>QVRM01005274.1:0-582088 GCA_003439945.1 Dermanyssus gallinae
CATCGTTTCAGCTCATCTCACATATGTGCGATCGATGGGATTCGTATCGAGAAAACGTGCTACCCGTTCTATTAAGCTGATTCCAGCTTATACGTGCTATCCCCGAACAAATTTAACGGTGTGGCATTGTCGTGCACAAAGATACATTATCAACCACAGTCCAACCACGGTCTATTGCGCAGTTAGGCATCATGCTTCCATTGCTGGGCTGTGACCAGTGGTGAAGCTGCTGAGGTCCCCGGGGGAAGCTAGAGTGACTGACTTGATGTTTCTGGTAGGCTCTGCAAACGTGGGATTGGTTCGTATTCAGCTGGCGAGCTACAGGATATTGACTATGAACAAGCTCAAGCAGAGCAATCATCTGGACGGAGCTCTGGTATCCTTTTCTTAGAATTTGTGATTGGCTCTTTCGCCAAACAATGCTGCAGGCTGACTAACAAAACGCTTTGCATATCCGAACGTATTGCATAAAGATTCTGGTCAGGTCTGAAAGCTAATTTAAGTTATTTCGAATGATAGTGTCCTGAGAAGATTTCTAAAATCAATTGTGATGGGTAATGCAATGTTTTAAATCTCGAATTAGATATAGATATATATGTTGAGATGAAAATATTATGTATATATATATATATATATATATATATATATATATACTACAACAACAATTTGTTTGGATACATCAATTTAGCCTAGCGTTACGTAGGGGTTTATATTAAATCTTAGAGCCCTCAAATTAATTCTCTACTCAAGTTTTAGTATTACACTTTCCGGCTTCTGGTGTCTGAAATCTGGATTCGTCTATCTTAAATCTCAGAGCCCTAAAATTAATTCTCTAATCAAGTTTCAGTATTACACTTACCGGCTTCTGGCGTCTGGAATGAGTTTAAAACACGAATGGATTTCCCCCAGCGCATTTTTATGACAGCTAAGCCCTTGCGTTACTGTCACTAGTGTTGCGTAATTGGAGCAGTCATTGCGTCAACTTTCAATTACGTGATCAAACAAGAAAAGCTTAGAAATAATTACAAACAAGAATAGCTCGGACCCGATAGAGCATGTTGAGGAATATCTTAAAAAGTGCTTTTAATATTGAAATAACACCATAGACTCTTACAGTTTTAACCTTCGAACAATCTCTGGCTTCTCTAAACTAGGAGTTTGATACACGTGATATATGTGCTACAACTGAGCCAGGATTAGCACCTCGCATTGTTCCTGGTATTGTACGTTCTTTTTACGCACATTGAATTTCAAAACAGAAAGCGCAAAAGCTATCAAGACGCTGGGCCAATCCTGTGATGTTTCACAGGATTCTAAGGTCTGTTCAGACTGCAATGAGCAAACTAGATTTAAAAAATTACATACTCGTATAATGCGATCTCTCAATCTTTAACAGTTTCACATAGACAACGGCGGGCTATATTGTCAATGATACCACATTTCCCTGTAACCCTACAATTGAATAATATATATATATATATATATATATATATATATATATATACCACCTAAATAACAATTGCAGACTCCCAAAGCACTCGGTCTTAGACAGTATAAAGATATGTAGGCGAAAGAATACATGGTTTATCTGCTAGCGGCCACAGGTTGTCAGGGCTCATTTTCAACTAGCATGTTCTCTTCGCAAAACTAAACAAAAAGCTTAGTCACTATAAACATACACAAATATCTAAAACGAGACTTCATTAGCACATATAGCGCTAAGTTGAGTTTGTTTTTTCATCTGTTTATTTTCTATCTCGCCGCGCAAGATATCTATATAAAACTGCACACGTGGAGCTTTTTGCAAGAACTAAACAAAAAAAAGTCTTTTACATTTTCTTCCAAATGCGTGTATACAGTTTTTTTTTTCGTATATAACCATGTAAACAGGTCGTATGTGTTAATCAGAGCTTTTATAGTGCATTTTGCAACTGCGTAATGCACTCAGAAAGTACAGGGTCAAACAGACTGGCATATTCTATATATATATATCTAGAAAAGGTCTTGGAGGACAGAGGGAAGGCCTACCGAGAAGTTAGGTCAGCTGATGAGGAAGAGATAGAACAGCTTAGAGGGGAAGTCGAAACTCTACGAACAAACGAGTGCAGACTGAGGGTAGAGCTTGAGGGTCTAAGAGAGAACGGGGTACAGGAGAATAGGAAAGACATCCAACGAGAGAAGATAAGCGAGCGGGTAAAAGGCCTCGAACTCCTATATGCACGCTGTCACGGGGAGCTAGATAAAGATAGGGCCAAGGAGCTGGAACTAGAAACAGAGGCCACGGAGATAGAAAATAGTATAGAAAGGGCAAGCACTCCGGAAGAGCTGGTGAGAGCCGTCAAGGGACACTGGCCTGAGAGGGTGATTAAACACTTAAAGGTCACCTTCACTTGTGATGCACGTCACAAGGGAGCGCCGTACACAGACGCTTCTACAGGCTCTGGAAATCTGCTGCCGTAAGACCGGCGACGGCAGTGGCCTCCTAGAGGTTTGTTCGAGACAAACAAGGAAGACCGGAGCCAAACCGGAGACTACCACCCGGGCGGAGCAGGGAGCAAGGAGCACCCTCAGGGTTAAGGTCGAAGAGGGAAAAACCTTCGCCGACACTCCCCGGGGTGTTAGAGAACAAGTCAGGCAGCAGGAAGGCGCCGGGATAACGGTTAGGGGGTAGTTAAAAGTAAGGAGGGGGACCTTATAATTAGAATAGAGGAGAGTGAAAAGGGCGCAAGAGAGAAAATGGCGGCGGCCATTCGGGAATCTGCAAAGATGCAGGCCGACTGCCGAGAGCTTAACCAGGGGCAGACCATCGCCCTGTGGGCGATTGACCCACTCTTGGACGGGGAGCAGGTCGAAAGCGAACTGCAAAAGGCCTTGCAGCTTCCGGCCGGCGCCAAGATCACAGCTACCGAGCCAAGGCTCGGAAGAGCTGAAGTTTGGTACGCACTGGTTACGGCGTCCCCGGCGGCGGCAAGAGCCATATGCTCCCGCAAGACCCTTAAGCTGGGCTCGAGGTGGTGCAGACCTGAGGAGTGGATTAGGTTCCCAACTGCTACAAGTGTCATAGGCCGGGCCATAAGGCCCAAGACTGCAAAGCAGAGAGCCAGGTGCCTCGGGTATGCCACAAATGTGGTGAACCTCACCACCTGGTAGCCAATTGCAAAGCAACGACGCCAAAGTGTCTGGTCTGCGGAATAGAGGGGCACCGAGCGGATAGGATGTCTTGCCCGGCCTATAGGGAGCAAGTCGAGCAGCGGCGGGAGGCCCGAAGGGGCGTCGCCAAGGGACAGGTAGATGGCAAGAAGACCCAAGTAGAAGCCCAAATAACCAAGAAGAGCAATAAAAAGGGGAATAAAGACAAGGGGGCTAAAAATAAGAAGACAACCGTTATCCCAGCAGAGGACGGACAGGGTGATTGGAACTTAGTAGGTAGGGGCCCTTTATCCGACCAATGTTAAAGATACTTCAGGTAAACCTTAACCGCTGCAGGGCGGCGCATGACATGCTCGATGAGATAGTACGCAGAGAGTCCATAGGCCTCTGCCTGCTCTCCGAGCCAAACATAGCGATCACCAAGCGGAAGGCAGACTGGGTATCTGACGCAGAGGCGGATACCGCAATCTGGTGGACGGGTTCCGAGAGAAACCTCGCGATTAGGGGCAAGGGGTCGGGGAGGGGGTTCTCCTGGCTGGAGATTGACCGGGTAGGGGTCATCTATAGCTGCTACTTCTCTCCCAACAGGGAGGAGGAGGAATTCGAGGAATTTCGTGAGCAACTTGCCCAGAGCGCGGGGGCACATGCAGGTAAGAGGGTAGTGATCACCGGGGATTTTAACGCAGCCAGCATAGCATGGGGTAGCCGAACCACAACTAGACGGGCCCAAACTCTACAGGAGTGGATGGCTGAAAAAAGTCTAATGGTTCTTAATGACGGAAGGGTCCCCACCTTTTCCAGAGGGAGCCAGACGGCCTTCATTGACCTAACAATGGTCAATGAGGCGGCCTTTCCACTGGTGGTAGAGTGGAGGGTGAGGGAGACGGAGGAGACCATGAGTGACCACAGATACATTTGTTTCACCATCAGTACCCCCGAGGTGGCCCTCGCCCCGCCCCCTAGTAAGAGATGGCAGATGCGGAAACTCGACGCCAAGATTCTAGTGGCTGAAATAGACGAGGGTTGCAATCAACTGGGAGACACGGTGGGGGATGAATATCAAATAATTAGCATACTCTCTACAGCATGCGAGAAAACTGCTCCCTCACAACACCACGGGAGCCGCCACCCTCCTAATTACTGGTGGAACAAAGGGATCGCAGCTGCCCGCAGGGCTTGCATTAGGCTAAATAGGATTTTCACGAGAACACGCAGCTGGTTAACGCAAAGAAAACGACGGGTGGGATTTTACGGGGAGCGAGAGACCGCAAGAGCTGAATCCCAATTGACGGAGTACAAGGCTGCTCGATCGAGACTCCGAGGACTCATCGCCAAAAGTAAAGCCCGAGCGGAGAAAGAGCTGATAGACGCGGTGGAGAGCGACGTATGGGGCCTGCCGTACCGAATAGTTATGGCCAAACTCCAGAGACCTCCCTCGAAACTCCCCCCGGATGTGCTGCGGGAGACTGTAACCGGTTTTTTCCGGCACAGCCGCGGAGAGAAAACGAGGAGTTCTCGGTCACCCCGGAAGACATTCCGGAGGTGACGCTGGAGGAGGTCGAACAAGCCCGGAATCGGTTGGCAACCGGTAAAGCGCCCGGCCTAGACGGAATTCCCCCAGAGGTAGCGAGGCTACTGGTCAAAAGGTGGCCTAAGGTTTTCCAAGACCTTGCCAACAAGCTTCTGAGAGAGGGGAGATTCCCGAGGCTGTGGAAAAGGGCAAGCCTGGTTCTGATCCCCAAACCCGGGAGGAAGACGGGGCCTTCGGCTTAGGGACCCATATGCCTCATTGACGCCATGGGTAAGCTCCTGGAGAACGTTATAGTCAAGAGACTAAACGACGAGATTCAGGAAAAGAACGCCGTATCAGATGCCCAGTACGGCTTCCGAAAGGGCAGATCCGCATTAGGGGCTCTAAAGAAGGTTCTGAAACGGGCGGGTGAGGAGACTATGAAGACCCCTAAAACAAGGGGATTCGTGCTCCTGATCCTCCTGGATGTCAAAAATGCCTTCAACACAATGAATTGGAAAGTAATTGTGGAGGCGATGAAGAGGAAGGGCTTTTCCCTCTACCTCCGTCGAATGATTTCATCCTACCTGGATGACAGAGGCTTGGTTGCAGGGGGGCAGGAGTACGAGGTTACTGCCGGAGTCCCACAGGGCTCGATTCTAGGACCCGTGCTCTGGAACATAGCTTACGACGGGGTGCTCAAGATCCGAGGTCTCCCGTATGGGGTGGAGACGTTGGCGGACCTTGCACTCATGATAACGGCCAGGACCGAAAGAGCCCTGGAGAGCGCCGCCAATGAGACCTTGTCAATGGTGTTCGAGTGGATGGAGTCCCATCACTTGAAACTGGCACCCAACAAGACGGAGGCGATGTACCTAACAGGCAGAAAGAGGACGACCGGCATTAACCTCGTGATGGCGGGCCACCTGATAGACATCAGAAAGAAGGTAAAGTACCTTGGGGTCATGCTAGACACTGGACTGACCGGATCGGCACACGTTAAGTAAGTGGCCGAAAAGGCCCAAAGGGTCTCCCTGAACCTGGCGCGGATCATGCCTAGGGTCGGTGGGGTGGCTGAGGTGAAAAGAAGGCTCCTGGCCTCGGTGGCCGAATCAACGGCGCTATACGCAGCCCCAGTCTGGGGGGACATGGCAATGCGGACGGCGAAAAATAGGGGGGGCACTAAGGTCGACCCAACGAACGCTGGCAATCAGGGTAAACCGGGCGTATCGAACAGTCTCGACCGAAGCTCTCCTGGTCCTAGCCAAAATGCTGCCATGGGACCTCCTAGTGGCTGAACGAAGTAAAATGTATCTAGACGAAGGTCTGGATCTCACCAGGGCCAGGAGTGCCACCATGTCGGCCTGGCATGAGGAATGGGCGCAGGTATGACCCAGTGTGACCACAGGGAGCTGGACCAAGAGTCTGATACCGGACCTCAGGGTATGGTATGACCGCTGACACGGGGAGCTTTCCTACTGGACGACTCAGGTTCTGACCGGACACGGCCAGTTCCAGAGCTACCTGTCAAGGATCAAGAAGGCCATCAGCGATATCTGCGTACTGTGCGACTCTGGAGAAACGGACAACGTAGAGCATACTGTTCTGCGGTGTGATGCTCTCAGGGAAGCACGGGATGCAGCACCAACCGCTGTGAGAGGCCGACCCATCAAGGAGGTGGTCTCCCATATGATGACTTCGGCGGAGGCATGGAGCGAGGCGACGAACTTGTTCGACGCTGTTTTGACACTCAAGACAGCCAAGGAAACGGCCAGCCGGGAGAGGTTTGTGCGGGTCTCTCGGGAGAGTGGTCGAGACGAGGAGCCGAGGGAGGGGGGAGGGGGTGGGGAGCAGCCAGGCCCTCATGGTCTCGACGCACTCTCACAGGACGGATTACAAAATGGCATCCCCCTATCCAACCACAGGTAGACATGCGGGATGATAGTCAGGGATAGAGCTGATTGAAGGAGAACGGCAGAGACGCCTCTCCCACGGCTTCGATGTAATGCCAAAGTAATACCGAGCCTGGGGGGGTGGGGAGGAATCCGGGTTTAGTGGGTTTGCGAGTCTCACACTAGTCACGCAGGCTGCTAGTGGCGCATTGCATCATGCATTCCCGAAACCTCCCAGAACAAAAAATAAAATAAAAAAGACTGGCATATTGTTTTATCCAATCTTTTAGGGTTACAGAGAGGCATTCCATCCCATCACCAGCGGTCGCTGTCCTTTCCGAAGTTTTGCAAGGCTCCATTCTCAGTCCTCTGCTGTACATGATATGCTGATATAGGATCTACTTCTAGAGTTTTCCGAAAAACTCGCTAATATACTAAATATATGTAGTGGGCTTAAAACGCATATCAACAAGCCCAAAGGTGCGATGTGAATCAAAAGGCAATAATTGTCTTATTGCATGTGATGGTGTGCTGCGAATGCTCGACAACCGCGTACTAAAGAAGCTTGCTCGAGGCGCATCAATCAACCACGGATGTTGGGTCGAACCGCAACGCCTACAAAGCACTGTATCAGTGCACCCATCAAAAGAGTCGCTGCGCCCGACGTCATAAGCGTGCGTATGCATGGCATATGTATATCTAGCCGTCCACATAAATAAACTTTTCGAGCTGACCCTTAGCTAAAATTTAACGTTTTCGGGACTGCTTGTCGCATTGCTTCATAGACAAACCCCCGTAGATACAAATGTGCAACGTTGAACACTGAGTAACTTTGCACGGACTTGGTGGTAGTGCATGTATCACAGAAAGACGTATGCTATCACGTACGTGAAGAAGTATGTGATAAATACGGCTGTACGAATTTTTTCCTAAAATGGAGGTGCAACAACAATCATATTCATAAAGAAGAGGCATTTAATGCCGAAGTGAACCTTAGAAAAGGTGAGCTGTTGAGTCGTGCCGCCGTTATCGACGTAGTCTCGCTTATCGGACATTTTTCTTATTGGGTTTTAGTGACACTCACCAGGCTTCAAACGGTGAAGAGAGAGAGCGATAAAGAAACATATGGCACTCGATCTGACTTCACCATCGCAACTGATCTTCCTGGAAGCTCCCCCAGCGGCAGCCATGTATCGATTAGATTCACTGGTGTCTCGGCATATACAGGCTGTACAATATATATATATATATATATAGGTAAACGCGGAAGTTGTCTACTGTCAGTCGCGAGTTTTTTATGTCCAGTGTACGCGATAGATCGCTGGTCCGCCAAAATGTGTCGTACCTTTGCGTGCTATGGCCAATAAAGGGAAGGGTCTTCCCTCCTTCGTCAAAGGCATAGAGGCGCCTGCTTAGCTTACACCAAGCAGCATGCAAAATTGACTTTGGTGTCGATCAGGTTTCGATTTGGCGCTTCAGGCCCGGACATTGTTAGGTTATTCCACGGCGTGCCAGGCTTGACTGTTGCATCCTGCGTCTGCTGGCTCTGGAGTGTGTCAGCAGCTCATATCGCATTCAGTACACCTGTAACGCGTTGGTTTTTGTTACTCGTATCTTATTGCGTCTATGTCGAGAGTTGCCTCCTGATACCGAATGCTCGGGAGACCAGTGCATGGCGGGCAAGGCATAGCAACAAGAAACCGCCTCACGGACGCAACTTAAGTAATAAAACTTGCTCAAAAAAATCCTAACAAGAACCCAAGACAAGATATGCTTGGTTTTTGTGCAACTTGACACGTATATATATATATATATATATATATATATATATATATATATATATATATATATATATATATATAGGGAGAAGTTAAATGCTTTAGGCAGTAGCGCAATAGGGTGAGTAGATAGACACTCAGCTCTGTGCAGTGTAGGACTCACCCCCACACTCGGAGGTGAGTTCCACACTGCATTTGGGGTAATAATGTCCAACCGTCGGTTGGACATTATTCCGCCGAACTCATGGCCACTAAACGCACCTCTCCCCCCTTAGGTTTCACTTTCTGCCAGCCCGGCTCTTTTAATAGTACTACGAGCCGACAGGAGGAGTGGTGAATGTCCTTCGGCTCAATTGGCCGAAGGCATCTCAGGGTTTGACCCTATAGCCATCATAATGCGTCCCTCCATCTGCGAAAAGCTTCTTTTAGAGGTACCGACGTATTCTGTCCTCTTCGTCGCGAATCTATCTCTCCTATGTACAAACGTACGAAACTGACGGAAGTTACGTCGCAATCTGAATAAAATGTTTTTTTTCTCAAAAAAATCACAATTGTACTATATCGTAGAAATTCCAATTTTGTTGCCAGGTCCCTTATACATATTTACATATACATCGCAATGAGCGGCATACATTGAATCGGATAAAAAAGTATAACCTGAAACGACGTAGCGCTATCTAAATGGAAGAAGACAGAGACGAAAAAGGGGTAAAGGTAAGAAGAGGCCTTTTGTCACAAGCTTTTTTGCTACATGAGGCGGATAAGATTCTATATGATTTCATTGACGACAACGATAGGACGGTTGGATAACTCGCTGCAGTAAGTAGCAAAACGGAGCGATAGAGGTTACGTATAGTGAGAGTGCGAGACATCGAGAAAGAAAACGTTTATAGCTCCGATGCCTCGATTCTCATGTCCTGACTAGGTGAGCGGCGTGTGGGGCGCACCGATACGCCGTTTTGTCGAGAACCGTCAAGCAAGAATCGCATTGTTGATTTGTTCTAATACTCGTCGTAGTAGTAGTAGTAGTTTTACCGATAATATGAAGAAAAAGAAGAAGAAGAAAAATAAAACAAACAACAGGAACGCCGCCATCATCGCCAGCATTGTTGTTTTTACTAAGATTGTTGTGTTGTTGTTGTTGTTTTTGTTGTTGGCCGGCTATACCGAACAAATCGCTGTTCATTGTTGGGGACGACGAAGAGAACCCGAACGAAGTCAGTGGTGGGGGAGCTGGGGTGTGAAGGGAGTTGCAGCCACCGGATGTCTTCTACAGAGATGATTTATATTCGTCAAGCAGGATTTACCGTTACTCTTTGCTGTTAGTGTTGTTGTTGTTGCTCTTCTTTACTGCTTGTAGCTTGTAGAGGGTTGTTGTTACGACGGTTGTTGTTTATTGTTGTGGTTGTTATTGCTGTTGCTGCCGCTGCTAGCATTGACCGTCCTCGAGTTCTCATCATCGTCGTCGTCATCATCATCATCATCATCAACCACAGCACACAGTGTACTCTGCGACTTAGCAACTCGCATAGAGTAACCGTAGAAGAGAAGCAACAGCACCAGCGAATACAATAGTAGTTGCTGTTGTTGTTGTAGTGGAAATAAGGAAGAAGGAACTACGGGGCAACAGCACGGTCAAAAGCTAACGCACGCCGGCTAAATCCCTCTCGTTTTCTCGTTCGTTCGGCCTGTCCGTTTCTCTCGCATTTGTTTTTTTGGCCTCAGTTTTTCGTTTGCTCTTTAGATGTTTGTTGTAGGTTCCTTTTTGAGCTTCTCTTTCTACCGTCTGAGTGAAGTGTGTGGTGAGTCTGGGTGTGTATGCTTGTGCGTTTATGTGTGTGTGTGTGTGTGCTTATGTGTGTATGTATGCTTGTGTGTTTATGTGTGTATAAACAATGTGTGTATATTGTGTACTTGCCTGTGTGCTAAATGTATGGCTTACTACGTGTCAAGCAAGCTTACAAGTTTGTTCGTTGGCAAGGCAGACATGCAACCACCTACCGTCGCGGTTCGCGGCGCCCGACGGCCAGCTGTGATGAAAGAGCGCGAAGCAACGCAGGCGGCAGCGGCAGCAGCGATGGTGCCGGCGGCGACTTCTGAACCGGTGGTATTACGCGGCGACGGTGTATGGGGCAGACGATCGTCCTGCGAATCCTGCAAGTCCCGCTGATCCGGATGGTAGTGGTGGTGGTGGTAGTGATGATGATGATAAGTGTGTTGCCGGGACGGGGGGTATAAATCACGTCATAATGCACGAGAGCAGCAAAAACGAGCATCATTTCTCTCTTTCTCTCGCTCTCTCGGCTTAAAACACGTTTAGACTCAGACTCCGGGCATTTGGACTGACGACAGACGCAGGACATAGCCGACGCGGCGATATTGTCGGCTGTAGTAGTAGCAGTAGTAGAGGGAGAAAGACGGGAAACAGAAACGGGAAAAAAAGGAGCAACACATTTAAAGGGAGAAAGAGATATCTGGAGGGCGAATAAAGGGAAGATAGAGAGAGAAAGAAAAGAAAGAAAGGGGTGGGCAGAGTAAAGGAATAGGATGATCAAGAGAGCTCAAAGAAGAACATTTTTGCCAGCCGTTGAACGAGTTGGACGACGTACGTCCCCGACGTAGCCCAGAAAGACGGGAACCTGCGTATGCTATGCGGTCCTAAGATGAGGAAGATCAACGAACTCCGGGCTAGCGGGTCGCAAAGCTGTCAAAGCTTGCTTTCCCTGACATAGTAAGCGTCGGACGTCGGAAACGTTACGCCGAGGTGACGTCTACAAGTCGACGATGACTGGGACGCCTTTAAGCCGGTCTCGTTCAAATTCACGGTTGCAACTTGAAAATGACGGCGACGACAACAGCAACAACAATAGCAACAATCATAACAGCGATAGCAACAACAGCAACAGTCATAGCAAGAACAAAAATAGGGCCAGGATTAATGGCGTCAACGATATTAATGAGAGTAATCTATGTCCGCTTCGGTCAGGGTCACCTCGATAAAGCTAACAATTCGCACAATGCTACAAGCTCGCAGTATCTATCGTACGGATCGAACCGAAAGACAAGAGAAGAGAAACAGAAGGTCTGACTCGGCCCACTGTTCCTCGGTTTACGACCAGACAATAGCACAAGCTTTCTGCCATTTTTACGGTAGGTCTTTCGTCTTTAGCCATCGTGACATACTGTATCGGGTGTGGTCGTCAGGGATGTGCACACTTCTTGCACATCGATCCAAGCATAGTAATAATTAAAATACATTCAACTAGGTGCCCCCAATTATATTGTAGTTATACAATGTAATCAATCATTAACGAAAGGAGCATGACATTTCGGTCCCTGGAAGCAAGCGTAAGCGCCGTTACGGGACGTCCAGTGTAAAAACCAGCGATCTCTGGACGATTTCCCGGACCGAGACCGCATTGCCGCGTTATATGTTTAATGTACAACATCCGGTAGTGGGCACAAAAAATATAGTTCTATGTTTAGCAGTTTTTTTTGACGCTGCCTTTTTCTACGTACTTTGGTAGAGTGCATGCTACCCTTCAGGACGTTTCGGCAGGGCTAGGCAACGCGTAATTGATGTTCTTCTTCCGACAGCAGTGCCTCATTCGCCATATATCGTTTATGGCATTGAGATCAGACGTTGACATCAATATTGATATTGTCGAATTTGATCGGCACATTGACGAGAAGCGAGTGACGAGTAAGTGGTCTTCGCTAGGCTAGCTGGGTGATCAAGGCGTGTTTATATTCGCGGGGTCCGCGCCCAATCATTTTCCCGCTAATTACAGGTTATCATTAATTGACAATTCTTGTGCTGGTCAGAGCTTGTGGCCACCATACCTAAGTGGTCATGTGGGTCGCGCCGTTTGCCAATTGCCTGCTGGTTACCGTGAAAAATTCCTCAATCGCTAATAATTGAACCTTATTCTGACGCTTATTTGGCGCTATTTTAGCAGTGAAGTCGCTACCAACATGATAAAGTGTTGCAGGCACACATTCAACCCATCAACACAGTGGAGATAAGCCGAGCAGATAGTATTGAACGCGTAACGCATTTAGCGTTTCGGGCTATTTATTTTGATCGCTGAACCGATCGATTCCTCCGGTCAGATTAAATGCTCATTTCATTCCCGAGCAATGTTGTACATGCAGGCAATATCACATGTGTTTGTAGACCACCGCATGTATTTACGTAATATGCAAGTGTATTAAAAACACATATAATTTGTTTATAGAGATTATATACTATCTTTCTACTATATGATAACTTAATTAGTAAAATTCATTACGCATACCAGCCGTTGTTGTTAAAGCCACGCTAGTGTAAAACTCACAAACCTAACTAAAATCCAGTCTCCCTTGTCGGGGTGGCCACAGTTCTCGAGATTTCTTCACCTGGCCAATCTACCTTGCAATTAAGGCCTGCTCGACCTTGTGCGCAATTATTTTTGCTTCAGAGGCAAATTCTGCAAGTCGTCTTATTATATACCAGTATTCATGATTTTTGAGGAGCGTCAAAGGCTGTCACGTGCAGTGTCACATACTCGGGACAGTAAGGGCATGGCTTGGAGGGGGTACTTCCAGGTTTCTTAGGTTTCGAGACAGTAGCTTTCGCTCCTCGTACGGAAAAAGGCACAGTTAGCAGTGCCTTACATCGTCAGCATCTCCTGAGTTGCACATGCGCCATAAAAGAACCCGCTTAACCAAGGTATCGTTGAAAGCAGTCACTTGACCTGTAAGCAGTTGCGCAAGTTTTTTTTTATGGGACAGTCTTCTCCGGACGGCAAATTTATTTAAGGTCAAATAACTCTTCATTGAGCTTAACATTTCTATTATTACATAAATTCAAACAATTATAACCATTCAGGTAATTTTGCAGAAAAGGCTATCGCCCGTGTCTGAAGTGGGCATGTAGGCCAGCCTGTGTAAGACTGTTCCATAATTTGCGATCAGCGAGATTAATTTTGTTCAGTATCGAGGGTGGCCTGACCGGCTTGCTTACTGCTATTGCCGGCTTCATTTGTTTAGGATTTCTGTTCTGTTGATAAGAAGTCCCACTGTCCGGGCGTTAATTGATGGGACAGCTTGAAACTAGTTCTTCGACTCTTAGGTGCCAGGCAATCTGTCTCGAGAAGACTTGTATGGCTGCTGTGGAAGCCGTGCGATCTTAAATGCCACAGGCCCTTGAGTCTTGTTGAGGAGATGTAAATATATATAAATATATATATATATATATGTAACCCTGTGACTAGCCATGGACGATACTGGAAATTCGCTTATAGCTCCGTTTTACCTACTCTGACAGCTGAAACGGCCGTGCGGACGTGGACCGAGATTGAAATCAGGCGACGGTAGACGGCTTGGCGTTGAAAGCAAGATTTTCCCGGCGGGATAGTTCCTGTCACTCACGGCCGTGGAGGCCACATTGAGGAGGTTCCAGCCCGCTGACGCCTGTCCGATGCAGGACTGGTCGCGGCAATGGCGATGGCGGTGGTGGTGGTGGCGGCGAGAAAAGCCCTCAGTGTCGAAACGAAATCTCAACTAGCGACGCCGCTCTTTAGGAAGAAAGAAGAAGCTAAGCAGACAAAACCCTTCCTCACGACGAGCATGACTGACTGACAATTTGTGCCTTCCGTGCAGGCTCGATCGTCAGTCTGTACACAATTATAAGCCGACGACCTTGACTGGGGCACGCTGGGGGCATGCTAAGCTGCGTATCTGAAATACTGCCACACTGGCAGATACAGCCCTACGACTGTTCTGTGTTCCTCGACTACTTTTCTGTGTGTGAAACGCGCGACTGAGTTTTGCACAAGCCAAAGCAAAAATAATGGGTCGACTGTATTTGACAGTGCATATGCATTAGCGTAGACAGACCCTATATAGCGAAAAAAAATCCTCTTATAAAAAAAAAGGCTTGCCTTGTTTCCATTAACCACTGTAGTCTTCGAATGCGCGATTCGTGCGCGACTTTCGAGGCACTTCTGCGGCCAAAGCAGCACCATTACACCTCCGGTGTTCGATTCAGCGTACAATAACAGGTATGTACAGCCGCTGCTCAATCGGCGTAATGAGAGGAAGGCGTAGCCTGCTTTCGCTAAATAAAATTCAGCATCCTGGTGTACATTATGCACAATCACGTTGGCACCGTCGATGGATTTTATAAACGCACTTTTATAACGAGGTACAGACATACACATGAAACAAAGTGACTCAGCAGCTTACTCATTATACATGTTGTCAGGACTCAATCAACAACTCCAGAAATTCATGATGTAGACTTCTAAACCCGAAAAACCTGGGCGTCCTTGCCTCCTTAAAATGGTCGTTTAAGAATTTAGAAAAAAAGCACACGTATAGTGTTGTGTTTCAGTTTTTCGCCCTGTCTTGACCTTTCGAAAGAACTCGTCGTTAACCATATCCAGTAAAGCAAACTGTAGAAGGCTGGTTGAAAAGAATCTAGATCCGGTTGCGATGAAATGATACAATCTATACATAAGCAATGGAGGCATACAAAGCAATTTTGCGGAAAAAGCGACGTGCGTAGCAACTTGGCGCCGACGTGAAAAATTGAGATCCTGCTCTGTGATCCAGATTCATCTGTCATGCTCTTGTGAAGACAATATTGAGGGATAGCCAGGGGACGACTTAGGCACAACAAGAGAAAGAAGAAACCAGGCACAAAGCAAAGAAGAGCAACAAATCTGAGAAGCAAAAGAAAGAAAAATAAGGTGGCAAGGAAAATTTATTGTGAAGAAAAGTGCCTGGATAAAATATATTGATGGGCAGCTTTGCCCGTTGCCAGGCCTTTCGAAGTCTCGGCGTTCTCCGGACTTTCCGTCGGGCTCTACGACCCGATGTTCTTGGTGCGGAAAAACCTTGTCAATATTTTACGACAGCAAGCAACGAGAGTGGAATAAGGTAGCTTTTGATGGAGTGGCACCTTAGTAACGACCGCTGATACAACATCAAAGCGCCAATATCACAGTTATAATTGGTAACCCACCTTCACAAACATTGAGAATATATATATATATATATATTTTTTTTTATTTACCATAGTTTTTGATAGTAGGATTGGATTGACACACATGTTTTACGAAACTATAACAAAATCTCATTCACACGCGCCTGTAATGAATATGAGTCTCTTGCCGGACATATTATAATGTGATAGCGACAGATGTTGCACTCAGCACAAAACTTACACACAAACATTAATATCATAACATTCACCTTTGAGGCACATATAATGGTGATAACCGTGTCATTTATCTGTTACCCTGCACACTAATGTTACTTTGAAAGGCGCGTTTCCACTTATCTGAGCGAAATGCTTGCCCATCGGTATAGTTACACATAGCAAAGTTTACGCTTCGGTCTTCTCTGAATGTTCTGTACAAATCGAGTGTAATTGTACTGGTCCGCATAGCTCTAGTGCCAAGGGCAGCTGACGCGTTCTTGGGTAATTCCAGTACGCGTTTCAGAATGCACGCATTTACACGGTCCAAATTTATGAGATCGTGTAATGTTACTAAGTGCGGCGTAATTACTGGGAGACAGTACTGGATTATCGGGTAATTTTCATCCTGAATATTTTCAATGCTGTTTTAAAATCTACCTGTACATCTCGAATGTCTCCGAGTAGCATAATCACGGCCATGGCCTTTGCTCGCAGCTCCTTGATGTGTCTGCTAAAAGTCAGTCGCGGTGTCAGGGTTACGCCAAGGTACGAGAAATAGTTGACCTCAAGGCAAGTACTGTTGATCTTGACGCTATGGTCGGCAACGGCGTATGAGCCGCAGCGGCTCATATATATATATATATATATATATATATACAGTTGGCTTGATTATTACCTTTCGCGCATTTCTGCTGTATACACGACTAGCGTGTAAACTCAACCATAAATACAACAGCCTATGAAACGGCTAGATGTGCAGTTATACGAGTCTTCCATGCCGGCAGTATTCTTTTGCAAGCTTTGCCTGTGCGGTCTTATTTTATTCTTGTATTACCTTGACATCATAAAAACCGACAAGAGTCTGAGTCGGGCTCGGTTGTCGTGTTTCAAATAAGTACGACCGCAGAGTACCAGTGAGGAGTAGTTTTTTTTAGTACTCACGCATTTGAATGTTACAGCCACGTCCACTACTCTGGTTTTCTTCATTCCCTTTAAACATAAATAGTTGCTCTATTTGGTTAAAACGAGATCAAAGTCTGGTCGTTTTTTCGGTCCGTATACTGTCGCAGGTGATGAGATTTGTGCTAGTTGCACTTACTCAGGTCAACGGTGTTGTGCAACCGAGCATTTTCCATTGTGCTAAAACGCTCGTTTATATATATATATATATATTTCTTTTTTAATTACTATGTTTTAACACACATTTATTTCACATCACAATATTCAAAACATGACATGTTTCGACGCTCGCAATCGGCTTCGAAACATTTTTCACAGGGGGCCAGGAACAAAAATGCATAATGCACACCCTTTGGTCTGGCTGATGAGGGACTCTCAAGCCCATTAAAAACCTGGTGATCCCCAAACCTACATGACCGAGATATTTGTGTAAGTAATAACTTCAGTGCATGTAGGGAGCCGCTAGTGTGGCTTTCAATCTTCAGCCTGCTGGCGACGCTCCATGCGTTGCCGCCTCTCTTCCGTCATCCTTGTCTTCGTTCCCGTAACGATATTTCCACAATCTTAGAGCCCACATTTCAGCTTGTTTCGAGCTGACCATCTCTAAGAGTAGCTCTCTTGTCGTATTGCACTGCACGTCTAGTCGTGAATGGGTCATCTGCCTCGTGATCTAGAGAGCTCTCCATGCGAAAAGCGTAAGATCCACGTCATCGGTCTCGAAATTGGGCTTCGAAACCTGTGGCGCGTCTATATATATCAATAAATCTCTCTCTCTCTATATATATATATCTATATATATCTATATATAGGGTTAATGTTTCAGCTAAATATGTATTGTGTTTCGCGGTTTCATTCCAGCAGGCTTGCTCACACTACCAATACGACGCCTTTCGATGAAAATCGAAACGCGACCAGGCCCTAGCTTGCTAATGATGGCACGTCCAGAACGTGGATAGGGTGGCCAATCTAATAACACGAAGACGTCGGCGTCTTCGGGTTTTATAGCGACACAGCATAGTGGCCATAGACGGCCAAGAGCTGCTGGGCATGGTGGCCGACTGTAACGATGTGTCTGTTCTGGTCAGGTTCCGTCAGGCGGCCTCGTCACTGACGCTTGTGGTCGCTGAGCGCTGCTAATTCGAGTGGTCGCAGGACCGTTCGAGCAGCCGAGAACAACATCAGCGTCGACAGCACGCCACCATTGGCGCTGTCAACTACGATAGCCGCAGCGTTGGTTAACACTCTATGTCTTGCAGCAGCAACAGCAGCAGCTGCAGCAGCATCTAGCCTCAGCTAGTCAAATCCCATAGCAACTGTTCGGCTTTGTGTGGACAAAGCAACTAATGTCCAACCCCCCGTCTGCCTGTCTCTCTGTCTCTCTGTCTGTCTGTCTAATGGTGCCAAAGCTGTGGATTAAGTTGGTAGTCGAGCGTAGGTCAACAGCACTCAGGTCCTGCCCGAATCCTGCCAACCTCTTCTCTGGGGCTCTCGCCGGCCGGCGTAAAGCCAACTTTAACTGTGACCAGCAGTTTGTTCGTTCGTTTGTTCGGATGGTGGTGGCCATACGCGTCCGATTAGAGCTAGAACATTTTGAACTTAGACAACTGTATATACCGTCTATATATATGACATATGCTTAAACTAATAATACGCATATTTAAATGCAATATTAATTTAGATTTTGTTACCAATCATCGGCAGTGTTGCTGAGGGACCGTAGAGTGAAGACTACGCGGATAGACACATACATATGCACACACAAAAAACTATTTGTCTTTATTTTTTTCTGGGCACAACAACTAGAAACGCTTATTTATATATAACTTTTTTTATGTTACACGGATATATATATATATATATATATATATAAGCCGAGCAAGATGGCTTAGTGGCAAAGCCATTGCCTTGCATTCGGGAGGACTGGGTTCAAGACCCAGACCGGCCACTCGTAAATTGGCTTGCATGGTTTCCAAAATAGACAAGGTAAATGCCGGAGTGGATTACAAATTAGCCATGACATGAAAAAACCGTACACAAGCCTTACGAAAAAATCAAATAAAAAATATATATATACAGGGCATCTATAGACTCTCGTCTAAAACTCTGGGGTATGGTCAAACTCGGTGAGATAATCATGTTTGCCAATACAAAGCGGGAGCGGAAATGCTTTGTATAGGAGTGAGATGAAAAATGCTCTAACCTGTGCTTTTTTGGTAGGCTGTCCGGCATACGCTTATAATATGCACGACTGTGAGAGAGCGCATTGTGAAATTGAAAAACCAAGCATACCAGCGCATTCCGGAAAGCGCGAAATGCCTCTGCAGCTTAAGGCGACTTTGCAGTCGTCAAGGAACACCATCAGCGTGCGACACGCACGTGCACGAGCGATGTCACAATGGCAAATGCCCATTATCAGCACGCGATATTCAAAGCTTATGCCTCAGCTCACCAATCCGTACCAAGTAGTGTGACGCCTTACAGTCCAGTCTGCACACGCATTAGACTCTCCAAACTTCGTTGTGAAATGAAGTGGTGTCTATGTTTTTTACATTCTTGTATGTAGTACTGTTTCACTGACATTTTTAGCAATATTTGCACACAAATTAACTGACGCCGTAACATTCGTCCTACGTACACATATAGTTGTGACAACCGTGGTTGTCTGTCAATCCCTTTGCGCCTTCGTTGCCATCGACTGGATACAAAAGCAGGCCCACCTGTATGGGTGCGACTCCAGACCACATTCTTCTGTGAACTATCTATATAATTTTAAGGCAAGTATGTTAAATGGACAATTTTTAATTGTGCAAACTTTTCCTCTATGGTTCGTTCCAGAACGAGTTCAAGTGCAAGTTTTGTCGACGCGTTTTTGCCAACCCCAACACTGATTTAAACTTGTGAGGAAATTATTTAAACATAGACCAATTCCGTCTACATGTCTAAGATCTAACAATGTATGACTGAGTCCAATAATATAAAGGTATTATTTAACAAAAGGGATTTTAAAATTGTTCATGCCTACATTTAGGACTACGCTTAAGACTTTACCAATCAACTTGCACCAATCAATCGATGACTGCTTGTGCAGCGCTGGCGTTCCATATCAGTGATAGATGCGGTATTAGACATATCGATATAAGATATATAGTCCCTTCCACAAGATAGCCGGGGACAGTCGCTTTAGTCTTTATATTCAACATACGCGCCTTCCTTGACACTTCCTGTGCGACAAGTATCAGATGCGAAAGAATATAAAACAGTAAAACACCTGGAAACTTTAAAAACTCGTACTGCTGACCCTTGCTCGCCTCGAAAGTGATGAAAATGTACTGTATGTAATCATTGGCAGACAGTTTTAATCATAACTTTTTTTTTTAATTTTAAGCCTAGTGCTTGAGCATTAAGGCATAGTACACTTATGAACTACTCTTAAAATACACGTTCGTAGTAATAAAAATAATAATAATAATAATACATTGCTTCTATCATAGGCGCCATTAATTGAATAGAAAGCGAACAGAGCATGATGAGTCTGGTTTGAACGTTCCTCACAATTGTAATCAAAATATGATCTGGCAAGGGGTCAGGGCAATTTTGCGAAAGATTTGCTAAGCCTATATATGTATCGCATAAGGGGAGTAACAACGTGTATAACAAAGGGGAGCGGGCTCGACCGACACCGACAAAAAAAAGCATCAGCAATTTGTTTATGGAATCGCAGCCCTATCACTGCCATTGTAGCTGTAGCGCCATATCACCAGCCATACGAGAGCAGACCAGCAGACGGTGAACGAACGAACGCTCCTCCACAGAGACAAGCAGGGACAAAATATCGGTGTTTCGATCGATCGCCTGCCACGACATCACACCGCCGCACGCGTGGTGTGGATGATCGCTCACGGACGGAAACTTTGCCTTCCTTGCGAGTTGCCAAAACGAGCCTGCGGGTTCAAGCCGGCGGCCGCGACAGTGGCGACGCTGCAAATACGCGCTCTCTGTGGCCACATCGGCATCTCTTCACCCCCAACGCCCCCCGCCCCCCGCCACAGCTTCCTTGCCCCCGCTCCCCCTCATGACCCTGTTGCCGTTGCTGGCAGGATTGGGCTGCCCAAATTGTTTGTTGCATTTGTTTTTCCTGCGTACACAGTCTGATGAATGTGCCTCTGCATCGTTACGACGCACTGGGGTTGCTACCGTGCTGCTGCTGCTGCTGCGTGGGGAAGAGGTCGCCCGTGCAAATCGCTACGCATAGGAGAAGGATAAAGAGGAGAAAAACGGAGGGTACATAACATCGAGCGACGTGTCACGTCGAAACGTTCATGGCGTGGCCTTTGACGTTGAAGTGAACGTTCAACGCGCGAAAATCGGGGGTAATTATGCTAGCAGCAAACAAAACAGACAAATTGTCAAAGATCTATGTTGAGAGTTACGAGTACATTGTTTTTTTTGTTTACTAGACGGTGGCAACCTTGCAACACAACTCAGCATCATGGCAGCTGTCAAAGTCGTGTTTTGCTGGCTTCAATGAGTAGGTGGTCGGTTTTTAACGAGATATTATATGATATAAAGTCGCATTTCTAAGAGCTTTATCCGATTTAAAAATACGTCCTGTACGCCTAGCATATTGGTCCAGAACTCATTTGATTCATTGCATTGGCATACTAGGCTCGATTGGATGCCTGTAATAGAACACAAGGCTGCGCTGTCGTTACTTGATTGGTGTCATTGCCGCGGCCCTTGCATTGGTAGGGGGCGGGTCTATTCTGACGGTCTTCACCCGTTAAGCTGCCTAAAAAGGCCCGGCAGGTTGACACGACACGCGAAACTCAATCAAATAGTGAAAAGGGCCGCGAGAAGAGCAGAAATGCCCTCTAGACTTGAGCCCGAAGGTCTGAGCAGAAGCAATGGGTTATGACCTGATGGGTTTACCACACCTCTATGGCCACACAGCAAAAACTTGATCTGAGATGTAACTGTCTCATGACAGCGTTATTATACCTTCCTTACAGCTCTGTCGGATGTGGATGGGTCGCTGGACGCGCAGGTTCAAAAAGCGAAGAAAATATTTTAAGCAGTCAATAGGCTACCACTACATGCTTATTGCACTGGCGACTGGCGGGATATCACAAAACGCACGGAATATATTACGGGCGACCGACGCGAGGTGTCAAATTTTGTCATGGGCTGCTTGTAGAGGGAGCGCGGCTTCTATTATAAGCTCCATGGGCTGACGCCAAAATAACTGCTAACAGTAAGTACGTTCATTTAACACGATTATAAGAACTGCATACCAATAAAGAAAAACACGATAATAGTAACGGCTATACCGGGCCCCAAATGTACCATTCATGTGAAAAGACTTGTTGCACCAATTGTGGCGGAGGTACGACGGTAGCAGTGCTGTGCAAAGAGTCTGCACGGAAGCCCGGACTTTTGGGCAGGCTGCCTGTTTCGGGTCAATTTACAATTTTTTCGCCTGCTCAAAAAGTTCAAGATAATTTAATATGACCATAACTACAACCCTCTTAGACGACCTCTAGAAATACACATCCCCCTTAATAATCCTTCAAACACTCTGGCTAAATACTGTTATACTGGATAATTATCCGGCCACGGACCTTGCCTTTCCAGCTTTCCTTGCCTCGTCGCACCCACCAACAAGACGCCGTTCTACTCTGGGACGCGCGTCAGATTCAAACAACCTAGAGGTTGTAGCCGCCTCTGTGTATGTCCATATAGAATTCCTTTAGCATTATCAGCGAAAAAATTGGATTCTCTAAGTGCTCATCCACGACTGTTAAATATGCATCTACAAACAGCACTCTGCGTATGTGGACGCAGCTTTGGATCTTCAGGATTCATCTTCGTCAACATAGCCAGCAGAACTAAATGCCAACGACGAAGCTAGCAGCTATATACTAAGAGAAGTTTCCAGATGGATAGAAAAGAAATAGAGTATCGATTTGCAAGGGAACACCTAGATAAAAGCAGGACCCTCTATCAGCGAGGGAGACCGCAGGGTCAAGGGCTGCTGACTTGGCTCCCGCCTACTACGCCGCTTCACTAATCCAGTACGGCTCTCTCGTCGAGTCGCTGATTGAGAATGCTACATAGTAAGATATTAAGTACGAGACGCGCAGTCAAGCAGATCGTGCCATCAGAGGCGCGTGCTCGACAAACACATAGGTAGGAAATCGGCCAGGGAAGTTCTAGGACTCCTAGAACACTGAAGAGACTGAGTCGTGTTTTTAGCTGCACAATATCCCTTTAACGGCTCTGAGCTCAGCATCATGCTAATCATGCCTTCCGCATGACGTGCTCGCTGAGAATAGGTGGTCCGATCTGCGAGCTATTCTCATGCAAACTATGTGGAGAGGCTGTAGATTCTAATGGCCTACACAAGCTAAGTTGTGTCAAAGGCCCCGGTACGCTTCCCCGACACGCAGAACCCAGGAGCGTGACCCGAAACGCTTACGGAAGGGCTGGTATACGATTCACATTCTGTCCAAGAGGCTTGGCATTTAGCAATATCTCATGGAGTAGCTTTCCTATTATGGGCATATGTTAAGTGCCTAGTGTGGGACATGGCTGTCTCTCTGCACGGCAGCCAATCCTACTTGAACACACAGCCCAGTCGAGCCAGAATGGGCAGCGGAACATGCGAAACCGAGAAAAGTTGAGTAAATATCCTGAACTCTCAAAGACACATTTCGTACCTGTCGTAATGGAGACCCTGGGACTCATCAATAAGGGGATGGACTTCGTCTTTAAAGATTAGCTGAACTCATTCAAGAGCTCACAGGAGATTAACGCAAAATAAAGATTTTTGAGGCAAATGCAAATGCTGTAATTTGTGCAGCTAGACATGCATATGTATTCAGGCAGATCTAAAAATCGGTAGGAGGTTGAATGAATGAATGAAACACATAGCTTTTTCATGAGTACTTGCAAATAGACTCGGAAGCATACAGGCTCTGTACTGCGGTTGCCTAGGGGCTAAAATAAAGATAATGTGCTATATTGAGAATTGTATATGAAATGTAGCGAGATAGGAGAAGAAAAACGCCTTAACGACGCCAATGCTGAAACTATAAATCAGTGCGAATAGCAATCCCGTAAAGCTGATTTTTTTTGCAATGGCTGTAGACCCCTTTTTGTGGATCTGAACAGCGGAAACGATATTTGCTGAAAAAAGGGACTTAAAAACCAATTCCGAGCAGAAAAGAGCGAATCAAAGAGAAGCATAAGGAACAAAGTTTTTTAGTGACTAGTGTATAGTCACTCAAAAACTAACGTTGAGCATGCTTGTATCGCTTGTACAAGTCATACCTTATACATTTAAAAGCTGTTGTATAACCAGAAATGTAAAACGTACAACAAGTTTTTAAAGACAACACAACAAACAATGTCTAGACAGACGTCGCTAGTTCTGACCCCGCGCAGACTAATCAAGCGTATTGTAAGTACGTAGCCAAATGACAAGTTGTTCATTGAGGCATAATACACGTTGTGCACATAAAGAGTAGGTGCAAAATACAAGGAAAGCACGAAACAGCTGAAGAATACCATTCAGGTAATAGCCGTAAATGATCGGTGCGGAACAGCGTTTCGTTAAATCCGTTTAGAACACTGGCAAAGTGCCTAACTTGCTATCGTAGCACTATTTATCGAAACCCCTTATAAAATATTGTATATCAGGCAATATGAAATAAAAATCGACAATCCGACTTGCTGGGGGGCGAACACGAATATATAAGTACAGTTGATTTTCCTCAGGAAAGAGATACACTCGCAGCAAAAGAAAACCCTAAACTGTTTAACTATAAGGATGCCAATTTGCTTGTCGTCTTTTCTGTTATTATTATAAAAAGGGGTCTTTTCGGTGTTGGCGCTATGAAGAAAACACATATATAGGAGACACGGGAGGTCTCATTTATTGATTTATATATTCTCCGCCGGAAGATACAGCCTCTGCCCAACGATTTACAAGGTTTTCGAATACTTTTCTGTAAAAGTCTGGGTTTTTAGTGGCAAAATATTCTTCCAGTCCAGAACGCACGTGTTCGATAGAAGTGAATTTTTTACTACTTAAAAATGTTGCATCGATCTAAATATGTGGTAACCAGATGGTGCTAACTCGGGGGAATACGGTGGATGTTCCAAAAGTTCCTATTTTTGGGAAATTTTCGAAAGGGTCTCCCTACTCACGTGGGGCCTTGCGTTGTCTTGGTGGAACAGGACACCCTTCCTTGAAATTAGTGCAGGGTGCGACTGCTTTAATTTTTCGTGAACCTTTTCGAGTTGTTGACAGTACACGGCCTTATTTATCGTCTGGTTACGCGGTAAAAGTTCATAGTGCACTATTCCGCCTACATTTCACCAAATACACAATAAAACCTTGTTTGCGTGTATGTACTTTTTGGGCTGGGTGACGGAGGTGCCAGGTTCACTTGACCAGAACCTTTTCCTGACAGAAGAGTCGTAGAAGACCCATTTTTCATCGCAGGTCACAAACCGATCGAAAAAAGGCAAATTTTGATGCCTGCTGAGCAAAGAAGTGCAGACGCGCATGCGCGTCATTGTTGAAGTCGCTGAGCTCGTGAGGTACCCATTTGCACAGCCTGGAAGTTATTCCGAGGCGTTGTAAAGCTGTGCCAACAGCTTGTAGGGTAATATAAAGCTCCACGGCAAGTTCCACAGTAGTTATAGTGGGATTTTCCTGGATTTTCATTCGAAAACCTCCTCACTGACAACACTTGGCCTTCCTGATCTAGGCTTATCTTCGAGGTTAAAATTTCCCTTTCGGAACTTCTCAAACCACTGTTGGCACATTCTGTCTGTACAACAGGCATCTTCAAACGATTTTAACAACTTTTGAGCCTGCGTTGCACTCAGTCCATTTTTAAACTCATGGAGTAGAATCGCCCGAATTTGGCAGAAGGCTAAACGGATTTCAAAATGGTTGAGACCAGCAAATTCCCCGCTTTTTTTAACATGGAAACAACAAAGAGTGAGCCAATGATCTATGCCTAGGCGCCGGGGCGGGCGCTGTGAAGGCCGCGCAAGCGCCAGTCCGCAAAGACTTTTTTGTATACCCTGTTATTATAATTAATATTATAATTATTATTTGCCACACTAAGGCAGCAGCAGCCTAGCAACAATTTAATGCACATACTCGAACAGCATCTAGACAGCAGTGGCTCAAAGAAAGAGGTCTCGTTTCCTTCGGCGTGTCACTTTTCCTCCCTTAGAATCAGACAGAGTCGAGAGTTAGGTCGGCTAATATGCGATACTTCTCTGGCTTCTGGCGTGGTTTTCGATTGCATGTTTGACACGGGCGCGGGGGTCTATTTCTTGAGTTCGAACATGTCCGCCAGAAGTGTATATGTAACGCATTGGAAACAGATGACACTCTTCGAAGGCGCGCTTGAGTTCCGTGCTCGATCATTACACGCGATCTAATTTATGGTGCTAAAATAAGAACCTTCATAAAAATACAATATTTCCGAACACTATAGCCGGGGAAGTACTCACAGAAAAGATCACCAGAAAGATGGTGATATCCAATGTACCCTGGAACAAATCGCTTGGAATCGATCACGCACACACAGAGGGGAAAGTTCAACCGTGGTTAATTGGAAAAGCTTTACACTAGTAGAAGTTGTAGTAGTGAACACACCTCTCACACGTAATGACGTTTTGATGAAGACACACAGTACTGGTCTTGCCGTCGTGAAGGTAGAACGTGTTTGTGTCGATCTCCCAGAAAACTACTGCTAAATTTAGTTTCAACGCGGACGTTCTGGTGGGTACACAAAACAACTACCTTATTTTGGCACAGGGATCATATAGAAGCAAAACGATGAAATAACGGCAAAATCTCAGTCAGAATTTCAAACACCGCATTCCAACGGTTGCCAAATGTAAACAAACGCTAGTTTGAATAACCTATCGCGGAAGTGGAATGAGTGCTACCAATGAAAAGTGTGATTACAAGGGGCGTTTTTGATGCAGCAGTAAGACTATGGGAGAAATGGAGAAAGAGTGAGTGCGAACAAACTTCGCCGAAGGCCAATTTCTTTGCAATAGTTAAATAGTTCATCGCCGAAAGTGCTTCGGATGATGAAACGCCCCATCTAGTGCAATCATTTTGTGAGTGATAGTATGTACTCGGAAATCTTGTGATTTTTGGCGCAATGCGGTATCAGCTGACGGCCCCATAGCGGGAGCCGATCAGCCATATAATTAAGTGTAAGTAAGAGTGTGAAGAGTGCAATAAAGTGTCTTGAAATTTGCCTAACAGCACTTGAAAATAAACAGTTCTCCACTGGGGCGACAAGGGCAAAAACATGACTAAACGAGTGGAGTTCGTTGAAAAAGAAAAACAACAGACTCCTAAAACGGCAATTGTCAGAAAAAAAAAACTCAATAAGCAGTTACAAAGCATATAAAGCAGATTTAAGAAGCAGCAAAGTACTCCTTAGCTAATCAAATGGCCGCGGAGGGCCTATAGGCATACACCAGCATTCTAGGTGATAAAGAAGTAAGATCACTCCTGCTTCAGGCAAAAAACACTAATGACAGAGACGTGATCAAGCGATTTACCCGGCTCTTCCCTGCAGCTCCAAAATTGGCTGAGCTGGCAATTGGAAAAGTTGGCATGCTAAATATCCGTTAAGAAGGAGTTGATCTAGATAAACCAGCTGCCACAGAGGACGTGGCGACACGCCCAACACGGATGTTTATATTGAGTGAAATCGGAAAAGAAGAAAATACTAAAGCAGTTCTTGAAATAATAGGGACAATAATAGAAAAAAATGGAAAAAACAGTTAGAGGCAAGTGGGCGACCGACGAAGGCAAAAGAAAAGGGGCTCTGCACGTTACAGATAGAGTACACTCTGAGCAGGCCACAAAGGCTGTCTACTGGTTACGAAAACGAGGCTTACCGAGAGCCAAGATCGAGTCCATTGTTCTTAGTATAAAAACAACAAAATGTAGCCAGAATAGTCGAGTACCCTGCGACGAGAAGTAGATACGACCCAAGCCAGCATTACAGTGAGGAACATGGTGCACCTAAGCGACGGTGGCATTAAAGTACTATACAGGGAAATTCAGTTAAGAGCAACAATAACTCCCCTGAAAACTAACAGGGAAAAACGACACTCGAAGCCAAGGAGTCTCAAGCCAACACAAAAATACGAATATTGAAATTAAACAAGACCATCAAAGAAAAGCACATCGAGCAGGCTTTCCTAAGCTGAAACTAGGCGACGCAGATGTGGTCACAATTAAAGAGCCCAGGGAAATTAAGGCAAATGGGCAAATCGGAGGCGACCGTACTACTGGAAAAACGAAAAGCCGAAACGCTGCCTAAGCGAAGTCTGATAGTAGGCTAGTTGGGTAAGCCACCTACAGCGGATAGCCCCGCCCTGCTGTTCCAGTTGCCAGAATATCGGCCACAAGACACTAGACAAAGACTGCAAGGAAGCAAAGATATCCTAGATAAGATGCCACAAGTGCGGGACGTGCATTTAAGAACTGCACGGCCACTCCAAAGTGCTACAACTGCAAAAAGGCTGATCTAAATCACGCGGCAAGCTTGATGGAGTGCCCCTTGTACGGGCAACGCATCAGAGAAATTAGGGATTGCAAGATTGGCAATGTGGACTCGAAACAAAGAATCCCCCGAATACTGCCCCGATACGAAGTGGCCAGCGAGAATGGAATTACCGCCGACCAAATGCAGACGCAAGCTAACACAGAGGCGCTATCGGCGGCAACGCCTATGCATCGAATGAAACAACGGCTGATGACGAGTTCCTGACAAACAAAAAAGCGACAAAAGACAGACGGGCAAGGCAAGGACAAGGTAATTCAAATGCATACAGAGTAACTTGGATCGGTTCAACGAGGCTCAATCCATGCTGAATGCGCAGTAACAAAAAAATGGCTAAAACTAGTGTTAATTAGCGAACCTAAAAAGGTATGGCTTTTATATGGTCAAGGAAAGGTGTACCTCAAGGGTGTAGACAGGGACGCAGCACTATGTGTAAGGCCTACAATACCAATCAATGCACATGGGTCATAAAAAGGTTAGACTTGAGCGGAACTGGACCGAGGACCGAGTGTGTTCAGCTGCTGCATATCACCGAATTAAAGACGGCAGGAATTCACCGATTTCCTGAGCAACCTCGCAGAGGAGGTTAGGTGTGGCAAGAAATAAAGTCATCCTTGTCAAAGAAGACTTCGACACGGCAGCAGTGGAATGCTGAAGCAGTCGAGAGCTCTCAGAATGGTTTGCCTAACTGGGCATGACACTACTCAACGATGATTTTTGATCCACGTTCAAACCACGAGATCAGTTCTCGCATATCGACTTAACATTGGGTAGTGGGAACACCGTTAATGAAGTGAGACACTGGCAGGTCTTAGAAGTGGAGTCACTGATTGATCATCGCTATGTAGAGTATGAATATGGAGAAGACATCTCAGGAGAGAAACAGCCAGCGAACCGAGTAACTGAACTTCGAAAGACTGCGCTTGAAAGTAAGCGGTAGAAGCCAAAGGCTCCTCAAAGAGGAGACTGAGCTCCCGCCTGATAAGGTAGTAGACCTGCTGCGAGAGGCATGTAAAGCAACATCTAACCATAGGCGAGATAGGTCCCGTTATCATCTGCCGCCTAAATACTGGTGGACACCTAAAATTGTCCAAAATTTTATAAGAAAGTCGTCTACAAAATTCAGGGCGCGCAGCGCCTAATATGTATTCTGCATACGTTTGGCAAAGCACTGAAAACGGTCATAAACATGAGGCTAATGGCGAAACTGTAGGAAAATATGCTCTATCAGACAGGCAATTTATCTTTTACAAAACGCGATCGACGGAAATGGCCATTGAATTAGTTCTACAGAAGGCGAAAAAGAACCAATGGTTCGGGGAGGTCTGCGCGGTTGTCCTTCTGGATGGCTGCAATGTCAGTACGTAATGGCTCAAAAGAAAATTATAAACGTAATGGCTTAAAGGACAATCTTCCAGTACCTTCAAGGTCGTAGCATCCTACCTCGGCAGCAGGTTGGCCATCCACGGGAATACAGAGTCCGCCATAAGTTCCGGCGTCCCGCAGGAATCCATACTAGGACCTCTGCTGTGGAATATAGCTTACGACAACGTACTGATACTCTGTAGACTAGAGGGCATACAGATAACAACTTACGCAGACGACCTTGCCATTTTGGTCACAGCGCGAGAGGCGTAGACGCTGCAGTCAATAGCACAAGCAGACACCGATTTAGTAAACAGCTGGATGGTAAGACACGGCAAGGCCACCTTTTTCACGAGCGGCAAGAGACGTAGCTCTAAACGACGTGAGCATAAAAGTCAACAGATCCGCCCGATATCAGGATGTGAGGATAGACACGGCTTTCTCTGGCAACATGCACATCGACAACATGACCGTGAAGGCGAAAAAGCTGGCAAATAGCCTGACTAAGGTCCTGCCGAGAACACGTTGGGCAACAGAAGACAAGAATATACTTCTTGCCTCAGTGGCGGTGTCTATTGTTCTGTATACCACTAAAGAGAAAAGATTCCCGAAAGCGCAACGAAAATTGGCAATACAAATCGCCGGTGCATATAGAACAGTCGAAACAACGGCCAATGTCGCGATAGCAAGGTTGACATCATGGCCCAGAATGATCGAAGAACGAACACGGAGGAAGAAGAACAGATGTCTACGAATAACTGAGGCCCGGAAACAGACGCTTAGGGGATGGCACGATGAATGGACCAGGACACCATCAGACGTGCCAGGAGCCTACCCCTTCAGGTCGTCCCCGACCTCGACAAATGGTTTAACAGTGCATACATGCATAGGGTAGGCAAGGCTTTGGATGCCAAAGGCATCATGTACTACACAAGTACCATACATGCGATGAAGATGACGTGACTCACACAATCCCTTATGGCCGGCATTCAAAGGTATACCACAGGATCTCCACACAGATACCGGTGATAGTGAAATCAAACACGACGGTGACAGAGTCAGTGCTATGCTGGAGGATGAGTTTATTTGGAAGTAGGTCATGAGACTGGTAGAAGAAATAATGAGAAGGAAAAACAAACTGGAAAAACAATGGGCTGAAAAGGCTCTCCGACGAAGAATGGTGGCTGAAAACCAACATTAGAAGGGAACAATAATAAATGGAGCGTATAGAAGAACCTTCATTTTCAGCGCAGTAAAGCGAGAGTAGTTCTCATGAAATTCTAACGCAAATTTAATAAATCAAAAGGACGGCTATACTGCAGACAATCTGCTACAGCAATAAAACAGCGTCAATCGATGGGTGACGAAGCGGCTCATCCCCCATTATAAACTTGGCGGATCTTTGGCTGTAGCAGCGCTTTTCTGCAGAGATGCCTCCGCAGCTCGGAAGCTCGGCATTTGACTTTATACATCTTGACGATGGTATAATTAAACTATTTTATTAGCTTGCACTATAACCTTCATGAGGATTTTTTTGCGTAGGCAATCAAAACTTCTATGGAAACAATAGAATCAAAACTTCTATTTATTTATCAATTCATATTACAATATTGCGTAAGTGAACCTTCATGAGTTTTAGAACCAACTCTGGGACCCAAATTTAAGTAGCGTGAGCAGCGCACGTGCTCCTGATCCTAAGTCAAACGTGCCGCAAAAGTCCACTAAACACACCCTCAATAAATTTGCCGTTCTGCATCATTGCCCATTCAATGTCTATGAGAAGTATTGTACAACCCATTAGGGTCGATTTCTGAGCTTTCAAACCCTTGTTGCTCGTCTGGGAGTGTCTTCTCGACAAATCATGAGGCCAAACGGCCGGCCACGGTGCGCTCGGTTTTCCTGGCAGACAAACGTTGTACTTGGCGGTGATAGATTTTATCCTGCAGCGGGAAACCGCAGCAGCTACACAGCGAAGATGCCGACTAACGCGTGCTCGTCGCGATGACCGTTAAAGCGGCTGAAATGCTGGAACGGCCACGAGTTTTGCCTTGGGGCTGCGGTCGCCCGTGATGGCGTTGGCTTTGCTAGTGGCATCTAACTTTACTGCCCTAATCGTTAAACGAGGCTTTAGCCGAATAAACAAGAGCCATGTCGCACGTTATTGTCATAGGAAAAAAGCACTGACATAATTCGAAAATAGATTACGCGAATAACACGATCGGTACTTGAAGCAACGACGCTTATGTTCCGCTACGTAGCCGGCCGAATTCCCGCAATAGCATACAAATACACATGCGCATAACTTAAATGCCATGTCACGCATTTCGTCATTACTATGGCACCCCATATGAGTACGACAACGAAATACCTATTAGAAAAATGCGCAAAATGAACCACTAGATATATTTGCGCGTACTGGTAAGGTACCCTTTTTGCTCTCTCTTTCGCGATTTTGCGCTGTTCATTTTTCTGCAGCTACTATTTAAGCTAAGGGACTGGAACAGGCGCTGAAACGTAGCTAGAAAAAAGTGTGCAAAAGCAGGTTATCGATAGCTAAATGTGACAAGCTATATAGTCTTCTTGCTTATGGCCATATGTAGAAAACGACGGGACTACGCAACGCTGCTCAATGCGTAAGACCTTGCGATGCCTCCTACCAGCAGTGGTGGAGCATATGATGAGGTCGCCCGTCGGATAGAGACGAGGATGCGCTTTTCCGAACACTAGGCGCTGTAAGCTGTCAGCGCCGCATGTAGGTGAAGGCAAATCGTATGCATCTGCACCGCGCATTCCGGAAATCTCCTAAATCAACAAAAAAACTTAGGAAACGAAGGGCTGAGAGCGCGCCCTTTAAGGAAAACGTAGCCCAAGCATTTTATATGCACACAAGCATGTACGTATGTCTATAAAATGCTTGTTGTGAGCGACTCGACCTTGCGGCGGCCACAACGTCGTCCAAGAATTTGTTGTTATTGTTGTTGTTGGTGTTGTTGTTGTTACCCTCTATTAGTATAAAAATGCGCCACCTTGCAGAGACTTCGTGTTACTTTAGTATAAAAATGCACCACCTTGCACGAACGACGCCACTTCCGGAACAATTTTCGTGATAGTGGAAAAGAAAAAAGAGACAGAAAGTGGAAAAATACACGAGGCGAAAGGATCCTGCGCAGTTACGGCTACTGGTGGGCGGCCCGGGTCGGGCGCCAGCCTCATCATTCACACATTAGATACCCTGCCTTCTCTGCCTCTTCCCCGAGGTCCAGCCGCTTAGGTGGCGACGTCACGAATTTTCGGGATAAACTAACATCAACTCAGCGCAAACTCTAACCGGTGACGAAGCTCGACGTTCGGCAGACTCTATTCGACCACCGGGAGGTCGACGAGGTTTGCGTGTCGGTTGCGTGCCTGTTCGCCGTAATGGGGTGATTCGCTGTATGCATGACTCCCGCGCGATGTTCCGCTCGGCCTCCGCCTTTTCGCGGGTCTCCCCGGGCGAGGTCGACGGCGAGGAAGACGGTCAGGGTGGGAACAACCTGGTGGGAAAGATAGGAGATAGAAGACGAATTGAAGAATAGAGAGAATTGAGAGTCGCGGTTGTGGTGGTGGTGGTGGTGTCGTGTATGTACTGGTCCTTGCAAGGCAGCACACGTCTTTCCGGCGTTAGCTAAGGTGACGTAGACGCTCGGTTCGGGCGCAAGGCTGGGCGCGGCTTTTTCCCGGTTATCACGATGATTCCGACGACGACAACGACTACAACAACAACAATAACAACAACAACAACAACAACAACAACAATAACAACAACAACAACAACAACAACAACAACAACAACAACAACAACAACAACAACAACAACAACAACAACAACAACAACAACAACAACAACAACAACAACAACAACAACAACAACAACAACAACAACAACAACAACAACAACAACAACAACAACAACAACAACAACAACAACAACAACAACAACAACAACAGTAGCAGCAGCAACAACAACAACAACCTTGATGACGGGACCCAGTCAACGCTGTGCCCCCTACCTCTAGGCATACGGAAGCGCTGTGCGACGAAGGCTTGCCGTCCACTGCGCCGTTCCCTGCGGTAGTCCTCCGTATAAACTGGGAAGAAAAAGAGGGAGAAAAAGAGGAGACGAGAGTGTGTATCGTAGCCTGTCCGCTGTTTCGCCCACCGCATGGATAGGTGATTCATCTAGTGCTGTATCTCAAGTAGGTGATATCCAACTCTCGTCACCGCGACGCACGGCGGAACAATTTCTCCAACAAGTCGCTCAACGAGCACATAAGCTGCTGGTCGGATACTAAAGATGAACACTTTCACCAAAAAATCTGATATGTATTACCTGTCACCTATATATATATATATATATATATATATAGACACACATGATACAGTATCAATCGTCGCGTACTTCTTCCGTTGAATATATATACATATATATATATATATATATATATATATATATATATATATACACAACAAAATGTTCAGCTCAAAATGTTAATTGCATGTGTAAATCAAAATGAACTTTAAGTGGCTTCAGATACCTGTTTCTAATCCGCATTATTTAACTTCTCATGTGCAGGGAAATCTAAACAGCTCGATTAGCTCAGGCTGTACTCGTTTAAACGTATAGGTCTTAGGTGTGCTTGCTCTCACTATTCCTTTCTTAATATAATCAGTAGTAGCGCGTTGTTATTTGTATATACTTCCTCTCAAAATATAGACGTGGATGGAGAAGCTATACGTCTTCTCTATAGTTGCAATTTTCGCCAATACTTCGTGTAAACGCGGCTTAGTGTCATGACAGTTTCCACAATGATTGCTTTAAATTGAAGCACTATTCGAAAAATTATCATAATAACACGGTAAAGAAACTGTTAAGCAAAGCTTGAAGTATGACTATTTTAGATCAATTATTTTATAAAACCCTGCATGTCTTGACGCCGTACGTTTAAAGCTTCAGATAATAAATATGCAAACAAATCTAGGCTACTTATAGCAAGATTGAGCCAACAGATAGCAGTTCCGGTATATAAAGCTCTATTAGTGAGCCAAAGTTAGATGCATCAGTAAGTAAGCTATAAAGTCGTATTTAATTGTACACACGTATGCCCTACTAAAGTTGTGCTTGATTAGCGGAAAAGGACAATCTTGAATATAGACCCTAGATAACGTAAACAATTGCTTAAACAAAGGAATCAGCTTCAGTTTACAGACCGGTTAATCTAACTAGTGGACCCCTATACGACCTCTGTTAGCTGTCCAGTTCCAATTATCCTGTTATTAAACGTGCGCAAAGGCAGTTTCTCCTCAGTGACAAAAATAAAAGTTTAATATAATTAACAGAAATTTAGACGTGCCCAACTTCACGAGTTTTATGCCTCTGTAACTTTAGTTATTTGTACGCTTTGTTGTACTAGAAGTAAAACGGCTTTTTTAAATACAAGAAGCCGTTTGGTCTTTAAACCGAAGTTCAATATAAAGGCGTTATAAAAAAATTATATATATTTTTTATGTCAAATATATATTATATATTTTTATAAGCCAAATGTCGTCAAAGGTGATTGTCTACACGTGTCGCTTACAGGGTCATCCTCGACGACAAGTAATACAAATTTGGTATCTTTTCGGAACCCGTATAGCAAAACACTCTGAGTATAATCAATCACACGATGACGAAAATCGTCGCTTGATTTTGGTGCGTCGGTTCCACTAGTCTCCTACACAGATGTTGTCGGTTCGGCGCCACAGGCGTACCAAAGTAGTGGATACATTAATGGCGTAAGGCTCATGCACAACATTCGATTATATATAGGGACTGTGGGAGTCTTTTATATATAAAGTCTGGCGGAATCATTTATGAAGTTTGGATAGGCACAAAAGACAAAATATTATAGGCACGGGTGAAATCTAGTTTTAAAACGTAATCGTAGAAAACTTACCACGCCACCAAATACCAACTTGCATATGGTTATGTCCGAAATTATGTAATGATGTCTCGAAACTTCTTTGCATTGTCTATACGAGATACACATTTTTCTTTTATAGATTTCTTAGTATAACGTATGTATTATTTTCGAAATTCCCCCTCCAATTATTTTTCTTCAGCTTGTCGATTCTAGCGGGTTTACTGGCAAACACCTTGCTCTTCAAAAGATCCCACAAAAAACTCCAGGAGCATCAGGTCACACGAACGAGGTGACTATAAAAGGTCTGCTCTCTGGAATATTGTGTGCCCATTAAACCTCTGCTAAAGCAACTCGATTGTAGAGCCCTCAGTGTAGTAGGCTGGACAGTCATGTTGGAGACACATACTGTCAAAAACCAATTACGTAAGTTTGGGCCTCCTAACTTATGACATACTAAGGTTCTCGTGCAGTGTCATTCGAAGCGTACCGACGAACAGGTTATTATGCTCGCCGACGAGTAGAGGTGCTTGGGTTGTATAATAAGCCCGTAACCACTGCATTGTTTTCTTCTGCAAACGATTCGTGGACACCCTGAGCGTGTGCATCGTCTAGCGACCCAGTTCTTGAAACTTTAGTACCAGATCGTATACAGTCGTCTCGGAAGGTTCTGCATATCCACCATGCGTCGCACTGAAGACTCGCAAATACTGCGTTGCAGAATGAATACCATTTTCATAGAACACTTTAATGAGATCCACTCAATTGAAAATCTTGAGAACTGAAGTTGGAAATGGTTTCCATGTGGACAGTAGGTAATCGAGGGCCAGTCAGTCCTATGATGAAACATGTGTTGAATCTATATATATATATATATATATATATATGTCGTTATGAAAAGTGGATCTCTACCTTTACGCACCGTTTATCAGCGCTACCATGCGCCTGCGTTCATCATGCCTGCATGATTTAAGGAACTAAACAAGTGAATTCGTAAGGCGGTGACGACAGCGATAGCCGCAGCGTAGGACCACGTGAGAATTGACGGGCTGAGCTTTCAACGCGGGGTACATTCAACAAAGCTGACTGGGTGAATGAATGAATGAACTCGCTTCTTGCAAAGCGGCAACCTCCCGCGGCAACTGCGAGCAACAGAAACAGACTGGTTCTGGCCGTCCCGTAAACGCAAAGCAAAGTAGCTGAGGGCGCGCTTCCGGGCAGGGTTCGTTCCGGGCAGAAACGGTTAGCGCTCGTGGGAACAGTCAGTCCGACAGAGAGAGAGGCAGGCCGGCGGCCCCGAGAAACGAACCCCTCAAACACGAACCCCCCGTTGACCTTGAACGTCGTGCTGAGTCTCAGAGAGAGAGAGCGAACCGAGCCAAGGAGAAGGGTAGGAAACCGAAGGAAAAGAGGCATGCGCCGGAAGAGGTGAAGGTGCTGCGACTCTGCTGCTGGCCAGTGCTGGCGGTTCTGCTGATGCTGACGGTAAGCCGTGCTACGTAGGCCGCGGCGTAGCTGCTGTTGTGCTCTTGAGCGCATTCATTTCTCCTTGCTTTCTCTCTCTCTCTCTCTCTATATATATATATATATATATGTATATATATCGTCCCTCACTGTTTCCCTCTCTCTCCTCTCCGCATGGCTTCGTTTTTCTTCCTCCTATTCCTTCGCTCTCTGCTCCGACTAGCCTATGAAGTACATTGAGCGTGAAACGAACTTGGAATCGGTTTCGCTGATACTCGCGCATCCACGTTTGCGCTCGCCTTTTATCCCCGTCCGGCTTGACTTCCTCCTCTGTCACTCTGGCTTGGCTGTAAAGGTGGCGGCAATGTTGCTGTTGCAGCGTTGAGGCGTTGTTCTCGCGGGCGCCGAATGCCCCGTTTCCACAGAATCAGCATAAGAGCAGCCTTTCAGAGCACATCGGTGGTAGTAGTGGTGGTGGTGGTAGTGGTGGTGAAACAAGAGACGCGAACAAATAAAATCACCAAAACGAGAAACACAGCGCAAAAGCAGCATTGTGTCGTCGCTCCGTTTGCCCACACAAACATATATATATATATATATATATATATACATGCATGCATATGTGCCTTCAAGGCCAGCCTAGGCAGGCTTTCTTGCGTCCGTGACACGCAAAAACGCCCGCAAAAGAACGGCTCTAACCCAAAATAGTGCATGTACGTTATACTGCTATACTGTCTGCTATATGTACAGTCGGATGTAAGTGTAGGTGCGTGTTGTAGCGTGCTTTATTATGGAACAGAGTTTGCTTGAGCGTTTTTTTTTTTGCGGAGCTGTTTCGCCCGCGAATTATAACTCTAACTTGTCCGTAGCATTCGGCTACCGGTTTAACGAAATCATTTACATAGAGCATGACATTTTGTTTTCAGTCTTGAATATTTTGGCCCAAAATGCCGATGGGGCGTACATGCCTGAATGAGACGGCATAGTAGCTTAGTCTATTCAAGAACCATTTTATTAGCCTGTAGGCTGGGCCCTTTCCTGACAGCTGTCCTCTTCGTGCGCCGCTGTTATTTTATGATATGTTTTGATCCAGTTGCAATATCCTGAGTAGTGAATAAACAAAAACAATGAGTCTTTGGAATGTAACAACGGCAGCAACAACGAGTTTATTTTTATCATTATTTAGTATAATTGCCAGAACAACAACAACAATTAAAAAAACAGGCGCAACAATAACAACATCAAAAACAGTCGCGTGTGTGCTATCTTGTCCTCTGCGGCGACATGTTTCATGGAGCTGTGGCGGTTAGCTATTCTACTAGGTGTAAAACCAGGCAAGGGAAACGGCACAGCTAGACCGAAAGACTGCAACCAAAAGAAGAGAAGTTAGACTTTTGGCTGGTTGACGGTCTGAATGTACTCAGCGAATGTCAGACACCTCTGGCTTTACGAGCACAACTGAACAGTGCACACTGTAAAAATCGCATAGGAAATGTTGCAACCCGTGAAAGGCTGTACTGCGTCACGCGGCGTGACGGGACCGCAGATACTGACCAACATGGCCACACGGCTTGGCCCACGCATGAACTCCCATAAAGAGATCTCAACCGAGACAGAGGACAGTCCACCGCCACCATATGAGTTCGAGTTCTGATAGAACCGCGCTCGTCGGTTGCTTCTTCTGAAAGGGTCTATGTGCTAACCTATAAACAATGATGACATCTAAACAGCACACAGCGCAGAATATCTAGAAGCATTTAGAATAAATGTGTCACCTCCAGGGATGACATACCCGAAATTGTCTTCAGGGGAACGTACGTTATAGTGGAATGCGTGAGTGCAGACAAAACTATGAAATACTGTTGTTTTTAAAAGCTTTCAAAGCCACATCAGCTATAAAAGTTGTGTAAACAATTTACTGTTTTTAGCGACAATCGATAGAGTTTGCGGGGTGAAATATTTAATAAATTGCACAGAAAGTACCTCAAATTTGGAATTAATTAGATGCGTTTCTGAAATGTCCGCCACGCCTTTGAAAGATCCGTTATGTTCACAAAGCTGATGTCTATGTAAGCGCAACGGACTGTAGAATCATTGAGACCTTCCCAAAGTGATATCATTCTTCGTTTTTGCTATATTAATTCTGTCGAAATAAACGGCGAGAAATTCCAGTTAAGGGCGGTAATTCTATATGGGTTCAAAAAAAGCCTTACTTTAGCGGAAACTGTTCGAAATATTTAGAGCATATTTATCGAGATTAAAGATTTTGCGTTACTGAAAGGCCTATCACGCTCGCGGAAGACAGCTTGCGCAAAACTGTGGAGCTGAATCCCCGAGTGACTACGCGTTAATTGGCTATGGACTTCGAGGTGTGTCACACAACCATCGTGACTCGCCTTTGCGCCCATGGTTTCCTGTCAAGTTGAACCAATGAGTATCTCATGATTTGAGAGAGCGCAACAACATGGACCATCTAGCAATACTCTTATTGGCTAGTCAGACACAACGCAGGTCCGTTCTTGGATAGAACTGTGTGAGGATCTATTATGACAATGGGAAACGTGGAAGATCCCGGTGCGCGCCATGTTTCCATACAGCACGTGTCCCGTAGGTATAGACAAATTGGACTTGTTCATTTACCAACGATGCCCCATGTTTTCCCTCATATGGAAGTGCCCAACTGTCTTTTAGGTTAAAGTAAACATACACTTGCATTCTACTGCTTATGCTATTATTCTTATTACAATCGTTAACTGACTAGAGTCCGACTTCTACCGTTGTCGGTCAGCATATCTAACACCGAGGCGGCATTGCCCCGCCTGTTCTACATCTGTTGGACGGCTTTTGAAGACTAAAAAGCTCTAGCTCGTCGATCTTTTCTTTTGTCTCCGTTAGTAGCCTACATAGCACAAGTCTTTTGGAAAGCATCAACAGTTTTCCGTTGTTCGTCAAGTTGACGCCAACAGACTTAGCTGCACGGGCTGCTCCGATGAAGGGCACGAGCGTTTTCCACACCGTTGCATGTCAAACGAGGAAGCAGCTGGCTCACCACAGGGTTAGCCATCATGCCATCAGGCCAGATTCTGAGACTATTGCTATATCGTTTAGGTCTCTCCGGTAGTGTACAAGTAGGTGAGCCGACTGTGAAGCCTTCCCAGCCCCAGCACATCGTTTAGCGCAGAACGTCTCGGATGCCTTCCCGCACTGTTACAACAACTGAGGCCGTGCTCTTTAGTGTTTTAGACATCATTTGGTTGCAGATGTGCCGCTTCAAACGCTACACTGAGCCGCAGACTGGCAACAATTGTTGCCGGGATTTGTGCCGTGTAGTGAGCACCCTCCTTAGTTAAAGCAAATACATAATTTTAAACAATTTGCTGCCTGACTTGTTGAAAACAGCCTTCAGGCGTCGGAAGTTTCACTGATTGCGTCTCGGGCAGAAAGAAGCCATAATTTTTTTCTCCTCGCCTTCACTACCTCACGTTTACAAACAACTGGGCCAGCGCCTCTCAAAGCCGCTGACCTTTTCTTTTCTACTCTGTCGGGTGATCGTTTTTGTGCACCTAGTGGAACGAAGCGATAAAAAATGATACTGTAAGGTCTCTCAAGTTTAATCCTCGAAAGCTTGGGGCTGGAGTAAGGTGGACGTAAGGTGGATCCGCACAATCTGTTGCCACGCGAATAAATCAATCATCAATCTGTGTTCTTCCGTGACAGTTTCATGACCTTTGCTGGCGAGGTACTTTAAAAAATCCTTCTTATCCTGTCTGAGATACTTTGATTAGTGACGACTGACTGAATATTTAAAGCTGCGTTCAAGACTGTTTGTGATCGAAAAAACTAAATGAGTGCATTATTAACGTCTCGTTCGTAATTTTCCATCTGTTTCTTATTTTTAATCGGGCCTCTGATGGTAATTTTTAGCCAATTTACGTTCAGAGGTTTCCTTGTAAGCCTGTGCACCTGTCCAGTGCACACGTTGTGGTTCTTTCAAAAAACAATACTGGTATTTAGAGTTTCCTGCGCCAGTGTGAACTCCGCTAGTTAATGCTCTAGAACTACACACAAACAGCGGTGCCTTTGTAAAAGGAAACAGCTGGACGTTCCCGATGCTGCCTGCTTTACAGTGTGGTGGGGCAGGCGGCTGGATCTTGACTTGAGGGCGAGCAGAGCCACATGTACAACATTCTGAATTTTGACTCGAGTGACGTGTGTAGTCCGCAACAACAACTACTTTCGCCCGTCATCTGTTACGTGCATTGGCATTGCGGTGTAGTCGGCGCCAGGCCGGCACATCATGAGGGCGGTCGGCAACGAAGCCTCGTTGGAAGCGACAAAGAGAGTGGCAACCCCACAGTGAATAAACCACAAGAGCAGTCGAAGGGAAAGATGGAGAAGCTGGTGGGGGTAGCCAGACAGGCAGAGCCGAAACCGATCGTAGCCGTAACAAGCGGTAGTTTAAGAGCTGTAAATGCTCTGCAAGCTACGACTGCGCCAGCGGTGCACTCCGTATTGTCGAATGTGGTGAATGAACATCATCATCACAACTGATGTCTCCCGAAACGAGGAGACTGCGCTGAGAGTGGTGGTGAGTTACTGGCAACTTAGCTGATTGTTGAAGCTAATGACAGTGAAGAGGTTGGGCGTGCTCTCTCGGCTAATGAATGCACCCAGGTAATAGAGAAGGATATAGCCAAGAGACTGGAGTTGCAGATGATTGAGGCGAAGAGCGGAGCAAAACCGTGCTTAAATAAATTCAAGGTGAAATAAATGTTGCGGCGGCGAGACTTTTGAGGGCAATATGCTAGCTTTCTGTAGTAAGCTATTTTGTCGATACAAAATTGTACTATTCATACCATTCAATAATTCTAATAATCATACTATGCAATAATAAATTTAATTCGAAGTCTGGTTTTGTTCGTGTTGGACCAAAGCAGTTGAGGTGATTAAAATGGTTCTAGGAATTACAGAGTTTTTTTTGCGTGACCACAAGTTGTAGAAACTTGGACAACAACCGAACACGAGCAGCGCTAAAGTCGGACGGGTAGTGTGAGTTACAAAAGAAGTTTGGAAACAACGAAATGGTGATCAACTTTACTGTATTGCTACAGCTATACTGTGTGTTTGTAGAGTTCAGTACAAAAAATACGAAAATAACAATTTTACGTGTTTCTCGTGTGCCACCGATAGAGGTATTCCTGGCATTCGGAAAGCACAAAGTTGTCATGCATGCCGGTGCACCTGTTGCGGGCGTTAAGGAAAAAAACTTGTTCACATAGACACTAATTAAGTGGAGCTCTACGGCGAAGAGAATAACATTCGGCAAAAGAAGGGGTTTTTGAAGTCTGTGGTGTGTCAGGTTCCCAGATGAAAAAAAAAACATGACTGCAACGTTTAACACGATTGTAAGAATTTTAAATGCTATATGTCTGCAAATTGTGGAATGCCTAAAAGCCTTTATGCAGTTTACTAATGTTAAAGTTAATTCACCAGATGAACTAGATTTTTGTTATTTCTTCTAAAATGCAACATGACCATCACATCGAAAAGTCTAAATGACATTATTTATATAGACGGATGTAAGGCGACGTCAGATATCCGCTTTGTGGTAATCTTGCGGCTCTATACCTTAACGCGGAAATGGGAGGGCTTAAAGATCAGGACGACTTGAAACTCTGGGTGACATCTTGGTTGAAGAGTTCTGAGCTAAACGCTGTAGTACTGAGCGAAACATGGTTAAAATCAGGTGATTACGACGCATATGTGATTACGACGCATATGGCATCCCCGGTTTCATTTTATTGGTTCAGAACGTGCAACTAGTAAACGTAAGAGGCATGGATGTCATATACATACGCTTAAACTGCCCTATACTTCTTATGCTTGATAAAAGTAGACATCATGGTAACGGACAACTTCTCCAGATGCATCTAAGCAAGTGTCGCTTTGAAGGTTTTATTATTGGTGTGAAATCTAGTCGTGCCACGCATCAGGAGCCCCTGCTGGGTCTGTTGAAAGAGATCCTATATAAATATTTTTATTTATATAATTTCACTATGTTAGCACTTTGAAGTGGACAATTTTCTCCGCGCGAACGTGTGATCACGGGTTCTCTAACCCAGGATTAGCCCAGTTCAACAATGTGCCCCGAACAGACGCTGCGTTTCCTCGTTGAATGTCGAGCGACAGCCTCTGACGCAAGAATTCGGATGCCCTCGAGTCTCCTGTCGAAAGATTGAGGCTTTTACCGACCCGCTGAATCAGCTTGAGCGTAAGGGGGCCTCCAGCTCCCATAGTCTCGAACGCCAATGGACAAAATTCGTGCGGATAATCGACGCTTGAGTATTTTCTGCATTTATTAGCCTCAGCTAACCTGGAGGCATGACCTGCTCGGTCCGCACCTGCACCGACCATCGAAGGGGTTAATGAGTCGGTTACAGTTGCGTCCCAAACAAGCATGCGGCCACGCTCAAAGGGCGTCAACGTCAGACCGTCAGGTCTTTTTCCATCATCCCTCGAAAGACCCGGGGGCTCTAGAACGCACGGGAAGCCGGCGGACCTAAGTGCGCGGCTAAAGGTGTAATTTAAAGCGGAGTGACGCGCTCGTCGGCCTGCACTCAACGCGCATGACAGACCATGATGGGCCAAGGCGTCCACGAAATCACCACAACGACATCGGTGGGGCGCGACTAGGTCAACACCAAGCCGCAGCCCTGCGCTTATACGCGTCGTCTCGTCGTCTAACAGAGTCCCAATTCGCGGGCAGGGTAGGGCCTGTAACCAAGCCCCAGCCCCTTGACTGCTAACAGCTCGAAGCCTGGCTCTATCAGCAACAGAAGGTGCTCTATTAATTAGGCCTGCTAGTCGCTTTTTATGTAAGGGGGCTGTCTAACTACCCTGGTTAGCCCTATCCTCCGGAGGAGAATCAAATAGCAACGACAATTCTTCGGTCAGCTTTTGAAGTTCAACGTTATAGGCATCACAACCATCACTGTCCAATAATGTTTTAACCCTGTCAGCCGCCTGGGTCAATGACGCCACGATGGCGGGTCCTGCCATCATGACCGCGTCCGGCACACCTAGACCGCCTAAAGAAACCGGGAGCATTACTTGTTCCCTTGCCGCATTAGTCAGCTTAAGATTTAAAATGATCTCTAAAATGTCTAAACTAAGTCCATTAAATGGTTGTAAAAGCTCTGGTGATAAAAACAGGTTGGTACCTCTAAGAAGGTGTGTTAACCTCGTGGCTGAAAAACAAGATCTAAGAAGGAATATACCGCAGTGGGCGCCCAATTGGGGTAGTCTGCCTGTGGCGAAGTCGAGTTTATCTCTTTGACTGTCTAATGCTTTTGCAATGCCGTCCGGCAATAAGGGGACACCTAGCAGCTCCAGGTCAACCTTGTCCACTACGCGACAGCCCGGGAGCAAATTTAAAAGGTTACTTAAATCTAATGGCTCAAATTCTTTGGGAGCTGTGACATATACTTCACATTTGACCGGGTTCAGTGTCAGCACGCTAATTGCACTAAAATCATTAACTTTCCGGATATCGTCAAGTACGGTCGGGAGGTGCCCACCCAGAATCCCGTCATCCAAGTACCAGGCATTAAGGGGGGACTGCAGTGAATCCACCAATTCCTTGATACACAAACAAAAAAGTGGAGGACCCAGGGGATCACCCTGCTGAAGACCTGTATGCGAGGCCATAACGCTCTGGGGCATTACTAGGTGGGATGGTCCTGCACCATAGGCCAGGTTCGTCTGGTGAAACAGTAATGGTGTCCACGACTTGACGGCTCGAAGCAAATGGACTCTCCGGGCGCTATTGAAGGCGTTTTGGAAGTCCAATTTGACCATTACCGTTGGCATTTTGCGCGACTGCAAAAATGCACGGGCACAGTGGACCACCACCTCTGTACCCCCGGGGGCAGCGAATCCTAGCTGGTGTTGACCAAGGGTTGCTGAAATAGCTTCCTTATTATCGTAGCAGCCGATTTTGGCCGCCAGTCGGCGAACGACTGAAGAACAAGCGATCGGACGTAATGAGCCATCTTTTTTTTTAATGCAAACATTCTTGCCCCAAAGATGAGTGGTAAAAGAAAAGCCGGGGGCGAGCATCATCTGAGCACATCAACCACTTTAGCAATGGCGTCCGCTAGTCGACGGGCCGTGCTCCCCAGTGCACCAGACAACAAGTCCTGCAACAGACGAGGTCTTATGAAGTCTAGGCCGGCAGCTGAACTTCGGCTAAAAGTCTTCATTGCACTCAGTATCTCTTCACGTGAGGTTGAGGAAGGCAGTGTGACTGCCGGGGGTGTGGGCATGGAGAGATCCAATGGCGCGTCTGGATGTTTGGAGCGGAGAGCTTCCGTATTTTCGTTAGCTGACGCTAGCGTATCCTGGGAGCTCACCAATCTAGCAGCACCGGAAATATCGCCTTCTGACAGCTTGACCCTCACTCGTCTGGGAAGGTCGTCATCGCGGTGGGCCATAACTTTGCGTCCTGATTCCTCGTGCGTCAGATCCTTGAGCCTTAGTCCCGATGTTAATTCGCGTAGGTTCTTCCTGACCAGAACAGACAGGGATTGAGCGTCTTTCCTGGCCCGAGGAAGTCTCAACACGACCGGAACGAAGGAGAACAGAGAGTACCAGGCGAAGAGGTCGTTGTTCTTGGCGACGTTTAGAAAGACCTTAGTGAGCTCCTCCGCAACAGTAGGCCGCACAGATTTAGGTAAAATGCGTAACAGTTTGGCATGACGCATGTTTGCCTGGATGTCGGTAAGTAGTGTGTTAACAATTAATTCTTCTGCCAGAGCCTGGTGGGATGTGGACGGCCTGTTGACGGCGTCGGCGTGTCTGACCGATATATGTCTGGCAAGACCCTTTGGTATGAATGTTTCTCTTCGTAATAAATTTAGAAGCGCGTCGCGGCCGAACTTGGCGACTCCTGTATGCCTTGGCTCGCTTTTGCTTGGGCTTTGGTAATGGTCGCGGATTAGGAAGAAGCAGCTGAGACGAGGTGCTTTCTTGCGTGGTAGATATGCCCCTAAGAACTGCTGCGTAGGAAGCTTTGCTGCTGTTGGAACAGTTAGTTTGTGCGTCTTCTGCGACTGTGGCTGTGACATCAGGTCCTTCCGTGATCGATGCACTCGGGTGCGTTGCTTTAACTTGCTGAAGAACTCTCGCCTCCATGATGATCCTGTTACGTTCACGGAGATAAGCCACACGCGGACAAGAAGGCGATCCGGCCGTGTGGGGGCCACCACAGTTAACACATCTCGATTGTTTGATGCAACTGGACGCCAGATGATCAGAACCTCCACATTTCTTGCAGGCCTTGCGAAAAGTGCGCCTGTCCGCTAGATGCCCCACTCGTTGACAATTATAGCATAACTTTGGTTGATCAGGCTCCAGTACGACTGAGTGGGTCTTGTACCCCAGGAAGACAGATACAGGTGGTTGGCGGTCAAGCGTCAGGATCACCTTACTGAGTGGGGTTTTACCAGCGTGACCTGTGCGGAATAACCGTTGAGCGTGCACCACACCGCAATCTGCTAGCTCTTCGCGTATCTCGTCTTCTGTAAATGCGACATCGACGCCTTGAATTCTCGCCTTGAATGAGGTTAGAGCCGGGCAGGTCACCGTGACGGGTATCGACTTTATTGCGGAAAGTTGCGTAAGCTTTCTGGCCGCATCCTCTGATTTGACCCACACGGATATAGCGGCTTTACTGCATGATATCTTGCAGTCAGGGCAATTGGAATGAATAGTCTTACATAACTGCAGCAATGTGCCATCAGCGAACTCCTTTGAAGCAGGATCCTCGTTCGTTTTTCTCCGGATGAATAGACCACTAGACGCATCTACTCTCAGTTTGTCCAACTGACGCTGCTCGCGAGATAGAGTTTTCTGCTCACGCTTAGATACCACCAACGTAAATGGTTCGTCAGGTTCATCGCAACGTGTAACCTTTTTTCGCTTACACCCTGGTGTTGCACCTTTTTCTTGAATCTCCGACGTTTCGGTACTGCTACTGGGGTCGACTTGTGATACTTCAGAGGATGCTGGCTTCGAGACACCGGTTTCGGCCGCAATTGTGCATCTGAGTCTGGAGATATCCAAACTACCAGGCGGCTTGCTGCCGCTGGATTCCCCTGGCATTGTCCTAAGCTTATAAATGCCTTGGGACAAAAAAACTAGTTCACACGTAAGCCGTAGCGATCACCGCCGCAGGTTGGTCACAACCGTATGGCTAGCAATGACGTTGGCAAATCGAACACAGTTGTCAGAAAGCCCTGAAGTAGTCAGGACCCCCTGAAGAGTAACCAGAGTGCCTCCAGGCGTACGTTGTGCACCGTTCGAACACTCACTATGGAAAGTCTAGATGATGCAAATATCACCACGAAATTCACAGTCAAGCCTCTCGTAATAGTGGATTTTACGGGAGCCAACACAAAACACGACCGAGCTCCACCGCATCGAACGGTGAAAAAAGAGATCCTACAGTAATTTTTAATTTGCTGGCTAACTCAGACAATGAAAGCTACATCTAACATTTTTCGCAGCATAAAGTACCTTTCGTGTCGTCAAGCAAGCAACGTTGACGCAAGGGCGGGAGTAACTATGACTCTCTTTCCAGCGTTGTTGCCTGTGGCGCGCGATTTACGCGTGCTGCGGGTATTTTTACGCGCCTGTAGAAAGATAGTTAGATGTGTAAACTCCCGAAAGTAACATTTCCGAGGTCCCTTTTGTGGGCATAGTAGGCAAGGCATACGATATAGATTATGTGGCCACGAATACTTGTTGTCATATTGTCGTTGCCCATTCAAGGGCTGTTAAGGCTATTTTTAGTACGGAGAAGGTGCCAGCACAGCAAAGCCGGGCCGATTGGTTAATTCCATGGGCCTAGTCCCTCCGGTGGTACCGATTGGGACGCCTCATGACAGCATACCTCCCGGCGAGAGAACCATCTGTGTTCGCTGCTCTCTTTTGCAGCGGTGAATGGGGCATTCACCGCTGTCCTGGCGTGGGCCGAGCACGTCTTTCAGGAAATGTGAGTATATGCTAGGGTGTAACGCGGAATTGCGGGGTGATCGCGTTCGATCGTTGTGGTAAGAGTAGTGCGGTACCGCCCTTCTGAACCTCGATAGGGGGGACGAAGGGGAACCCGCTGGCGCTTCTACCATACGTCGGCGCGATAATCCACTGGCGGCGGGAGTGCAAGTATCGTATCAACCCTGCTTCTGGTACTAGTGTGGACTATATTGCTTTAGAAATCGTATAGATTTCTTGGATATCTGCAGACCGTGTGGCCAGGCTGTTCTCTGATCATTACCGTGGAGTAATGGTCCCCTCTGGAAAGCGTTCTCCGACTAAAGAGTTAGCTTAGTAAGGATACATAAGCGGGACAGTGTCAACTCATTTCTTGACTGAGTTTCCCATGTAAGCAGGCTAAGCGTATATTACACTAATGCAATGGAAAAAGCTCTTGAAGCTTTTAGCAATTTGCTAGCAATTCCATTTTTCGTATTTGTATATATATATATAAAACAACCAATGGTTGGTTTACATATTGCGCGGAGAGGGAACCCTACCAAAGTTCCGGTTCCGGCCAATTTTCCTCTACGTCGAAATTTCACTGCCTTTGTTTTATTTATATTATTTTCCAACTTGTTCCGGTCGACGTAATGCTGCAAGGCCGCAAGGGACTGCTGCACGTAAAACCGGCTGTGTGAATATATATTCAAGACGCCTTTGTGTATATAAGTCATCTGCATACATAAGTTCGTCCACCTGCGAATGCAGACCTATCCCTTTGAGAAGATCGCTCACCAGCACCAAGAACAACAGGATACTAAGATTATCACCCTGGGACAGACCAGTGGGTAACACCAAGAATACAGCGAAAAGGCTGGAGTTGCAGATTGAGGCCATCCGAGCGAAACCGTAAAAAGGTGAGATTCGCAGCGGGCCTTTCCAGGGCAACATGTTAGCTCTCTGTAGTGAGCTATTTCGTGTATACCAGATTCTACGACTCATACTATTCAATACTAAATCTGAATCGAAGTCTGGTTTTGTTCGTGTTGGACTTAAACAGTTGATGTTATCAAAATGGATTTGTATCGCGGTATGTTCAGCAGCTCCGTCATCTCCGATGACTTGTTCGTTCTATAAAATGCTTTTAATAAGTTTTAGTATAGTCAATGAAATCTTACAGAAACGAACATGTCAAGTATAATCGTTCATGCGGCCGTGTAAAAGGCCGCATTAAGGTCTACGAATAAAATTCCACATTGACCACAGCTGGTACTAGGTGTACACTTCGAGTTGTAAAGTTCAGACGGGCGAGATTAAGACTACGACTTGGAGGATCAAATACAGTAAAGGCTCTGTTAGTCAGGGAAAACTTTCAGCTATGATTTAAGAGAAATACGACGTTTTATTTTTGCCAGTGCGTATTTTGGGGGTGTAAAGAGGGCTAGAGTCCACGAAGGCTTCCTGAAGAGTTGGAGCTGCAGAAGTCCCAGAAAAATTGCCAAAGATGTCCTTCGTCATTCTTGCTCACCAATTGACGCTTCTCCATGATAAACTGTTTCCTGATAACTGTTTTTTTTCCAGCTAAATTAAAGGTGTCCACAATTATTGACTTATTTAAATAATGATGATGACCGTGAAAATTCGAATAATGATTGTTCAATTTCGTTAGTGAGTTACCTATCCAAAATATTTGAAAATGTGAATTAGTCCAAATCAAGGACACCTTTGTTCAACTGTTTTTTTTTTGAGGACTCAGTTTGGATTCGCCGCGGTGTCTTTTTGGATATTTCTGCCGACTTTAATTTGTTCTTTTTAAAAGAGCTAGAAATTCCTGGTTGTGACGGTATTGTCAGATCGTGGTTTAAATCATCCAGGGTGTAAACAGTAAATGTAGGTTGTTTTGAATCGTCTAGGAGACGTCGGGTCGCCGTAAAGAACAATCTCAGTACGGCTTATGTTAATCATTTTGATCAAACGTAATATAGAAGAGGGCGCATCAGGAGGGTTCTATAAGCATATTGTCTATGCTGATGATACGACTTTAATTTTCATATTCAACTATCTGCAATACAGGTGGACATATAGAACGCAATGCAAGTGGTAGAGTGAGCTGTTCTTAAATTCGAGAAATTTAGTCTAGTAATAAATGGATCTAAAACTCACGTTTTACCACCCTGCCCAAGAAGCTGCTTAGGTTCAGATGCTGAAGCTCAATGGAACTGATATGACACTCTTCTCGACTCAAATGTCTGGGCTTAACTTTACATGAGACGCTTAGATGACACGATCACTTAGACGTTCTTATGCCCAAATGCTATACCTAATTGCATCTATTCGTCGACTAAGAAAACTGCGACGGCCCGTTGAGGGTCTTCTTACGGTGTATAATATGCTATTACTGCCAGTTCTTTGTTATGGTATTTTTATTTGGAGAATTCATAGTAGAGGTATAACTCACAGGGCGAAACTCATTTACAATGATGCCCTTGAGGCAGTTTTCCACACGCGTCAAATTGGTTTGGTCCGTAAGTGTTTTCATAACGTTTAAGCTCTTGTCGCCTAAAGGTATATAAAGCGTAAAAATGGTCTTGCTTGCGTCTAGGAAGCCCAGAAAAATTATTCCGGGTGACTGTTTTCCTATAACAGCTGCTGTTAGACGTATCTCTCGGCACGCAACGGAATTTGTGAGGCTCACCCGTCATGCTCTCGCGCAAAATCTGCCGACGATCTATACCGAACTTCCCAATGATATTCGCGTGATCACCTCACACGGAATTATTATACGTGAGTTGAAAGATGGGTAACACATGCAAATTATACTCAAGGCTGATCAATATGTTGAAGAAAACTTGTAATATTTGTAAACGGGAGTATTTCTAGTGGCCTCAATTGTTCGTTTCGCATAAAATTAGAGAAGACAGGTACTCACAGTACTGTCCTAAGGTGATGATAGAGCAGTACAGAGAGTTCAGCACGCGGACAGAGTTGTACAGCTTTATATAAGATGGAGCCCATTCAAACTGAGCGATCGCAATCAATAAACGAGGAATAACTGGTGAACCTAGATCACCGGTAGTCATAAACCCTTAAATCCAGAAAGGGCATTACCGAGATAGCGCACCGTGCCCGTATCGGGGTCTGTTCTACCACTAAGATTGTGCAGTACAATCTGTGGCGTCTAACATACAAACAAACACGTGTAGTATTGTTGTGCTTTCTAGTCTTGTCAGATCGGGCTTTTTGAGTTGTATGAGCTTAGGCTTCTGGCATACTTACTTTCAAATTCTGGGTGGCTACTAGCTTTAGGTTTGACGCTTCTATCGAGTTCCGCTATACTTCCAGCTGTTAACTCTTACAAATCTGTACTTGAAAAATGTATTCCTTAGTCCCTTTGTGATGGTGGCGCCACGCCTGTTTTCAATTTGCGTCCCATACATTTGTTCTCTGTGGATAATATGCTTGTCCTGCCCACAGTTATACTTATAATATGTTTATAAAAATTTTCCCACAGTTGCACTTGAACTCACTTGTCTGTCAAAAAATGTTAATACTGAAAAAATGTCTGAATCGTAAGGTATATCCTAAACCCTTTTTTGTAAAATCATTAAAATTCAAACGACCCATGTTGTGACCTTCAGACAAAAAAGTTCTAAGTATCTATACTTCTGCTCACTGGCACTCTTGCATCGAACCGACATGAAACTGTCGTGTAGATGCACATCGAATGTACGACTTATGTGATTATGGCAAAACCACACTGTCCATCCTCTTCGCTGTCGTGCGGCGTCGTTTCAATCAGCTCGTTTGCTCGCTCGCTCGCTCGAACATGCACCGTTGGGGTGTTTTATGCGTAGGCCGCCGTGGTCTTAGACCTTAATGACTATCTGCGTCTTCTGCGTAACCAGACAAATGATACCCCCCCCCCCCCTATTATTAGCCAGCAGTTGGGTCGGGGCCCTTGCAGGGACATGCAGACATATGCACATACACCTTCCGCGCAGAAATAGAGGGCAGTCGAGCAGGCGGCTCCAGGCGGCTAACCCCAGACTAGGCAGGACAGACAGAGGGACGCCGTGGAACGTTTCGCCAACGAAGCCCTAATGGAAAACCCGAGTAGTTCCGCGAGCATGTATTGTCGTCGCTCCGTCATCCAGTTGCTGGAAAGATTCCTGCCGACGTGCCATTATGATCATTCGCTTAATTTTAATGAATCACACCAAATGCATGGCGTTCTGTCCGGGCCGGGGTCGGTGATTCCTTATGATTCTCATTCTTCTCCTTCTTCTTCTTCTTATTCGAGAGAGCGAGAGCGGAAGAGAGATGGACATCTCTCATCGAGTATGGATGGCCTGGACAGTCATTTCGCCGCCATTGTCAACCACCGCCTTCCCGCGGTAGTTATGACAACGTCTGGACGAGAAAACCCGCTCTAGGCAGCGCGAGTGTTGGGAAAGGGGGGGGGAGAAGATGCAACGCTGTGAAGTCAGTACAGGATAGAACGCAATAGAGAGTTAAACACAGACGCCGTAAACACGCAGAGAAACCGCCAAAGACCGTTCTCGGCCGAGGTACAGGCTCCAGCTGGCCGACTAGTATTGGGTGTACTGATGCTATCGGAAGCCTCACAGATACAGTGCTGATGGCCGACTCAGTTCACCGAGAAACTGATTGCTTCGAGATTATGATTTTACTCTCTCTCGGGTCTACGTCTTGTCTATTTGCTTCTCTGCTTTGCTAACAAACAATACAGTAATGATAGCTTTCGAAATCATGACAAGCAGAAAAACAAACGCGATGCGGTCAAGACAGCCGCATGAATCTGATGTACCAGTTAGATTTTCTGTAATGCCTCATAAGGTACTGCACGATTTATCTCAACCTTTTATTAACAAAAGTCGGGGCTGTCGGTTCAATAGTACAGAAACCAATACAGTGCAGGTATAACATCTTATTTGTACTTCACTTTTAACGAACGTTCGATGATGTGTTTTTAATCATACTTGCCCTTTGGTGTCGTCCGTAGTAAAGTAACCTTGAATCATTTTCTCTATTGCAACACGGCGCAATGTGCGGGCTTCTAAGGATCAAACGCTGGTCAAAGACAGATATTAGCTTGTAAATGATTAAACCACAGAAAAATCGGACTACAAGTGTAAGCTTCAAAGATTTGACCATTCAAGCGCAGAAAACCTGGAACATTCCATGTGTCTCTGTGGACCATGTTGTAGATCGACTGAATATGCAGGGAAGAGATAAGTGCACGCAGCTATAAAAAAAAGCTTGTATCACGTAATAAATTATAAGCCTCTAAAGCAGACTATGAATTCACGCGTTCATTAGAAGAACTGCAGTTATTGATTGATTTATTGATTTATTATTCGCTCGATATGTATACCTAAATACACATGTCACCCATTTATATTATATTCTCTTTTATTTTTATATATGTATAATATATTTATCTATATTATCCATGTAATATACTGCTAAAGTTAAACTAGCCACGTTATGCGAACATTACTATAAACGCGCGTTTGACAAATTAGGTTACTGGATCATAGGTTGAAGGTTACGCGAGTTGACAGGGGACGGCAGGGGAGAAAAGTTGGCATGTTTTTTTCCGGCAAGTTTTATTTTTCATTACATCGACACATTGTCGTCACAGTGGCTCGCGCGCTGTAAAAAGCAAACACACAAGCAGGCGTTCGTTCGTTTGTTCGTTTGTCGAATAGAAACAGACTTTTCCCTGCGTCTCGCAAATAGTTACCGCGCCGATTTGTTTCCTTCGCTTGCTGGCTTACTATGTGTTGTGGCTCACTCACTGACTTTTTGTTCCGTTTGCCAGCGGGCGCCGGTGCCTAGGTCGTCACCACCGCCACTCCAAAGACTTCACTCAGCACACACTTGACAGGGTTGGCTTCAGACTTCACGGTCTTCACATACCTTGTGCACAGTGGTCATCAGGTCCATTCATAATCTCCACAGAGCTCTGAGTTTTCACGTGGTTTACTCTATTTCGAAGCAGCTATTCGAGAAGCAAGGAGCGGCCCCTGAGCGACACCGGCAACAGTGACTCGCAGTCTCGTGGGAACCTGTCAAGGCAGACACAACCGCGGCAATGCAACGTTGTCTCGTCGTCACCTCGTCGCTGTGAGTAAGAACCGTCGAAAAGCGCTACGATATAGGTAGCGATTTGTCTTTGCGAAAAGCTTACCATTGAAATATAGTATCTACTGTTACGTCCTTCGTTTATTTTTTTGTTTCTTTACATATATATATATATATATATATATATATATATACAGGGTGTTGGAGACATTTTTTATAAAAGAATATAAAAATTGTAGAGCTCGTTAAAGCAAATATGTTTGCCAATGGAACATGGTCTCTGAGAAGTCTTGTTTCGGAGTGAGAGCGAAATTACTACAATTTGTGACACTAGTGCTTTTGCCCGACATAGGAGCATAAAATGTGCTGTTGCGAGACAATCCCCCTAGACAGAAAGTAAATACCCCGTCGTGTTCCTGAGAAAAATCTGCTTCTTCCGAAGGGCATTTAAGACCGGTCAAAAGCTGCGACACGGTCGTTTAAAAGAGAATTCGTCAAAAATGAAGTTCTTTATTAGCTTTTACGCCAAATACTTCAGAATCATAACCCTACGACCACCCACGTGTTCAAAGCTAACATATTCAGCAAATGCGCATTTCATGGCGATCATTTTGGTACCAAACTTATGGCAATTTTCGGCGGGCATGTCCAGATTAAGTGCAGGAAAAATGAAGCGCTGCGGCTGTCGCGCGACACGTTGGCGGTAGTGAACGTCGCCACACAGTCATTTTACATGCACTTAATCTGGACATGCCCTCCGAAAAATCGTAATTACTCCGCAACCACAGCCCGCATTGCCATAAGTTTAGTATCAAATTGATCGTCATGAAATGCGCATTTGCTAAATATGAATATTAGCTTTGAACGCGCAGAATTCTCTCAGGAACACGACAGTGTGTCTAGGGGAACTGGTTGTCTTGCAACAGCACATTTTATGCTCCTATGTCGGGCAAAAACACTAGTGTCACAAATTGTAGTAATTTCGCTCTCACTCCGAAACAAGACTTCTCAGAGACCATGTTCCATTGGCAAAAATATTTGCGTTAACGAGCTCTACAATTTCCTATTCCTATTATAAAAAAAATCTGCAACACCTTGTGTATATATATATATATATATATATATATTTATATACCCAAACACCGTTTTTAGCTTAGATTTTATTCACGTATCCTGATTTTATTGGCAGTTAATTTTTTTGCAGAGTGAGCAATCAAGACAGGACGGTCTGTCTGGTCGCTACATTAGCATATTAAACACCACACGCTTGTTTTAATTTATCTAAAGCACCACTTCGTTCAAGAGTACGCCTAACAATTTCCAGCGTCCGAATCTAGGCATCGCGGAAAGTGCGTTTAGTCGGTAGCACTGCGACCAAAACACATCATACCGCACACAGCCGTTGGTCGTACGTGTCGGCTCGCTAATGTTAAAACGCCCTCGCGTGCAAACCCATTCAGAACCGTAACCGATGTGCCGCCTAAGGACACGTTTTCTATCTAGAGTCTCTAGCGAATCCTCGGCACGTGACTTACATAACGGCTCTTGGCGATTTAGAGCTAAACATGCGCATGTGCAGATCCTAAAATATAGAGATGTCATCCGTCCCTATAGATGAGAACATGTAGCCTGAATATTTTCCATCGACGTGTCGGCTATATTTCCTTATTCCTTTATGCCTGTTGCTCCGATGATTATATTACTCTTGTGGTCGGGCGCGCCAGGAATCGCTCTAGGAATCTAACGCGTTTGTCTTTTGTGTCAGATCACCACTGAGATCCAATCCAATTTAGTGAAACGTATCCCAGCCAAGTAGAGAACAATACGGCAGCAAAGACGAATGCTTACGAAGAGAATAAAACCAATCACCTAAAATCACATACAGCAATAAAGGCGAGACGCGAACGCGTTATAGCACTAACCGACCTTCGAAGCGTTCTTGAACTTGCATAGACCTACTAGCACACAAGTAGAAACGTAATCACTAAGAGCGCCAACGGTGGTTCCAAGACATTTTACCAAGCTTAAAACGACGAACTTACCGCAAGCTGATATTTCTCCGCAAAGGTCGACGTAAATTCGAGGAAGCATCTATCACGAGCATGCGCCTAAGCAATTAGGCATTTTTCGTGTCTGGGTTTGCGATTCTCAGGCTCATTGCTACCGATTTGCTGCTTGTTTAATCTCTCGCAGTCTCTCCTTCTATGAGTGAAATTGATTTGAGCGCAGATATTTTACTGAAGTGCTGGTTGGCTTAACAAATTATTAGATGGACAGTACGTTAACAATATTGCAATAATACATTATGCACAAAAATATATATAAATAATTTTACAATTATGTTTATTTCACTCAAATTGAGTATAATATACATTTTAAAATGTCTCTTCATGAAGCTCTATCTTCCTCACGCTTCCGACGAGAAAAGTAGTGCAACAATTTTTGGTCCAGCGCTGTGCATTTCACTGCATGGTACTTGGCACACCTCTGCAGGCAGAACCGGCAGGTGCACAACTCAAACTCCTCGTAAAAGGTTGCGTTTGAACATACCAGGTAGTGATAACCATGTACCATGTACCTGTTGTATACGTGGCGATTGTCACATGCAGGACCAGACCAAAGGTGCAAGGCATTGAAAACGTCCAAACCACTGACCTCCCGTCTGGCCTGTTCAACTTTAGCTTCCCACTTCGAAATAAAACATTCGCAGGGTACAGTACGCTGCATTTTTAGCCTAAGTCGGATTGTCTCAGCAGCCGGTGGACAGCCTGACATGAGATACACAAAGCGGCTCCTTGCTCGGATAGGCACACAGAGCACTCGCTTCATATATAATAAAAAAATACCTTTTTAAGCTGGCTAAAATTCGCCAGCGTGAGGTGTTTCCACAGCCTGTCAATCCCATACATCAGTCCCGAAACAATCTTAAGCATAAAGAGCTTCACTGCTGAGAAAACGGACAGTCTTCGGACATTGCCTACTTCCCAATATATAAATAATAATAACAAACATTTGACAGCAGATACGTTGGTTTCGCGCGGCAAAGCCAAGGTCTTGCAACTATGCGTCTGGTCCGATGACCCTTGAACCAGCTTTGCTGGCTCCGATTTTAGACGACTGCCAATGCTTAAAATTAGGTAACATAGTCAGGAAAGAAAAATGCCTAGATCTTCACAACGAAGCGTATCCGTATATTCTCTGTTGTGCCGGTTGCCGCATATTCAGAGCGCGTTACCTAGCAGCATAAAATTCCTCCTTTCTGTAAATTATTTAATGCAAGAATTGAAAAAACATCTTGCCTCTGGCTCCTGTGTCAATACTGTATTATGTCACTAATAAGTTAGATCATTTGTTAACTGTGTGTCCATTTGCATGTCTGATCACGTGCCTGCGTAAAGCACTGTATATTGGTAAAATATCATTATTTTTTTTGTAAACTTCAGCAATTGTAATGAAGCTTTGCCAAAAAACACTTTCTGAGGATATATATATATATATATGGTTCCGTGAATAATACGCATAGGTTGCGTCCTGACGATGACGCACCTACAAACATGTGGGGATTATCACTTTTGTTGGCTGCAGCGCGTTATTCCTGAGCGGAGGGACTCTTTCGAGCTATGCGCTATGCGTCAACGGTTCCAAGGTGGCAGAAATTGGCCGAAGCAAACGACAAACAAGCCTTTTCTGCGTTGGAGACGACTTTCTGACTCAGGTTAGATATGCTACGATGAGACCTACGGAGATTATATATATATATATATATTTGATGGGCATTCACTTCATATGTAAACACCATCGACAAAATGATATTGCACTAAATATACTTTAGTCGTTTTCTTTATAGTTTGTTAAGGTGAGAAAACTAGGTTGGAGGGGTATAAAAAAGGTAGAACGAAACCTCTAATTGTGTATGTAAAACCTGATCTGAGCAGGTCTGTATCGTAATAGTTAACCTGCTCTCCCAAACCTAATGCGCCAGGGCTCTGTTGAATTCCAGCCTATACTTAAACTATTTGTAATCAGTGAGGCGTTATTGCTCTGCGTTCTCTTAGATTCCATTTTATATTTTTGATTGCCAGTTATATACGATGCTAGCGATGTGACCATGTATTTGCCGACTTCGTTGTACCTCTTTAGTGTACTATAATTACGATTTCGATTCACTTAGAGCTGGTCACGCAGCGATCCGAGCAGAAAATAACAAGATGAACAAACAAATACGCCGAACTGACAAGAGCCCATAACTTCAGCCCAGTGTCCTTCGAGACCTTAAGACCACCGGGCCCCCTGACTGGAAGATTACTTACTAAACTGGGCAAACGTTTTATCTCAATTTTGGGATTGCTTGCCGAATGAAGACCAGGTCTGTTCTAAGCTGAAAGTTAATACGTTCACTTATACAGGATTGTAATGTAAATTGATAAATAAGCCTAATAATTACGATCGTTACTTCCCACCGTCTATAAATCTGAGGTATAGAACTAAAGCGGGATATTTTCCTACCTGTGTCTCTTTTATGTCAATAGGTCTTTTGGCTTTGCATTAACTCGCTTGGTAGTTAAGAAACGATCATAATCAAGTACCGTATATATCTTGACGAAGTGGGAGGGATATCTTTTCTGGGAGCATACCATGTTCTATTGTAGACGGCAAATTTTGTATTGACATATATCTTATTGTTATACATACACATGGTGCATGTCATACATAGCTAGAAGCAGAAAGGCAGACAAGGTAACTTCACCCGTGTCTAACGATTACAGCCATTTACTGATTATTAGTGTTTAAGCAAAGTATAAAATCGAACGTTTTCGTGCCCTTACAGCTCGAATGCCAGAGATCCACTTCAATCGCTGTTTTGGTTACGTTGGTCCTATCTTTACCACCAGTAGCTCTGCTAATCCGTAAAAAAACGCCAATCAATGGCTAGTGATACAAGGCCTGTGAGAATGTAAGCAAAATAAGATTTTTGTAAAAAGACGCGGACAAGCGACACAAGAGGTACACTTAATAAAGGTTATGCTATAGCGAGCATTCTCACGAAACAGAGATTTTTGTTATAAAATTAAAGAAGTTCTTACTGATAAACCGCTTGGTTTACCCCGTCTAGCATCGATTTACCTCCCATTAGTCCACACGTACGCAACTTTTGAAGATGTCTTGCGAATTAGCCATACTTGTCATAGTCTGAAAAGCGTTTTACTGCGTTTACTTCGATCAAAAGAGTGTGCGGACAGAGTAGATCGCTTTTTTTTCCTTAAATTCGAACGGCAAGGTAACCACGCCCGTAGATCACGATGCGTTAAGTCAGTCTTAAGTAATTCTCACTTTCAAATAAGGGTTGTCAGACAAGGTATGTCAGGCATATTTTTTTGTGGTGCCTCAAGGCGCTTAGCCCCCTGAAATTTTGTGTGAAAATAAACATGTACCTGTTTATGAAACGTCAAATAATTGAATGTGCTGATGACTTAAAACTTAAAAAACGCCCATGGTCAAGTACCTAGGCGTGATTCTGGACAGAGCTCTCGCAGGAATACCTCACGTGCGCTATGCAGCAAAAAAAGCAGCTAAAGCCTTAGCAAAGCTACGAAAAGTCCTCTCACGGACCAGAGGAGCAACCGATTCTCGGCGCCGCCTCCAGCTCTCCAGCTGGGCCATTCTGGATATTGAACAAGATCAATACTTCCTGGTCTCAAAAAAATGGTACAGCCTCAAACACGGCTCGCCCACTTGCAAAACTGCTAACAGGCCACGGTGGCTGTTATCAGCAATACCTACACCGAATTGGTAAACCTGACTCCCCTGTATGCCGTATGTGGAACTCGGGGGAGGCGGACCATGTAAGGTACTGCCATGAACGGTGCGCCTTCTTCGGTACTGAGCGAGAGCTACTGTCCCGGAACCTACGACTGCAGAATCCTGCTGACATGCCAAGCCCTCGTAGAGGCGCTCCTCAAATAACAAATCCTGGATTATGGCAAAAAGATTCGCAGAAAGTATCTCCGAGGCGAAGATAACCCCCGCACAATGTCGAGCAGCCTAAATGGCAAGAAGAGTGACCACGTGAAGTAATCTCGCGAAGACAGTACTGCGGTCACCCCCCGACAAGGGGAAAAAAGACGACTGGATTTTAGTGAATGCGAGTCCCAGACTACCGTGGCTTTAACAACGACGCCCGGTGTGCATAATATACATTTTACCAGTTACCTCTATTAAAAAAACTTAAATAAGCCGCGTGCTTATTATATTCCTGTATTCCTTTATGAATGGCTATCAACGGCAATGCTCGGCTATGTCCTGAACATGGCATGCTTCTCCTACCTTTTAATGAGTCACACTAAACACGGCGCACTTAACTTCCAATATAAATTCAATGAGACTGTGTTACCGACTCCTAGGCACCCGCCTATATTCGTATATGTTCAGTTGCATTTAACCACCACTAAACAAGGCTGATTTTATACATCATTTCATCCCGCAAACATCCGTTTCTGTAACTTTGTTCTAACACTCTGATGAATGCATCACCTCTAACAAAACGTTCGTTTTTTTCTAAATGTACATACTGACCTTCTGTTTGAATGGCCTAGGTTGCCTTTCTTATTGTAGAAAGTCGCCTGAGGCGCCTTTAAGGCGTCGTGGTTGCTGATCATCTTAACGTAGACTTGTTGTTAGAGCGATGTTAGGTCAACCTACAACATGCGACTTGCTGGCAGACCTTTAATTGTATGCTTCAGCAGCTTCCATAAGCCAAAACTCCATTTCTTCGAAGGTTGAATCTCGTTTTCGTAGGCTCGCACATAACGCAAAACTAGCAGCTTGTTGGTTCGGCGAATAGTCAAATGGACGTATGCGAATCGAAATTGTATAATCTGATTTGTTGGTTAACAATATCTCTTCGATGGTATCGACGCCTATATGCACGTGCCAACATTTACCTATGAGGAGACCACATTTGAATTATCCTACCTTACACGAATGTATGTAATAACAATTGACAATTATTGCCTTTGCAATAGTGATGCGATGATCTACTATGTGATAGTATCGTAATATAAATAAATAAACCACACACTGTTATTATGTTAATTTTAGGTAAATATATAATGAGCAAACATTAAAGAAAAATACGTTTGAGTTTTATTAATAGTGCGCTAATCTCTTTCTTCTGAGAAGTGATGTCTCGATTGATCGTAGTCAGCACGTCAGTCTAACAAGTGATTTACATTTAATTAAATTTATTTTTTTAATTTCGTAAAAACCTGCTTGCCAAGTACACGAAAATGTTAACTAATCTACGTTAGTAGGAGAGTGTCGCGCAATATCCACGTGCGCTTGCCTAAAAAATCTCTACGGACAATGCTCATGATAGTAGCGAAGTCAGTTGTTTACAGTACGTATACAAAGAGTGAGACGGCTATGTCGACATCTGCGTGGTGAACGGAAACATCCGTTTAATAGCTGACGCAACGCCGATAACTCAGATCACGTTTTTAAGAACGAAAACAAGACAGGCAGATGTTGTGACAGCAATCAGCGACGGTACGTAGCTAATCACATCGCTGTAAACCTGTAAGTAAACATCACCTCATCGATATCCAATTGATTTTTTTGCGCGTTATTGTATAGATCATAACGACAATCTTCGACAAAAATCGCGAGTCCATCCGTAAAGCGGAACCAAACTACCTCGGAGGATGTCAACACTTCGGACTCTTCCGGGTAAGATGTCCTTATTGACAATCAGCTGGACAATAAACAATAATAAAAAAAACCTTGAAAGAAGATTTTATTAAATATCCTTAAGTGCCTCTACAATAACGCGTTATATAATTAGCGGTGCAACAAAATCTAACATGTGCCCCTTCAATTATCGCAAAAAACCTAAACTAAACCACACGTCAGGGCGTTGGTCAGGGTTAAAATGACTTTCAAGCTCCGCTAGCGGGTTCCTCGCACACTGAGTGACACCAGCCGATTGGACCGCATATATTCTTCACAGACTTAAATACCAAGCCGAATGATTTGGTTGTTTGCGACTGAAATCGATCCTAGTGAATAACAGGGCGGTGGGCGCAGAACGTTACGTCTTGAAGTAAAGGCACCTACAAAAGTAGGAAAAACAAATCGGCGTATACGAGAATAGGAGCAGAACAAGATTCCGATTGGAGGGCCGGGCGGTTTCCTTAGTCAATCAAAACGAGGCGCACATTTCGATGAGGTCTTATTGTGTTGTTGGTCGAATATCCGAGACTTCATGCACGTCTAACTTTCGAAAACAAATCCAAGAATCCGTACGACCTTATTTGCAAACAAACATTTGGTAACAGTGGCCTAGGCATGTTAGAAACTGATCGACACAAAATGTGATCGTTACCAGGATAACGTACGGTCTCATAAAAGGTGTCCACTGTGTACAAAAACGTACGGCTTAAGCTAGGAAACTATACTATCATAACTACATTCCCTGGAATTCCAAACTGTCTCTTTTACCGCAATCATCTATAAATACATTAGGTAAAAAAGCTAATGTCTTTCGAGAACGTGGAAATAAATTCCATCCTAAGAATGAAGACTAAGAGAACATCGGGCCTGATTGACTTTATAAATAACTCGCAGCTTTACTTACATAGTTTTTTGCACACATTTTATATATACGTTCATATTTATTCTTTAGTATATGTATATAAATATATATATATATATATATATATATATATATATATATGTATATGCATATATATATATATATATATATATATATATATATATGCAAATACTAATACACGTAGATAAACATGCGCTTTTTCCACGAGTATTGTTGCTGGATAGCAATAGGATCATGCGTCTTGTGCAGACATGCGTCAGTTACAGCTGGCGTGATACTACTAAAACACTTATTACCAGACGGCGGCATTGCCCGCGGTGCTATTCTGGCGTATTGGTTTGAAGGGTTGCTGATTGCGACTATCGGCCGCAGGCAACTAGTACCGCCTGTGCTATACATGTATGTCTATCTGTCTTTACGCACAGCTCTGTTGAGCACTTTCCTCGCTTTGCATCACCCTCAATATTAATTTCTTTTTTAAAACGAAAGATATGCGGTTAAAATAGATTTACCTGTAAGATACCCTTTTTAGGTTTTTGTTATTCTTGCTCCATTTTACTTCGAATTTTGCAATACAATCAATCTGGCATGGTCCCAGCACCTCTTTCTCTCTCTATCTATTTAGCCCCTGTCTATTTCAAGTAAATGTAGAGAGAAAACCCGTGATGTATTTCATATAAAGCATTTCACATGTCTGTAATTTCATTTTCTTGATTAATTCTTTAAACAGTGTTAAAGGAAGCATATATTCATAGAATTAAATAATCAAATAATAATGATACGTGTCCTTTTACCTTTCATTGATACAGAGGCTGCCGAACATTTAAGCTGGCCTTGTTTGGAGCGTCCTATTCTATTCTCTTACTCTATAGCGACGTTTATGGAACGTAGCGGGGTTATCAACCTTTATACAAGAGAGCCAGGTTTCTCAACCGTAACTTGCCTCGCTCACTAGGAACACCTTTACTGGCTATTTCCGCTGTTTGCCGTTCTCCCGTTTCTCGGCCAACTCTTACCTCCCATTGCTGCGCGGACGAGGTGAGCTTGATGACTGAGAGACTAGCCAAGCCCTTGTATGGAAGGGGGGCAGACCCTATACAGTGCACTCCAGACGTTCTCCACTCTGCCAAAAATAGACACCTATCGCCAGTATGCCACCCGCTAATGCAACTACTCAGGGTTCGTTCGTGCCAACGCGGGTAGGTTACCTGGTTAGGTTCCGACGCGCACTGTTGGGGTAACCCTAGATATTTTAACATGTCTCGCCCGCGTTGCATTAAGCATATGCCTTACGGCCATTTCAAGCCCGCAGGGGACTGAATATGGTCGTCTAGGTTCCGATGAGCGGAGACGATTGACGTTAACCTAAGCTATATACGCCCAGCCAGGTAACCAACTGACGCTAGCTCCTGCAAACAGTTTGCGCGAGTTTGCGTTCGATTCTTTTTAATTTGGCTGGTGTAACGATGGCCGTACTGTCACCAACACTCTGCTTCATTTTTACTTCGTTAGCGTTGTGGTCGACGCTAATAGCGAATATTTCATTTGATGCAGTTAAATATATGCATCCATATTCTTGATATCATCTTAATGGGGCCGGCTATATATATATATATAATATACATATATTGATGTCTTCATTTTTGCTTTTCAGATTTGCAACGGTCGGGCAACTAGACTGTACTCGACGTTCTTTCCAGAAGGTCTTCAGGTGGCGTGTGACGATACCGATACGTGGGCACGGTTTACAGCTCCCGTACGTTAGATACATACTATATATACGCACTTGCAATTGATACATATCAATGTTGGAAACTCAGCAAAAGAGTGTGTAACTAAATCGGGTATAAATTTGTTTGTGGAAACATTATTAATATCGGCCCACGTGATCGCTGCGTAAACCCGACACAGCAGCGTAGCGGTAACCGATCGGTGGCCCTGAGTGGCTAGGTCCGGGGCGTAACCCAGTCGATCCGGACTCGGTGGCAGTCACTACTTCTCCGTGTTAGTAATACGCTTTGACGATTTTATTCTGAATAGAATCATAGAGAACTAACCTGCGATAGTTCTTATACCATTTGTTATAAGAACTATCGCAAGTTAGTTCTCTGTGATCTATCGTGCTACAATCTAGTTGCAGTTTAGATGGCTAGTTTTGTGTTACGGTCACGAACGCTTTCTCGCTATATTGTTTAGTCGCATACTATAAAATACGCCTACACAAAGGCTTGTACACAAGGTACATTGGACATGGCTAGCATTACTTAGTATGTTTGGACCGAGGCCAAGTTGACGAGCCATGTCGTTGCTAGTTCTGCCCGCAAACGCGCGCTTATGCCAACCACGCAGCGAGCTGTCAGACGCATCGGAGGTCTCTGCACTTTTTCGCCCGGTAGGACGGTCGTTAAAGTGTTTAAATTGTATGTAATGACAATTATATTATAATTATGATTCCTCAAATCCAGAGTCCTGCACACATATATATATATATATATATATATATATATATATGCACCCAAAACCACGCTTCTTGGCGTTTGTTTTATCTCAGCTCGAACTTGACTGATTTTCGAAACGGATCACATCTTACTTGCTTGCCCACATCTCCAGCGGGTTGGTATGTAGCAAACAACATAGCACCAGGGCGCTTCCCAGTTCATCTGCATCCGTAATCCAGCTTGCCTGTACAGTCGGTGTGACAACTGCTCGAACAGTAGCCAGTAGGAATTAGGGACTGATCCACAAAGTCCTCTCAGGACTATGCTTATCATTCTTACTCCACTAAGGGAACTTCCCAGGATCGGCACTAAACAGGAAGCCGCCGCGTATTCGGTGAGGCAACTAGTCCCAAATCTCTCACATTTAGTCATTCCCTAAACGCGGGCGCACCCAAGTGCGTAGACCTAGACGCAATCATCGACATAGAGATGCACAACTATATGCGGACAAGTATACAATGATCCACGAATAACAACCTTAAAAACGTTTGTCATAGGAAAGAAAAAACACCAACTAAATAAGCATCCACAGAAGAAGATACAGATGCGCATACTTACACCTTAGCTTTTTATTTTCTATATATATATATATATATATATTTATATACACGGTGTGTTCAAAACGTATCGCGACTTTTGAATTTTCGCGGGTTACGTATATTCGAATTTCGATTTTTTGTGGCGTTATGTTGGTACTCATGTCTCTCACTTATGCCGACAAGCTCGGCCATTTTGAATGTTCACTTAATTGTTGACAGCTGCTTTGCTTGCACGTGTTTTGGATCGTCTTCGATTTTTACCTATTCAAAAAAATTGATCAAAGAACCTGTATCAAATTGTGTGTGAAAAACGAAATTAAGTGCGCGGATGCATTCCGAATGTTGACTGTGGCATACGGAGAAGCTACCTTGGACCGAAGCAACGTTTATCGGTGGTACAAAATGTTCTCAGAAGGCCGAGAAGATGTGAACGACGAAGAGCGTGCCGGACGCCCGAGCACTTCAACAACAGACGAAAAAATGAATGAAGTGGAGAAAATGATATTGGCCAATCGTCAAATCACCGTTAGAGAAGTTGCTGAGGACCTAAACATATCGATCGGCTCGTGCCATTCGATTTTTATCAATGATTTGGGCATGAGACGGGTCGCCGCGAAATTCGTACCAAAATTGCTCAATTGCGACCAAAAACAGCATCGCATGAACATTGCTAATGAGATGTTGGACTCTGTCCGCGACGACCCAAATTTGCTCCAGAGGGTCATAACTGGTGACGAATCGTGGGTTTATGGTTATGACGTGGAAACCAACGCTCAATCATCTTAATGGAAGTTGCCGCACGAACCAAGACCGAAAAAAGCGCGCCAAGTTCGGTCGAATGTGAAAGTTTTGCTGACAGTTTTCTTCGATTGCAGGGGCGTGGTGCATCATGAGTTCTTGCCACAGGGTAGAACGGTCAATAAGGAATATTACCTGCAAGTTATGCGCAATTTGCGCGAAGCAATCCGCCAGAAACGCCCGGATTTGTGGAAGAACAAAAATTGGCTTTTGCACCACGATAACGCCCCTGCTCACACATCGTTGCTTGTGCGCGAGTTTTTGGCCAAAAACAACACACTAATGATGCCGCAGCCACCGTATTCCCCAGATCTGGCCCCCTGTGACTTTTTCTTGTTCCCTAAACTGAAGAGGCCCATGAAAGGACGACGTTACGCTACGCTTGACGAGATAAAGACGGCATCGAAGGAGGAGCTGAACAAGATAAAAAAAATGGTTTTTTGAAGTGCTTCGAAGATTGCAAAAACCGTTGGCACAAGTGTATAATATCTCATGGGGATTACTTTGAAGGGGACAAAATAGATATTCATGAATAAATGAATAATTTTTGAAAAAACACAAAAGTCGCGATACGTTTTGAACACCATGTATATGTTTTTGACCCAATCTTAAAAACCATATGTGTCATGCTGGGGGGTTGTTATCACTGTGGCCTGTCCCGCCGATATGCCGTCGTATGCCAACCCCCCCCCCTCCCCGGCTCACACGCTTATGCGGCGATGACACAATGATGACGGGATCAAACGCCATCCGTAAGCTGCAAAGAGCTGCAACGTGTTCGCTACAGGCAAGGGGGAGCGTCGAGATCGACGTTTAGGGGTGCTATAGTCCATCCCCCGGCTTCAAGTGAAAGCTGAGTGCCGTCGTCCGACTGGAGCGACCAACCGGGGTGCCTATGGCGAAAAAAATGGCGACAGAGTTAGCGACCTCCGTCGCTCCCGTTCCCGTTGGTGAGCTGGTGTGCGTACTAAGTACTCTATTAGCAGTCCAGTTAGCTGCTACTCGGCAGAGAACGCAGCGCAGCAGACAGCAGTCTCAAGGCACGAGCAACTCGGATTACGGATTTTCGGTGGTGCGGCGAAAAACTTTTCCGCTACTTTTGTATAATTAGCGATCTTGCCGGCCGCCGGAGAAGGCAAGAACCGCTTGACGTTAGCAATCGTTCTCGTTGTTAGTGTTGCCGTTGTTTTTGTTGTTGCTGCTGCTGCTGTTGTTGTTGATGTTGTTATTGTTGCTACTGTTGTAATGGCAGCAGCTGTTCAGGTTGGGTTTATATGTAGGGTGTGTGTGTGAATATGTTTATTTTTCTATCTAATACAAATAATATTTGCACCTAATATTCTGCTGACTAATATTCTCATGACTCTAGCAAGACATGCAAAAATAGTTATTATTTTTATGTATCTCGCTCTTGTTGAAGTTACTATATGTACCTGTTATACTCTGTATCTGTTTCTTGATGCCACTATTATGTTTTCGTTAAGTGGCTATCGACATACCTATACAAGGTTCCAATAATCGATTTCCGGCCATAATATGGACCCACGAAGCTCCCGACAAAACCAATGGAATAGTCTAACGATTAACTTAATTAGCTGATACATCATATATACGTACATGTATACATATATAACTATATATAAAAGTATATACATACATACCTGTTTATACCTACAAGTGCAGACATTCTATAACCTGCCCCGTAGCGGTTACAAGTACTGGCACTCTCCTAAAGTCGGTGTTGTGGATTTGTCTGCGTGTATGTGGGTGCTCTAATTCGAATACTGGATAGATCGCTGTTCAAGACTTAACGTTCGAAGCTGATCTCACTTGGCCGCTGGAGATGGCGGGCGGCACCTTCCGAGCGCAATGGAGGTACGTGATTTTCTCACGCGTCGCACACAGACACAATGTACAGACGCTCTTTTTCATTTGAGGTCTCGGGGATGCGTGTAGTACATGACATACGTCGCTGGCAGCTGTAAGCAACTAGTGTAGAAACTACTAGAAACAGGCTCGGAATTGCGTGAAATTTCAACACCGTGAGGGAGACGTCGCACTTCTCTAGCGATCTGTGCACCTTGCCTGTGCTCATGCGGCCTAAAGGGATGCTTCGAGACCACGCTGAGGGTCTAGCTGCACGCTACCCTTTCCTCCCTGCCTCGGCTCCTGGTTTCAACCTGCCCTGCTAGGATGCTGCCTATCCTGTTTTCCCGCCCCTTCCCGGGGTTGTTTATCTTCAGCCTCATGATGGAATCAAGTACTCTCTTTTTTCTCTTCACCCCTCTTCCAAGACTATCATGTGCGCCACTACCTCCGTTAGATAGAGACCGCGCACTGCTCGCGTGGCGGCAACTTTGGCTCTTTCTAGGGTACAGCCATAAATGGCGTCCTCCACATCGTCTGACTTTCCCGAGGGAAAGAGGCAATCATGGCTTGCCTTGCTGCCAGGTAGCCACGGCTGCTGTCTTAAAGACCTACGTAGTCAAGTGATTAATCTAGGGTCCGTGTCCCCTTTTGCTCTCCAGCAGATCTCAGGGAAGCATTCTAGCAAAGAATAAGACGGTCTTCGTCAACGTGTAGTACGCCCGCTCCGCTCGGCCATTATCCTCAAGATCAAGCAGTTTAGGACAATGGCCTACAGTTGCTTCGTTTGTAGTAAACAAGACAGCCGGTTCATGGCTGACTAAAGCGCCGTTCTGGCCCAGCCCGAGGTCCCCTATAGAGCGATATATTGCGATAGTGTTCCCAAGCGCTTTCTCTTGGCTTTCGACGCTCCTCCCGTTTCTAGGCATCAGTATAGTGAGGTGCCTGCTGAACCTTTTCTTCTATATAACGCGTTTCTTTATTGAGCAGTCTGGTTAGAGGTTGCCTGAATACATCTAGTCATCTCTTTTACAAAGAACTTAGCCACTTCTGGAGAAATTTCGTCGGGCCCGAAGTTTAGCAGCATTTAACTGCGTATCTGCTACCCGGTTGCTTAACCTGCATGTGATAGTTTCGAGCGCAGGCAGACATAGACGCCTCTCTACCGCTATTTCCGCCCCTCACCGTGCAGTCTCCTAGGCCAACCACCTTCGGGTTGGCCTAGAAGATTGCAACGAAATACCTCCCTGGTATTTGTAGATCTGCCACTGTTTCCGCGGCTTTTTGCGTCGCCGGTATTTCGGCTCTAGGCTGTATCTTTTGCAGCCGTTTCTGGTTTAACTGTTCTGCACCTTATTTCGCTTCTCTTGTCTTCTCCTTCTTTGCATTACTGCGATAAGCAGGGCTGGCCATACTGTTTGCCCGATGACTTTCGGTAGAGCTTGCCAAGCACTTCAGAGCCAGTGCTGAGCAGTCTCTCACCAGATGGGGGAGTCTGCACCTGTTTCAAGCCTAAACCGGTGTATACTTTTTTCACTTTCTGCGAGCCTGTGATCCGGTTTGTTGCAGCTATAGCATATCGGGAGGGAAACCGACACCTCCGGTCTGTGTCTCCTCGTACAGATATTGACGCTCTTGTGATCTCAAATCACTCGCACGCTAGTGCTCTAACCAGCGCAAATTAGATGTCCGTCTTGGTTCAGTCGCCTTCACTGGGTTAGCTGCCGGCGGGGTTAGTGCCGCTTTCAGCTCTCTGTCAATCTTCTTCTTGTCAATTATGGAATTTACTTCCATAACGCCGTGATCAGCTCGAGGATTTGCTGCTCAACCTCCTCGTTGAGCGCCCACTACCAGATACCCACTGGTCGCTGTGGAAAAACTCGCCGCCTTCGGCAGCTTTTGAAAAAAAGCTTTTTTTGGAGGTTAACTGAAATGATGAAATCCATGATGCACACCAGGCGTCGTTAAAGCCACGGTAGTGTTGGATTCATTGTTGTCTAAGAGTCAGTCCCAAAAATTTTTAGGGAGTCTGTTTTGCTGATTAGTGTTCCTTTCGTCCGGATTTAATTCATATCATATTATCTTTATTGAAAAAAGGGTATTGCAATATACGCAAAGTCGTTTTGAATCTGTGAAGGACGTGCAATCTTTCAAGTAAATGAGTTGGTCACAATGTCCACACGAGCAACCTCGTGAGGGTGAATGGATACGCCGCTCCTTGGGTATTGCCTTAGAACAAACTCGTCATTAGATTTTGACGCGTTAGCTGTGTAAACATACGGTAATCCTCGTGGAATTGGTATATGATAACACTAGGCAATGTGGTACGCTCGCGTAGCAGACAGCACTGACGAGCACCTCGTTTCACAGATTTATCCTGCAAGCTCTGCAAAGAGTCAACATCACCTTTATAGAATGGCACCCAAACGTAAGAGTAATAAGTCCTCTTTTTGGAATGTTTACATTCGAGCGGTAAGGAGTGTCCTCGCAGTTCTCTGTTTTATTGGTGTATATTAGTGCTTTCTAGATCATACCTGACGTTGAGAATTGGTGCAGTTCAACTTATTTCGCCTTGTGCATCTTTTGTGCTGTGAATTGACCCGTTATGGGCGTTGTACACTCGCCCATAGCGGGTTTAATTGAGTCTGTTGCCGCCGCTGCCAACTCTCCGTCAACAAGTGGAAAGGGATGCTGCACAAAGAAGAAGAAACGGCAGGCGACCAGCCCGCCCTAGCAGCAACAACCGTCAAAGGAGACGTAGGCACTGCCACGGTGCTGTCAACATCAGGTGCTGCTACAACCGGCGCCGGTTGTGTTGTTGTGTGTAATGCGGCCAACGGCCAAACAACAACCGATGCTACGACCATCGTCTGCGAATCTAGTGACGAGAGCAGCACGCACGTTCCGGGGCAGGCAGTGTCACCTGGCAGCGCGGGAGAAGCTGTTTCACGAGATGATAAGCAAGTGGCAGGGGACGGCGATGCTTTGAACAATGGCGATACTGAGGGTTGGATTGAGATCAGTGCTGGTGGTAAACCGGCTCAAAAGATGACTGCTCCCAATGTTGTAACCAAAGAGCGCACTGAAGCAGTTTTCTTCTCAGCCGACGACAAGCCACTTGAGAAAAATTTTACCAAGGTGTGCATTGATATAGCCCAGCACATTAAAGGGGAAATTGATGAGCCCTGCTTTGCTCGCTGTGGTGAACTCGTTATTGTGGCTGCTGACATTGCGGACAGGGCTACTTTGCTGAGTTTAACACAGCTCGCGGGTATCCCTGTTCAGTCACGAACGAGTGGCCAAAGATCCACTGTTAAGGGTAACATTTGTGGCGCTCACCCGTCACTCAGTGAGGACTTAATTGTCAACGAACTGCAGACTCTGGGGGTAACTGAGGCCATTCGGGTGCGGTCGAAAAACGTTAGGACTGGCATTGTTATTCCGACTGACAGTGTTATTCTCACCTTTGCGGGCATCGAATTTCCTGCTGAGGTTCGTCTCGGATTGAAAACCCACGGGGTGGCACGGGGGGCAGGGGAAACGGATCCCGCGGTTGTCGCATGCGACATCGTTCTGAAGTCTCTTCCGGCCTCGCAATGATGTCACAACAAGACATTCGCAGGTGGGCCGTTCCCTCTGTCAGCAGTCTGGAAAGCAACGGTCTGAGTCCGTCCACGAGAGACTCACTTCATGCAAGTTCTGTAACAAGTACACTGGCGCAGGTTTCACTGCAAGGCGTTATCCTCGAAACGTCGAAAGTCAAGAGCGCATCTAAGATGATTTCCTGTTTACCCCGGGGTATTCGCAGCAGCATGTCTTCGGAGCTTGCAACTCTGATCAATGAGGTCTGCTCAACAGCAAGCAGAGATTTATATAAAAGACTACTGCAATTTCCAGCTGCAGTATTCTGCATACCATCCCAAAAGGAACGCGGCCGAACCCTCACATCGGTACTACGCGAGAATCTTAACCGATTCCGGGCGGGAAACGGTCCTGAAAAGAACCCTTATGGTTTATCATTACCTAGTCGGCAAGAAAGTTCGTCGCGCAACTCTGCGATGATTCGTGTTGTGCAGGGGAAACACGCTCTCGGCGACGTTTCCTCTGCAGCAAGGGTTTTTTTATCCACCGACACAGTGGCGCCGCTCTCTGCCGAAACGAGACTGGCGCTCTTGGGCAAACATCCGCCTACTCCACCTGATCTATCCTTTTCTCCGCCGCCCGTGTCTGCCGGAGAGACCCATGAGATCACCGTGTCTGCAATGGATGTCATCAATGCCATCCGGAGCTTTGCCAACAGCTCAGGCGACGGCCCTGATGGTCTATGACCGCGTCATCTGAAGGACCTTATCGGCAGAGACAGCGAGGAGAACCGACTGCACCTAAGTCTAGTACGCTTTGTAAACCTTGCTATTAATGGAAAGCTGTCTGATTTCGTGCTCCCTGTCTTCTACGGCGCCTCGCTTATTGCTTTGCGCAAAAAATATGGTGGCATTAGACCCATTGCCGACTCTGCGCGCTTAGTCGGAAAAATCATAATCAGGAAGAGCATGCCGGACATCGTCGCAATGGTCTCTCCGCATCAGCTCGGCTGCGGAATCAGAGGAGGTGCGGAAGCGGCCGTGCATGCAACACGGGCGTTTGTAGACTATAACAGGAGTGCCCCAAGGAAGGTTCTCGTCAAGTTAGATTTCAAAAACGCCTTTAGCACGCTCAGACGAGACCACCTGCTTAAGGCTGTTCGCTCTTACCTTCCCCAACTTTACCCGCTGGTATACCAAATGTACAGACTTCCGAGCAAGTTAATTTGGCAGAGAGAGTTTATCGAGTCATGCTCCGACGTTCAACAAGGTGACCCTTCTGGCCCCGCTTTATTTTGCATTGCTATTCACGAACTTCAAACGCGCCTTACTTCCAAACTCCGACTTTGGTTTCTGGACGACGGCACTCTCGCTGGAGACGTCTCGGCGGTCCAGAGAGACATTGCCCAGGTAAAAGACTTTGAGGCGGTCTCGGGACCCAAGCTGAACGACGCCAAGTGCGAAATTTTCTTCCCCTTTCAACAGGACCCTCAACTCGGCTCCATGCTTCAAATGGTGCGCGATCTTCTGCCAGCTGCGAGGTTAATTCCCGATAACGAATTCGAGCTTCTAGGGGCGCCAATTCTGGCCGAATCTATTGGCTTATCTTTAGTTAAAAAAGGCTCCGACCTTGTTCGCTGGTGCTCTAGACTGAGACTATTGGACGCTTACCCAGCCCTCTACCTGCTTCGCGCGAGTTTGTCAACGCCAAGGCTGATGTACCTCTTGCGATGCTCACGAGCCTATGCTGAACCGGACCTGCTTCAATCGTTCGACGAAATCTTGCGAAGTACCCTTCAGGGTATCTTAAACGTTCAGCTTAGGCAAACCTCGTGGTTACAAGCTTCGGTTCCAACTTCCGCAGGGGGAATGGGGATTCGCATGGCTTTGCAAGTTGCCTTGTCTGCTCACCTCGGGTCTCTAAAAACCACTGAGACTTTAGTGTCAGGGATCACACCACCGGATGCCTACACCAGCTTTATCGCTCAACTTGGACAAGCTCGCCGCTACTACGCAGAAAAGTGGGGTCCATTGCCCGAACGCATTTCACAATCGACTTTAGACTTGCAAGTAGTTAAGTCGATCCAGGAGCGGTTAATAACCCAGGCAAACAACGTTAAAGAGCAGGCGCGATTGAAAACCGTGATACATCCGATGAGCGGAAAGTGGCTTCAGGCCATTCCCTCACCGCAGCTGGGGACGATGCTGGACAATACCACACTCCGCATCGTCTCCGGCCTGCGCCTGGGGGAATCAGTCTGCTTCGCACATAACTGTGCAAGATGTGACCTACAAGTGTCTTCTACGGGTGAGCATGCTCTCGCTTGTAAGAGGAGCGCCGGTAGGTTCTCAAGACAGTCAGCTTTAATCGACGTAATACACCGAGCAATGCAGTCTGCCCACATAGCGGCAGTCAAAGAGCCGGCCGGTCTGTCAGCCAACAGCCAACTGCGTCCGGACGGCCTGACTCTAGTTCCATGGAGTGAAGGTCGCTGCCTTGTGTACGACGTCACCGTGTCTTGCACGTTGGCCGCTTCTTATGCTCGCCATACCAGCAGAGAGGTCGGAGCAGCCGCTCACCTTGCCGAAGATCGCAAGTTGGCAAAATATCGTGAACTGGAACAAAACTTTATTGTTCAACCAATTGCCTTCGAAACATTAGGCCTAATGGGAAAAATCACAAGGAGCTTTCTGGCGGAGCTGGGATCTAGAGTTGCTGCATCAACCGGCGATAGAAGGGCATGGCAGTTTTTGCTACAAAGAATATCAGTTGAAATTCAACGCGGAAACGCCGCGTCGATAATCAATTCATTGCCCACGGGCAAGGGACTCCCTTTTCTGCCGTAGCCAAACCAAGTCGGCGTCGAGAATTGTATGTGCATCTAAAGAACCTAAATAAATAAACTAAAGCTGTAGTCCACTTGTGTACTACTAAGATTTAATACAGCCTTAAGTACACATTATGATTCTGTATAATGAAGGACCGCATGATGAGACCGCATGAGAGCACATTCGAGACGTGGCTTTGGCAAGCTTGGCCATGTGAGATCTAACCTTCATATGGCGGTCAAAAATTACTTAAAGGTCTTCGTAAAGTGAGACTTTAGGCATGGGTTGGCCATTTAGCATATGCTGAATAGTATCTGGCATTGTCTTAAGAAAGACAGCATTGGAAGTAAATAACTGCATGCGGTTTTCCGCTACCCTCAACTTTGACGACTAATGTACGGTCTTTCAGGTATGCTCTACACCAGTTTATGATTCTTGGGCCGACACCTAATGCTGACAGTCTCTGCAGAAGCAGATGATGGTTAGCACGATCGAATGCACGTGAAAAATCAAAGTAAACTACATGTAGATGAATGTTGCGATTTCGGGCCAGCGCCCAATCGTGAGCTATTTCCAGTAACTGGGTACCCGTTGATCGACCCTTTGTGAAACCATGTTGTAAGGAGTCCAACAGGTGTTTTGAATCAAAATGTGTAAAGCTCAGTCACAATTATTTAATATGGTACCTATCTACACGTTGCACAATACACTGTGCAACCATACCTTCTCGACTCTTTACTGTGCTTCCTCCCCTCAGTTCATTGAGTAGCCGTTTGAACTTGAAATCCGCCTGAAGTCTACCAACCGTTACGTGAGTGGTTCCGTTTTACGCCACCCGTTGAACAAACCGCAGTTGCACCTTAAATCGGTCCGGCTTCTCGGCCTTCCATCGCACAACTACACACTATGCACCAAAATGATATCCAAGCCCCACTCACCATTCAGGTGTGTCACTATTCGAGTTTACGCCCCTGCACTTAACGAGCAAACGAGATTCCTCAGAGCTCCGCACACGCATGCAACCGACTGTTTTGGCGCCCAAACGAGACTGCTATATTGGCTTTTGTAAGTTGCGCTATATGCTACGAGCAGTGTCACCATGCTAGGTTACAATTGTGCCCTCAACGCCTGTTACACCTACTGAGGTGCTATTTTCGCACGGCACAATAGTATATGCGATTATGTACATATGCATATATGATGCGTTGTATATATATATATAAAATATAATTTGGAAAATCTGAAAAGTATTTTGGGGAGAAACGGTTTGTTAGAGAAGAGAGGGCTGCATGCACTGAACATCTACCAGCAAAGTCCTATCACAAAATGTTAAACTTGCTAAATCTAAATCAGAAAAGAATACCGTGCACGCTCAGTAACGCTAAATCTTAGTTCACTTTGCTCAGCCCGAATAATCGTATGGGCTCAGTGTTCTGCTCCGTAAGGTATATATAAAAATGTACAGTTTTAACTACTAGGAGACATCAGCATATTTTCTTAGTGAAGGTTTCACGGCAATAATAACAAAATGTTACTAATTATATACATATCTGATAGGTGTTTTTCTACATCTGACCATATTTCACTATTTCTAATCATAGCTAATGTTTGCCCAATCGTAAGATAGTGAGAAGCCTGGCTCCTGAGTAACCTGGCAACGTAAACTTATCTGCCGTTATTTATGACATGTGTGGCGATAATTAATATTTGCTACATTAATAGTATTATTACAACAACAACTACTAGTCGTCATTGTATCATTGCTATTGTTTTTACCGCAATCCATCTAATGATCGGTAGTGTACGTCTGTTTGGTTGCTCTTCATATTGATGCCGGCGTTGGAATCGCTTGTTCCTTTTCGTCGACAGATTTATAGCGGCGACGGCGGTCGCGTATTGGCCAACGAGCAAATCGAGAACGGGATTTACACCGCAGGTAAATCAACAACAACGATCGAACGTAACAGAACGCCTATTTACTATCTACTGCCATCCACATTCCACCAAAGTGAAGCCGTAAAGAAGTGAAGCCGTATCGACCAGATCATTTAACTAATCTTTCAACAGCAGCTCACTACAACATCTCTCTATCGTATAAGACGTCCAATGCAACACATGGTATGCAACCGGACCTATGTAGTTCATAGCAGCGCCCAGATCCATGCATACGTTTGGCTTTCTCCATAAAACCTCCTCTAGAAGAAGCTCTAAAATAGCTGGCCTCAGCAACAACGACAACATCGAGCGCTCATAAGAAGCATAACGGTTTTAACTGCCTCTGTTGTTGACTACTTTGAAGATCTTAAGATAGACGGTAGACCTATGGCACAATAAATGTGTATAGCATATATACGTACGATCCTTTCGGTTGCGAAAAGTAATTTGATGAGTTCTAATGCAAAGTTCCAAGAAATAGTGTTATCGCTATTGTGTTGTGGCTGACGGCTGATGGTTTTCTTGTGGTGTGTCGGATGCACTCAGGTGCACGAAGTGAAGATCACGGCCTACGACGGCGTGCAGTTTGCGGCCACGGGCCCGTATCCGCTGGCGGTGGGCTTTCGCGCCACCTTGTCGCTTCTTCAGGCGGTCGCTCCGTACACGCTGAATCGGCTGCTCTCCAACATGCTTCGGACGCTCCTACAACAGTGGATTGACGGCTTCCATCAAGAGCTGCCGTTCTAGTTGTACGACGAGTGTACTCGTGCTTGGCCTGACTTGGTTTCCTCGGAGGGAGCCACAAGCTCTGACATTGTTTTGCTCTCGTCGTTGTCGTTGTCATCTCCTTTACCTTTACGACATCGCATCAAACCGAGGTCGGCCACTACACCCAGCACCGGCCAGCACCCACGGCCGCCTACAGTGTGGGCGCATAGTTCGGCCTGCCCACGACGAGAAACCGGCATATAAATGGCATCTGCGCGTCTTCGTATTACATTGTTTTATTTAGAACAAAAAGACGGAAGATAAATGTCCGCACTCCTTTTTTTTAGAGACACTGTTACGTTGATGGCTGGGACAGTCCAAACCCAACTGACTACTAAGACCGCCGTACATTGTGCCGTGGTTGAGAAGACTTCAGTATTCGTTTCAGGAGAACATAGCTTTAGCGTTGTCGATTGCTACTACTTACTCTACTACAATAGAAGCTCGCCTTTACGAAGGACGATTTTCCAGCGTAACGAACAGCATATCTTTACAGGTAATGAGGTTGATATGGGGCGGTTGCATACTACACAACTATTTGGCTCCAATTAATCGATATCGTATGATTAGTATTAAAAGTACCTGTTGTTTGCCAGAAGCTAGAACAGCGTGTACATAATAAGCTCGTAGCGCTGTTTGAGCCGGGACTGACCTTCAGGAGTGATGTTCAAGTCCAATACACTTCCATGAGGCAGGTGGCCTTTGTGGTTTGCCATCTGCAACGTTCTCCCGGGAAGTATATTTAGCATCATGCAAGCTCTACGATACTTATCGCCAGCACCTACACTAATCCTATTGCTGCAATTACGGTATATATATATATATATATATATATATATATATATATACATGCGTATATGTCAGCTAGATTGTTTATATACATGATTTAAATGAAACATTTTAATCGAATCGTATGTGTTTGCTTACAACCCAAGTTCAAACCGCGCAAGCGTACAGTTAAACGTTAATCCAGCGGGGCTTTGCTGGCACGTCCGCATTTTTAACGACATTTTGAATAGAGATTTAGCATAAATGTGGATCGATCTGTGATACGGCGTTTAGTCATCTCCTGCAATGCTTGGGTGGTTATAGGTTTTTAACATAAATCGTGACGAAAACATTAAATTGCACGATCTGAACGGCCGACTTATGATATTACACGGTCCAGGAATATAGAATACAGAACTCGGGTAATAATACCACTGTTCTATATGAAGTGTGATAAGCGGCATTGTTCCGTTGGAGCCGCATGTGTTTGAGATCCCACTGTCCAATTAAGGGACAAAAACTGGATTGGCGCACAATTGGTTCCTCGTGCAGGCCCGACAGCGTTTTGAAGAAAAATGATTAAATTTTGCCTCCAGCCCAAATTCCGCAGCAAGTGGTAACACGTTTGACATGCATTATCTTTGCATAAAACTCACACATTTGCTTGCTCTTCTTACGAAGCTATAAACATGAAAATGGAGCCCATCACCGCAGATGGTTTTGTTGGAAAACGTAATGTTCTCTTGTTGTTGTTGAATTGCCTAAGGAACAAACTTTCTTCGTTGCACATAGTTTATAGGCTGGATTTGTTAAGCTGCATGGGTTTTATAGGTATAGAGACGTACACCTTCTGTAAGAGTACGCTGCAAAGTGTTCTTTAAAATACAGATTTTTGAATGCGACACTGGCGAACGGCCGTGATGTTTTTTTCTGAACGTTTTCTGACTACGCAATTCACAAAAAATAAAGGGAGAAGGAAGTATTGGCTCATCGTTGGCTTAACCCTATAACTTTTGCCTTCTATATAAGTTAATTTTTGCTTTTTCATGTTTATCTAAGGCTTAGGGTTGCTATATAATTTATAAACATTTCGCGCTTAGAAACAAATGTAGATGAAACAAGAATAATGCACTGACACACCCATCGATAGATAATATTAATAATAGTAATAATAATGTGGCAAAGGAGACACTGAGTGAAGTTCTAAACGTAGCCCTTACTCGCAAATCCTGGAAAAGGGCCGCACTTCCTCTCAGCGAAGGAGGGTTGGGACTGAGGTCCGTAGCAGAGCTTGCTTCATTGTGCTACCCTGCTTCTCTCATAGAGTTGTTAGAACCGCATGTTCGTTCTGTTCTCCGCGCAACGAAAGACGAAGCTGACCTGGCAGCTAGACAATCGATAGGCCTTGGCCCCTGAGAAAAACACCCTACGCAGCATATACTCGATGGCTACAAGTGTCAAACGACCGCTCGCAAGATTTTAGAAGACACCCAATCTCCGACAGAGAGAGAGCGGTATTTATAGCCGTCCGTGAGACCTTTAGCAGTGGCTTCTTTAGGGCACTTCTTTTACCGCAGCTGGGCACCATGCTGGAGAACACCTCCTTCTGCATGGTACCCGCCCTAAGATTAGGCGCTCCATATGTGAGCCATACGAGTGCAGGGCGTTGGGAAAAACAGTGGATAAGGACGGACTGCACCCTTTAAGCTACTCGAAGAGCCCTGGTAGGCCTTTCAGACACGCGGAAATCAACGCAGTCCTAAAGAAGGCTCTTCGTAGAGCCGGCATAATAAACACCCTACAGCCCAGATTGGGCTTCGAAGACGACAAAAGACCCGACGGCGTCACCATTCCGCCATGATCTAAAGGCAAATGTCTGGTATAGGATGCCACGGTATCATGTACAGTAGCTGCGTCATACTTGATGCACAGTGCTACCCAGTCAGGGTGGGTTGCTGAACATGTTGAGATCGCAAAAAAACGCAAATACTCTGACCTGGAGAAAAGATATCACTTCGTACCCGTCGCCATGGAAACGATGGGCCTAATCAGCAAAAACACAAGTATCTTCCTCAAAGACCTAGGTATCAAAATAAGTGCTAACACGGGTGACCAGCGCGAGGGTGAGTTTCTGCGTCAGCAACTCTCGCTCGCAGTGCGTAGGGGAAACGCCACCTCTGTCATCGGCTCTATGGATTGAGGAGTGGTGGTTAGCCTAGGCGGGTACACGTTTAGGTCCCACAATTGTAGGGAAACACCGAAAAATGAAATAAGTAATAATAATAAGCGAAAGCTCGTCTTAAGGAGATGTCGCTGCCGGAGTTATTTTGCTGTGCAGCCTGAAAACAACTTTTTTCTGTATTCAGGCTGCTGAACGGGCAACGGCTTATCTTACTAATCTATCGTTGGCGATCTATCTCTAACAATTTAGCCAAATTATCCTGTCTTCTTTTATTTTGTCGACACAATACCAGAAGAATAAGTAAAGGTCTCTAAATTATTCTCATACAACTCACACAACGACCATTGCCTCTCCGCGGGTTAATGTAGCCAAATCTCTAGCTCGTTAGTTGGTAGTAAAGGGTCGATTGCAACCTGAAAACAGCTTGCCTGAAAAGACAAGCTATTTTCTGGTAACGTACTTGGAAACGGCTAACCGCACTAATATATGGTCCGCAATGGCTAACGTGCCTAAGTTAGCTTTTTTGTTTGTTTATATTTATACCACGTACCAGAAGATGAGTAAGGGTCTCTAAATTAATCTGCAACCTATATAACGGCCATTGTCCCTCTCCTCGCGGATAAGTATAGCCTAACCGTTAAATACCCGCTAGCATACCTGTCAGATCTATCAGAATTATTAGCACGTAGCAGCGTAGCAGTTAAGTGAAAGGCCAAAAAAGGGCTTGCAATTTGACACAAGTCTAATAACATTAATTCACTCCCCGCTTAGCAAATCTTGCCTTAAAATGAAAATACCTTACGCATATTCATGTGATTTGATATAAAACATACCATTCGAGTATTTAGTTAAAAAGTGTATGGTGTATTCTCAAAAATACTTTGTTGACAAATAAATACACATTTATACGTTTAATTAGCGGCATTTTTTGTTTTTTTTTTATAATTAGAACTAACAGGCGCTTCTAAAACTTTTCATTTATATCTAAGAAAGAAAAATGCCATATGCCTACTTGGTGCTTAAATATTAAGGATAATTATCTTTTATATGAATGTTGTAAATCCTGTCTGAGTAGAAATGAGTCAGAGTCATAATGAAAATAGGAAATCGTACCGTTACCGCTTACATGCGTCCCCGTACGTTGAGGGTAGTTGAAAGCTAAAAAAAAATCCTTTCGGGGCTGACTCTCAGCCAGGATTTAACGTCCATGGGACTGCTTTTTGCATTGCTTCATAGACGGACCCCTCTAAATACAAATGTGCAACGGTGGGGCTCGAACCCGCGCACCTATGTGTCTCCTCCGGTCGCGAGGCGCAGACGCATGCCACCACGCCACCGGGCTCGACAAGGGTAGTTGAAAGCTATCGTTAATTAAAATTGACGACTCCATCTTGTCACACTTAGAAGGGCTGTCTCATATCGATTTCCCACTATTTTAACAACGTTAGCCGGAGAGAATATCCGCAATATACATATATAAACCGTTTTTTTTTTGGCAACGTTGTAGGCGCCGGGAATCATGTCCGTGCGAAAGCTTACTTTTCAGTTTATTCGTCTGTATTACGGAGCACCATAGTGTGGAGGGTGCCGCCGATCGAGGCGGTGCCGCCAGGCGTCTGCATCTATCTCTTCTCTTATGCAGTTATGATGATTACGGTGACGTTCTGACTGCAACGACGGCCGCATCCTTGAGGAAGCTAATCATGGTGATTTATTGTCGGCCGGCCGTGCCACACTACCCGCCTATCCGGCTGGGGTCAGAGCGCAGTCCCGTCCTCCGTCACTCTGGTAGCGGCACGAACTAAGTCATACATGTATATACATACATACGTGAATGTATCGCTGTCGTCATGTCATCGTTAGGGCAATGCGTACGTCGTGTCTGACCTGTTTGCTTGCATATAGTGTTCCAGCTATTCCGCCGAATGTCTAGAGCGCATCACTCAAGCACCCATTAGTCAAGCACGCATCAAAATAATGTGTGCAAGATACACAAACATTGTATGTTTTGGCATTTGAGAGCTCAGAAACAGGTTCGCATGTGTGCTTGTGTGTGTGCAAGGGCTTCATTCCTTTGCTAAAACTATAGCTATCGGTCGGCCAGCTTTGTCTATGGTTATGGGCCTATTAACAGCGGTGTTTCTACGTTCCATCAGGTGCTGCCAATGACGACTAGCATGGTCGAGAACATAGTATCGCCTTCGACTAGATTGTGGTTCGGGCACGCTATAATTTCAAACTGTCTCTAGAAGATATTAGAAAAATCGCTAAAGTTTGCCGCGCAGCCGCTTAGGAGATATCACAAAGAAGTGTAGACCAATTGCTCAGGCCAACAAAGGTATGCGTCTCGAAAATATATATATATATATATATATCTGTTCGGGGCGCATTGTCGAACCAGGCTAATCATGGGTTAGAGAACCTGTAACTACACGTTAACGCGGAGGCAATTGTTCACTCCAAAGTGCTAACATAAAAAAATGTATATAATAAATTTCGGCTTTGCCCTATATATATATATATATATCAGGGACCTAGGGAAAGCGTCTGACATACCAAGCCTTTGTAGAGGCGTTCCTCAAGAACCATGAGTCCTGGTCTGTGGACAGGTCATTTGCAGAATTTGTCTCGGAGACAAAAAATAACCGCCAAAGAAAGTCAAGCAATCTTAATTAGGTAAGTTAAAGCGGTCAGGTGAAGTAATGAAAAGGAAGAAGGGTCAGGAAGTCGAGATGACAGTATAGGGGACACCTCCAACAAGAAACAAAAAGGACGCTCGATGTCGGTAGGTTTGTCAGTCTCACATTATCGTGGCATTAACGACGGTGTTTCGTGTGCATCATGCACAGGTAAATCTCAATAAGAAATATATATATATATATATATATATATATATATATATATATATATATATATATATATATATATATATATATATATATATATATATAAATATATAAATATATATATATATATATTTCTATATATATATATAATTATATATATATATTTCAATTTTTTTTCAATTTCAAACATGCTTTATTCACGGAACTGCATTTCACAACGCTTAAGTTCTCGGTAAATAAAAATGGTTAAAAAAAATTGAATCAAACAACAAAGCAGATAATTACTCTCGACAAAATCCAAGGAGTGCTTTGTATAAGCACTTTACACACAATGGTATTACAGTGGTTAATGATTTACACAAGAACTTCAAAGTAGCAATTGGTGCGTTTGTTAGAACGCCGAACACCACATGAGGCAACAAACTTGCAAATATAACACACAAACGAAGTAGTCCACTAGTACAGCATCAACACAACTTACAACAACTATGTCTAAAAACATGTGGATAAATACAATCAAAAACTAAGTGTGTCCTCGTATACGAAGCACAACATTTGTAATACCAACTATACCTAGATCACACGCCTGGTTCCGACTGTGAAATTAACAGCCACTGCTTTAACTCGCGAGAGAAGAGGTGTTTCGTGGTGAGGCATCTTATGCGTTTAGGAATGCGGGTCCAGGTTTCAGGAAGGCGGTACGCAAGTGCGTGTTGACTAGACTTCAAGGATACAGAGGGCACTGCAATGGTTGTTGCGCGCCTACCTGATGTTCGACTTAGGGTAGGAACTAGTGCAAATGCAATCTCCATAGGCACAATACCACGCGAAATTTTGTACGCTAACATTGAAACCCGCAGGGAGTAAATGCTTTCTACCGTGAGTAGGTTAAAACGAATGAGCAAGTCACGGACCGAATCCCTTCGCCTTCTAGCAAAAATGGCTCTAATTGCATCATTCTGTATCACTTGTGCTCTTCGGAGAATTCCGTCGTAGCTACCTCCCCAGAGAAGGATTCCATAGCATACAACTAGTAAAAACACGGCTTTGTACACCAGAAGTAAGCCCTCTGTGGGTACCCCAATCAATTTCATTTTACACAGCGTAGATATTACAGCATAGCACTTTGGTGCAATATAATCCAGATGGGGATGCCACCTCATGTTTTCCTGGAGAACGAGCCCCAGGCACCTAGCGGTCTGCGAGAGCTTAATGTTCCGTGTCTTAAATATCTGGTTGTCAGATAATTCTAGAAGCCTCGGCGATGCACGAAAAACTATGAAATTAGTTTTGTTAGCATTGACGACTAGTCCAAAAAATGTTAAAAATGCTAATTATATTATCAACATTCAAAAGCGACTGCTGCAAGTCCATATCAAAGTTCCGATGATTCACTCCGAACAGTAGCGTAGTGTCATCAGCAAAAGCTATAGCTGAGCCAAGGTTTAGCCTCTGAATCCTTAATAGAATGAAATTCAGTAGAATAAGAAACATAAAAGGTCCGAGAACCGCGTCTTGAGGGGTACCGATATCGACCTGCTGCCATGAGGACTCTATTTGACCAGCTCGTACCACCTGTCTCCGTCCTAAGAGATAGGACCTAAACCAGGCAACCGCCGGCGCAGAGCAACCCAGCTGAGCGAGCATTTGGAATAGAAGGGAATGATCAAGGCAATTAAATGCCGCTGACACGTCGAGAAAGACTGCAAGACAAAACTTATGTAGCTCAACCGAGTCGGACACTCGCTGCCATAAGTGGGCCAACGCGAGGTCAGTCGACCTACCCCTGCGAAAGCCGAACTGGTTTGAGGAAAGGAAATTTATCGTCTCTAAATATCCATTTCTCAATTTCTCAACCAGTTTCTCAATGACCTTTGAGATATAATCCACGACCGAGATCGGCCTATAGTTGGCTGCGCGCTTTTGCTCACCCTTTTTCTTAAATAGAGGAAACACCGCCGTATCTTTCAAACGTGATGGAAAGCTGCCAGACTCAAACGAACGATTTATAATGACAGTCAGCGGACCTGCGATCGATGAAGCTGCTAACTTCAATAATTTTGCAGGTACACCGATGACACCTCGACTCCAGCTTGCTTTAAGACGGAGAAGGGTACCATGAACCTCAGGAATAGAGACAGCAGAGAGTGAGAATACATTGTAATTTTTTTCCCATACCTCGTCAAGCAGGGTGGCCATATCTCTGTCTTTTGAGGTGAGCGACCGTGGTATTACCTAGCGTGGCAAAGTGACGGTTTAGCTCGTCTGCAATTTTTACTGGATCATCTATTGTTTCATCCTCGGCAACTAGTAACGCGGACGGTAATTCTACTGGATCATGTCGCCTACCACAGAGTCCATTGATGAATTTCCAGAGTTTAGAGGAATCATCACGCAAGAAAGCAAAGCGATTTCGGTAAAATGCTGTCCTCGCAGCGCGAATTGCATTGAGGTAGCGGCGACGACTGTTTAAATAGGAAGCTTTCGAATCTACCGAATTTATCTTGCGATGTCTGCGGTACATCTTATTAACTCTACGGCGCCATATATATATATATATATATATATATAATATATATATATATATATATATATATATATATATATATATATATATATATATATATATATATATATATATATATATATATATACAAATATAAATATATATATATATATATATATATATATACAATATAAATATATATATATATATAGATTGTGGTAAATGTGCAATGCTGATCATGTTGGTCTCTCAGTTCGATGCATCTCCAGTGCCCTTGATTAGGTTACCTGCCATTGCGCGCACGAGATGCGTGGCCACCCATGCAGGTGAGCCAACCTGGGAGGGCCTGGCCATTTATTACCGGCAACCGGGTACTGGGGGAGACTGTGTTAGGGTGGCTGTGTGGGGACGCGGGCGCTGAGGGGTTATGTGCGATGAAGCGGTGTTTGTCTGACTGAGTCGCCTTCTCATTAGTGCATATGTGATCAGGTGGTGAATTAACGTGGCGATAGCGATCTTTTTGTGTAACGTGTCGTAGTCGTCGTCGCTGTCCCACCACGCCGTATCCTCCTACTTTATTTTAACTCTCCAACGTGCATGCATTTCTGGCTCTTTATTTCTCGTTCTCTCGCTTCATTTCTTTCTTCTCTCTTTGTGGCCCTCTTTCACACTCTATCCCTTCGCTTCTCTCACTTCTATCTTGGACTAGCTGACAAGCGAATGAGTATCTTGGTGAACGTCATTAGCTGTGCGATTCGACTTGCTGATTCGTTCGAGTGGGCAATCGTACTGGTAATGTAGTAGTAGTAGTAGTAGTAGTAGTAAAAGTAGGGCCTGTAACCGTCGCTACAATATGTCACCAACAACGAAGGCCTATTTACCAAGTAGATAAGTATGTGTGTTGGCAGGGGAAGTCTCCTGCTGTCGTCATCTATCCACACTAGTAGGATATCCTACTTGTATCCAACGACTATGGACGGTGGACACTTGTTTGCAATGTGTTTGAGTATGAGACGTCGAAATATGTTTGAGTATGATACGTAGAACTATGTTTGAGAGTGTTATGTAGAACCATATGTTGACTGTATAACTATCAATCAATGACTTTTGGCGAACGCCCGCTCATAGATCTATCTCCGGCGAAGATACGCCCCAAGGCAACACTAAGCACATAGAGACCATTGGCCAGATCGGACCGGAGTCTACAAAATGTATCAACTGGGCCGGAAAGTCATCGCTGCAACTTAAGACCCCCGCGCTAGTGAATACCTGTTGCAGCGCATATCGATCGAGGTTCAGCGCGGCAACGCTGCGGCTGTGAAAGGGTCTCTTCGGTCAGCCGCGGGGCTTCCAGAGATCCCATAGAAACCGTTTTTATTCCCTATTGTTTGCTTATGCCAATAAATGCTCAGCTGACAGATTACGCGAATTATAGTCTAATCACATCCTGACATTCTCACAACAGCATGTCATATATATATCATCATATATGTCATATATCACCCACGTTATAATAACAATACTTTTTTAATTTATAATAATACACTGGCTATGAACAGGGAGGAGTCCTACAAGTTAAGCAAAGTACGGGTACCCCTCAACGGATAACATTGGGGTTGCCCATAAAGAAATAACTGATATCGAACGCAAAACCTTGATGATTAAGACGTGCCTTGTTTCTAAGTTCAGTCACAGATAAACACCCGGACCCCCAAAACTGCCAAATTTCAGCGCGCTTAGTTAGTAAGGATATAATCCACTGCTTGTGCGGGCTCTTGGAGTTCGCAAATAAATTTTCGTTCTTGGGCTTACCTTTTCGTTACACGGGGATGTGGTTTACGGCTCATATCGATCACGTCGCGAGCTAAGCCCTTGCGGGTATTTATGTATGCAATAATGAAATCGAATTATTTTAACTACTTAGTCTAAGCATAACAAATAAGTTGATTGATTAAGCAGATCCAATGCTACTTTCACCTTACTTTTATTTACCTTGCCATTTACCGGGGCCTACAGACTGGATCTGTTAGTGAAGAATATCTCTGCCATCATTTATTACATCGGGCGGTATATTACATATCACAGCAGTTGCAAATAACACAGCTAATATTTGTGATAGCAAAAAATACCTAAAAAGTCCTTTTTAAGCATGCAGTTATATTGTAGCGGTAGTAAGTTGCAGATTTGCTTACATCATATATATTGAGGGCTGTATGACAGCTAATACTGTTGGTATCTTAAATTATTATAGTATTATGTTATTATCTTATATTATTATATTGCCGTCTTAAATGCCGTAAAAAGTTCAGTAATGACTGTTTCATCTGTTGCTAAAAACATAGTCGTGATATCCAAAGTTCGAAGATAAAGTATGATTATGATAGATTGCGAGTCTAAAGTTTTAAAACTACCAAACGCATTTACAAACATCCAGAGGAGAAACTTGTGAGCTGTTCAGGAGCAGTCTGATCTTATTGCGACCTCGCAACACGCTTGATTGCAATTCTGGATTAGACACCTTCCTGGTTTTGAATAAATGTGATTTGTTTATTAATTATTTGTTTGTCAAGAAGTATCTGATGTTTAAAGTGTAAATAAGTTACCGTGGTTAATGGTGTATACACTATTAACGACTCAGCGCGCAGATTATAGAATATTATCGTTACTTTAAATTTAATTTGGGCTTATATATAATGTCACAGCATCTATTAAGTGTGTCTTGCTTTTTATGCACGTCTTTGTTAAGCTACGGTGTCCGTGCAGATGATAGTTTATAAAAGCAGAAAACAGATAGCTATAACTCCGAGTAACCAATTATATATTCATGGCATACTTCTACTTGCATTGTAATTCTGCTTTCGGTTATTCTAATGTTGTTTTGGTATTATGGCGCTAACTCCTCTGGCTTTTTGTTATGAGAAACCCCATCCAACGGACGTGTCGGATTTCTTCTTTCACCCACTTTTCGAAGAACTTTTAGATGCAAGGATAACCAAGTGCTCGACTACCTCGTCCACCATCTGCATCAAGTGTGGCATGGTCAGTGAAGTTGTTTTTAGAGAAGTAAGATTTATTGTACTCCAAGTTAACTTGCACCATCGCCTACAGATATATGCCACCCTCGTATGGAATTTGACATATAACTAGTAGAGCAGATTTTCAGCTCTTGTCATGAATATACAGTACTCCAATGTTAATTGAATAACCGTCATATTATAATCCAATGAACGTCTTCCATCAATTTTCACCACATTGCGATATATTGACGACTGCTGTTCCAAGCGTGCTGAGTCTGTCTTCTTATTTCTAAGAATTCTGGGATGCTATCTTCTGACAGGCGTAATCCCGGCATACTAAATCTACCTGCACGTAGAAAATGCACGCGACTTTCCTCTAATAGAATCGATCATCCGTGAGACAGACAAAATTAGACCTTTGGACCGAAGGAACACACAGGCTTAGTTGTTTTGTGAGCGCCTTTACTAGTCACCGTCGCCTGTCAGTGACGCTAGTGCGCCAAGCGTCCCCGAATCCTTCCTCTTTGGGACGAGAGGTTTCGAGGAAGTTCTTCAAAGATGGCTTCAACGAACACTCTGTCTAAAGGGGGGAAAACTTTGAAGCAAGTGCTTTAAACCGAATACTTACAAATGGAGCGCACTGCGCAGATACCCATAAATTACTGTACATCTACCTAAACCAGTTCTGCTCCGTTAACTTCAGGAGCAACAACAGCGCTTCGCTCTATCTCAATTGCTTTGACTACCTTCCAACACCCCGGCACTGCGGGGCACGGTGGTAAGTAGCGACATTCGCGAAACAACTCGCGTGATTCCTGTCGTTGTTATTGTTGTTGTTCTTGTCGTTGTCGTCGTCGTCCTTATTGACGCCATCTTTGTTGCTGCTGTTGATGTTGTTGTTGGTATTTGTGTCGTTGTCGGCGGCGCCGGAGACAAACGGGCTTAACGGAGAGGACGAGAGAGTAGGCTTGCTGATGGGGCTGCTGAGTCTTCGAAAAGGGTCATCATGTTCAAGCCACGGACGTTATCGCCATGTCGGCTATCGGCTGTCAACTGTACCAACAGCCCGACAGCAGAAGCAAGGATCGGGGCGGCTCGCCTGAGAGCAATAATGGGTTGTTAGCAGCAAGGCGTGCTTTGTTTGCGTGGATCTACCGTGCATATGAGACGACCCTAACGTGTGTAGATCGCATCAAAGCGCTGAAAGCTGGCCCCGCTGTTCCCGTTTCTGCTGCTGCTGTTGCTACTTTTCCCTCTGAGCTCTGATGGCATCATCCCGTGGACTCCTCCGCAGCCCGCCGCCGCCGCCACCGCCGAAGCCGAAGCCGCCACCACACAAAGGCATTTGAAGCGAAACAAGAAACGAGGCATTCAGAGATAGACCGGGAACTGTGGTGCTATCGGGGCAATTGAAGCGCTCTACTGGCGAAACAATGTGTGCCGAAACTGTAGCGCGTAGACAACTAATAATAATGGCCTACAGAACGAGACGACGACGATACCGACTACAATGGCGTTCTCGGCATCATTTGGCGCATCGGTTCACGATAGCCTCGCTATGGCTTGACTCAGGGACAGGCGCTCCCTCGCTTTGTGCACAACTGTAGGAAGGCTATTGTATTTATTCATCTATTCATACAACATATTTTAACCTAAGTTGAACCGGAATCGAACTCTCCACAATTCCTAGTCGTGGATTGGCCATAGGTCATCTGCCACTCTCTCAACTACTTTCCTGCCAACACATGCGAGTGTAAATAGATACGCAGTCAGGTAGACCGACAAACGTCTGCGCGTCAGGTGTTATTTTATCCATGATTTATAAACATATATTTATGTGGAATAACTAGGCTAAGTAAAAACAAATTCGTTAAAGCAGGTACACCAAGTCGAGCCGATCGTGTTCCGGCAGATGTGCTGACAGACGCCGTTCTGTGTCGAACACTCGTCCTTATCTAGAATTCAAAAAAGAAACATTTTTAAGGGGGTTGTTTTTCATTCTAAACCATACTTCGTCCCCTACGAGCTTGGAACTTAATCTGAGGTAAGTCTTTATCTGTGAACGTGTGTCGCAACCGATCGAACGATTCATAAATTCGTTCGTTCACAAGTGCCGGAGAAGAAGTCCTTGGTATGTACTCAGCATTACATAGGCATGTTTCACGTCTCCTTTAGAAGCTTTTGCGTTATTCTTTAGCATAGGCGGCATAGAAGCAGCGTGCTTTCGAACCCCCCCCCCCCCCCCGTTCAGAAGTTGTGGAGACCCAGCGAGCATGTATGCTGTGCACTCGAATTCCGCCGTCCAACCTTCGAGAGACGAAGGCGACTTGTTTCTGCTAACCGACCGCTGCAGAGCTACGATATATATACCGCTGCAGAGCAACGAACAAAGCACGTGGGTCCTGTCGAGAGGGCGCCACCGCCGCCCGCTCAAGGAAAGGGTCGATTGCACTGTCGGTGCAGCCCGCGAGGGAGGGAACACGGCACGCATCCTGGATCAGACGGATCATAGAGGAACAGTAGCTGTAGGCGCCCAAATCGAGAGTTTGCCGCACGCCGAACTGAGGACGAGGGCCGAAGACGATCAGAGACATCGAACGGCTCTCTCATGCGGCGCCCCGAAGTGCGATCGTGTACGAATTCGGGCACTCGTCAAAATAAGGAGCGTCGTGCACGCCTGCTGCCGTTGTTCGCGTGTCGCGTGTCTATTGGCCGATAGAAAATACGTCCCGGCGTCTAGTTGTGCGACGTGCGTTTGAGCTTCGACTTCAACAGTCGACTTCAACAGTTGTATTTCCGCCGTGACTAGCGTTGCATGCCTGTGTCGACTGTGCCTCTCCCGGTGATCCTAAATTCCTCTGGCGGTGCTAGCGTTAGTAGCAATCTCACTCGCCGGCATTGTCGTTGACATTGTCGCAATTGTTTCAAGTTTTACTGTTCCTATTTCTATTATTATCATGCAAATTGTTAGGAACAACCGCATTGGTGTTTTGTCTTCTGCTGCTTTGTGTCTTGCCTGTCGTAACCATTGCCCTGTCGTAATCGTTGCCCTGCCGTAAGGACACCGGGTGCAGGCGCGGTAGCCGGCAACAGTAGAGACTACATGAAACACACAACCACCCCCAGGTCGTGCACGCACGTTTGTGAAGCCATGCAGTGGTAATTTGTGCTTGAAATGATTACCATTACCACGACGGCTACCAGCTAATAGGACGAGACCATTAGGCGGTGGAGACCGTTAGCTTTCAGATACCGGATAAGAGTACCTAGAAGGATAGGTGAATGCCCCTACGCCTTATACTTGTTCGCCGCAATGCCGCTTAACCGAGACGTGAAAGTATGTGATTGTGGAACGTGGGCCGTGCCGTTACTCGTGCAACAATAGAGAACACCTTCTGTGTACATACCCGCGTGGGACGCGTTTGTGTCGGTGACACATACATACATTTGTGTGGGTGTATCTGTGTACATATTCCTATAAACCAGAGCCAATATCTGCGTGCATCTGCATCATGAATGCATATGCACGCACACATGATATGTGAAAACAGCGAGTCGCTAATGTGTAGCCGTGATCGCCACTATCGTCGTACTACGCGCAATAATACACGCGTGTGTGGCGAAGAGCTGTGGACGTTCGTTTCCTGCTTAACCTGTGAAAAACATCTAACGAATCTATCAAACAGTTGCATCTGAAGAGAGCCATTTATACACACCCAAGAGAAGGAGAGTTTCAACGAGAATGAACCAAGGACATGTGTGTGTATACATATGCGTATACACACTTAAATGTGCATATATATAAAAAAAAGAGAGAGCAAGAAAGTGTGTTTTTTTTCTTTGTGTATTGAGAAAAAACGGGATTTGTTTCGGCAAGTAAAAATGAATAACGGGGTTGAGGGGTAAATGCGGGATTGCAAACGTTGCTCAGTTGTGGTACAGGAGTGCGCCACAGGGTAGTGCCTTCGTGACCTTCGTGGTAATGTGATAAGAGCCAGGAATACAATGCCGAAACATCAGTATTACCATCATCAGTATCATCACCACCACCTTCACCATCATCACCATTACCTCGATCGGCACAGCTATGATTACCGCCATAGGCTTCAGTCGTCAGCACCATGACCATTAACGGGACGCGAGAATGACCGTGGACAGAAGTGGTCCTGTCGTGTTTTCTTCCAGCGAGCAGGGCTGCCTGTTCACACAGGCCACAGCGTAACGCTGTCCTGCGCCGACACTGAGCTGGAAATTCGGCGTAGCAACAGAAGAAAGACCTAGTGGCCGATTTTTTCAGCTGAAAGCAACGGCAACAGCAAAAACAGCAACAACAACTATACTGTCCACGACAACATTGCACCAATAGCAATACTTAGTAACAAGGCAAGATCATGCTTGACCAGCTAAAAGTATTGTTCGTGCTCACAGGAGCCAGCACCTACCTGGGTGAGTTTGAGCTTTAAATGCGCGTATTGTAAAATGTCTATGCATTGTCTTAACACAACAAACTTGTATCTGCAGAATCGTTCGTGGAGCACGCCAATCATATATTACCATAAAATCACTCTTGGTCGCAGCAAGGCAGCTATCCGATTCACTTATAACATTAGACTTATGGTAATTTAATTAGATCTGAAAAAATCTTGAATTCTATTATTAACCATTTGACACACTTGTGTTTACAAATGTGCGATTTAATTTGATGGGTCTTATAATCCATCTTGATCACTCTTGATCGACTGGATAACAGCTGCAACTGTATAATTGAATAGAGCATAACTCTATATGCATCACATTTACTATGCATGTAAGAGAAAATTCAATAAATTCTGTGCAATAGACGATGATATGGTTTCAACCATGGCTTTTCGTCAGCGCCCGTCGTCAATATCAGGAGCTGGATAAAAATCCGTTTTAGAACGCTTGATAGGACAGATGGCGCAAAGTCTAAACGCGATGCTCTGCAAAAGCTTTCTATTCTCTACGTTTTGACATCTTACTATTTACAAGCATTAATCTTTTAAATCAAAATAAAAAATATCTCGATTATAATAGGAATAAAGTCGATGTCGTTACCCTCATTATAATAAGTTGTTGTATACCTGAGAGTAGCCACTTTTGGAAAATATTTTTATGCGAGTGGGCTTGCAAAATAATAATAATAATAATAATAATAATAATAATAATAATAATAATAACCGTCATAGACATTCGGTATACGTTTGATTTATAAACGAACTCCAGAACAAACTAAGACACTATTGGCAAGAGGGCGGGGACAGTTTGTGGATTGCTCTAGCATCAGTTGAGCTCCGCTATGAAAACATACAACATGTAGTAGTGTAGCATTAAAACACAACGAGCTGCAACCTAAGGAATATCAGTTGTTTAATAATAAATGAAAAAAACGTGCTACATACAGGTAGCCAATTTCACGGACACAGTCGCACTCAGAAAAGGTAGCCATGTGGTGAATATCCGGTATCGTTTAAACTTTTTTTGACTCATATACATATAAACACGTAGTTTTTTTTCATACGATATTGACATAGCGTCAGTAGCCCTCTGTAAAAGTTTATGCCTTATTAATCGGCCAGATATATTATGCATTTATTGATCATTCAAAGTAATCATCAAACAATGCGCAGACGCCGACCGCGGGACTACACGCGATAATGCGAATAATCACAGAGGAATAAAACAGAAACACCGTGGGGGTTTAGGGATGTAAAATATCTATGCATTATAGATAAACGGCTGTGGGCATTTACTTTTACCGAGGATATTCGTTCAGCAAAAGCATCGGCTATATTCATTGACGTAGAATCAAATTGATACTATTAAGTTTTTTCAGGAGTAGGCTATTATTATGGCTTACTGTATGAAATACGTTACTAACGACAATGGAACACAATCAAGGTGTTGACTCATAATGCTCAGTTCGTAAGTGTAGTCAGCTAAGCCTTTCGAATACGACTGATACTAGGCGGCAGAGTGAAGACGCTACGCTTCAGACAAAGGGGTTCCTCTTGTAAAACGGGATTGTTTGGAATAAACAGGCACGATAAGCAAGAATGCTTTGGGGCCACACCTGCTCTATATAATCAAACTAAAAACGTCTAAAACATTTTATAGGTTACAATCTAGAGTAAAACTAGTTTTGGCCGTGACATACTTAAGCCTTTTGTAGACCAAGTTTATTCTTTTTAGTCAAACTTAGCGTAGTAAAGAGATTTTGGAAGTCGAAATGATAAGGAGTAGATCCTTATTTTAGGCAGAAGAAAAAACTGAAAACGCCTTTGATTTACTCTCATTGTCGAAAATCAAGTAATTGTTGATCTTTAGGGAGCGTTTTCGGGCAGTCGTTATGTATTGTCACCCTAAAAAGAACTTTCAAATACATTTACGGCGTAGACATTATAGGTTGGGTTTTAGTATTTCTTGCGGTATACTGACTGAATGATACAGAGTCACGTACATAGGCAGAAACATATTAATACCTTTTAAAAGCGGGAATATACTATTAAAGGTGTTAAATTAATATGATGCACGCTTACTGTTTTGCTGCTAAGTAGATGTTTGCAGCTTTATTCTGTTAAGCGTCTATTAATTTATGTTGGACAGCGCAACGACAGTTTTTTGCTGCAGAACACGATGGGCAGGAAAAAATAAGCTTGCGAGCTCCCCTTGAGCTTTCCTGTATTTTCATTTTATTTCAATTTTCTCAAAATTAATATATTTTATGGTCCTACACAAAATTGAAGTACTGCATGCCTGTTAAATAGTATCTTATATGCCATAATTAAATCATTTACGTAACTCAAATCGAAATTATGCTTTAGCATTGTCGCATGCCTTTCTGAGAAAATGTGCATGTTTTCTGATGAAGTCATCTTAGTCTCGACGAACCTAATTTTCTCCGCGTATGTGAAAGAGCTAATCAAAATAGCATCTATTCTTGTGAAGATGTTGTTTTATCGTTAAGGAGCTTGTCTATAGGCTGATTCCCAGCCAACATTTTACGTCATTGGCATCGCTTTTGCATTGCTTCATGAGACAGACACTATAAATACAAACGTGCAATGGCGGGGATCGAACCCATATACCCACGTGTCTCCTCCGGTCGCAAGGTGAACGCAAACGCACTACGCCACAGGGCTTGACTTCCTTTTCAAATCTTAGTTTGTGCAAATCAAGTGTCGTATCTAAACGTTTCTACGTATGGTTCAACCATATGACATTCACATTAGTAAAAATGTATAGGTATGACTGAAGGCAAAGTGCAAAAGAGATTCTTAAGGAGACTCCGCAGAAGATGAGATCTCGAACCGAACGACATTGTTTTACCGCCCTTAATGTACACAATCAAAAAATATTGAAAACGGGTTGTAGCTCAACTTGGGGGTCCAAGCTTTATTGATCACTTTCTCGAAGGCACGGCCAATAAATCGCAGAAACCAAATCATGTATGTGCCCAGATGCGTTGCAAGAATATAACACATCAATAATTTGTACGCCTGGCGCGTGGCCAGGGATATTCACAACAAACAGGACGACTGCGCAGGCCTTTCCTGTGACTAGTCTTTCCTCGCCTTTTATCACGTAAATAAAGGAGTCGAGATGACAATTGCAGTAAGAAAACGTAAGCTACAATACTTATGATCTTAGTGGTATTAATGAGGATTATCGTGAAGTTTTGTGCTCAGGACAGTAATATCGTTAAAAGTAGACGTTTTTATCCTCAAATATACTAGAAAAGCAATCAAAAATGCCATGCAAATAAGCCCCTGTTATCTAATGAACCTAAGTCGGTTATGTGGCACGAAATCAAGGTCCGCAACTACATATATTTCTAAATCTCGTATAGGAGTTGAAGACGAAATAAGTTCGTAATTTTACTCATATACGTACTACACACTTGACAGGAGAAAATACCATACTTAGTGTTATATTCTTAAAATAATTGCTTTTTTATATTCTGGTACACCGCCATAAATAGTAGAATATGCTTCTGGCAACAATAGGTGATTATCTTACGCACATTAGCAAGTAAAGTATTACACTATTGGTATAGTCAGGATCCTTAACACATGGGAGCAGGTACAGTTTGCGTCCAAACTACAAATAGTATTCAAAAGGCAACTTTGTTGCTGTTAAAGCATTTGACTAGGATTGGGGAATTATTATTCTTAAAAACCATGACAACGAAAGCAACGTGTAGGGCAGTCTTGTTCCCGATATGCGAAGGCGGGAAGAATAACTGTTTCTGTGTATAAGGCGGTGAATAACGTTGCCTACAGGGACGGTGTGTAACACGATTACACGGGCCGCATACAATGCAGTTACTTACTTTCCTTCTAGGCGAAGGCTCTACTAGTCATTGCAAGCTAATGCATTCTGTTGTGGGCTATTAGACCAGACGCAAAGAACTCACCAATGTAGAAAGAATGTCTAATTAAGTCCGACAGATGTTTCTGTAGAGGCGTACGACAACAAAGGCATACGACAATTATTTTGTCTAGCTGCTTAGCCTTGCTTAGCCTCGTAGCGCATCTTTCATAATATACGTCGTTGCACCCTTTCAAAACAGCTGTTTCAGTTGTTTTTTTTATGTTAAGTCACTTTGTCAGCACGTACATTGTTTTTTTAATTTGATTTACTCATAACTCGGCTATAAAGAACTGCTAACAGAGATGACTGTTCCGGAACCTTAAGGCTGCTGACAATTTATGTCAGTTCTACATAAACCTGTGAACTGGTTTTACATGTTCATACACACATGTAGAACAAATCACGATTTGGCTTGCTTTGAGACACTGTAGCGCAAAAATGCGCTGAAAGGCTATACGAATCAATTGGTGGAGTACAAACAGGCTTTAGGCACGTCAGTATAAAATATCTGCAATTTCATTATCACTGAATGTTTTTTTTTAGTTACATTGCAGATCGCAACGAGGGGTACTACCATCACCCAATTGACAGAAAGTGCCGTAGCTCAAACTAAAACTTTTCCATATCTTACTTTCTGGTTGTTGTCTATGCTACCGTTACTACCTAATAATGTATTAGGTTTTAAAAATTGTTTGCAAGGTAGACTCTCTGTTTGACTGGTGATATTTTGAGTTAGAAAGAACTATCTGTTTCGCGCGGTTTCGAATATGAATAATTCTAGCTTTTCTTTGAAGGGATACTCCTCCCTATCAAACATTTAGATGCCTTAGGCATGGAAAAACGGTCATTAAGAACATGTTATCTAAAAAACGTTGAAGTGACGTGTTAAATACTACAATAAGACGCACCGCAAGACCCCCGATTTCTACGCATTCTGCATTCCTCGCCCTCTCTACCTCATCAGCGCAATTCATTTTATCAAACACTTGGTGCAGTCATAATCGAGTTCGGCTCGCAGTGAACAATTTAGTAGAGCGGTGAAGTTTGCCCTGAAAAGGCTTTCAGCAGAAAGCTTTTTTAATCCTCTAGCAACCACAGTTTTACGCTCTACAAATAATAGGCGAAGATGCCTGTAGCACAATGCCATCGAAATGTACCCATCACGTTCATGTTACTGGACTTAATGGGCAGGATGTTCCAACAGGGAAAATGTGGTACCATGACAGTGACAACCCTGTCCAACAGAAACTACCAGCAAGGCCGGAGCTCGAACCTGCGATAGTCGGTCTGTTGATCATGGTTACATTATGACAACGCCCCGATTTAAACAGCGTTGGCCAAAGCTTCAGTTAGTAGGCGCAAACTATGTGGTCCGCGCACGTAGTATTACGCCGAGGCGCATATGGGAATGCTTGATACACGCACGTCACAAGCTGATAGCATGACTAGTTCAAAGGTCACAATCTCACTAAAGCCAGATTTATCTGCACCTCCTACGCACGCCTCCGCACCCCTTGGCATTCCTTCGCACAGCGGTTCTCCCTATCTACGTTCACTAGAGGCGGAATGGGTTACCGAGAGTGCAGAAAATAGGAAAAACAAGCAAGGACCAGGAACTAAAGACGGAATACAATGTAGTATCAACATCTATGGAAAGGATGACAGATCTCACAGGCAATTGGCACAAAGGCGAGTTCATACGGAACTGTTGTCGCTTGCAGTGTGCCGAGGAAACGCCGCTTGTACTGTCCGATTCCATAAAATAAGAATAGGAACTAGTAGAAGACAAGGAGTACACGTTCGCACCTCACAATTGTGACGCCTAAATAATAATAATACTGATAAACATCTTCTGAGGATGCATGATTGTCGGGATTCATGACGAGGCCTTGAAGTTAGTCGTCTCGACGGTCATTTGCAGGACTTTAAAATCAGAACCTGACCTGCATGTGGGCTTGCAAAGCGCTCCATTTCGTAGCAACTTTTCTCCGTGCGATCCGGATAGTCGCAATTGAGGACTACAGAAGCCTTTGACGTCGTTTGTTCTTATGACTGTACGAATATGTGATATTGTTTTTCGTGCACGGATATGCTATACGTGCTCATGCACGCTAGTGGTCACACAAACTGGAGACCGGTAAAAACACCGGTAGGCAGACCGGCTTTTCTTTTGTCTCCGTTTGTCTGCATTTGCAGCATAAGGCAACGGTTTGACGCCGAATACGGCCAACGTGCACAGTGTACTCGATGAAGGTAGTCTCCACCGTAAAAGCGCCTGGCCTCGAAATGGCAGTTCCTTAGAGATTAGTAGAACAAGTATGGTACAAAGGGGTCGTCTATATTAGAAACGCCATCCAAACGCAAAAAACGGCAAACGTTTCGTACCTAGCCCAGGTTATCAATAGTCTGTTGGCGCCCAGGTTATCAGTAGTTTGTCGACAAGATCGTGATAGCCAGCGATGCTTACACTGGAAGTAGCAGGTTTGATCCCTTTGGCGTTTCTCTTCCTTTTTTGTCGCTGACCAAACAACGGAACTCTACCACAAAACCACTTTTTTCGAACATTAATATTTGGTCTGGGTCACACCAGCTGGCCATTTGGCCAAAATAAATTAATCCACCAAAATAAATTATCAATCGAATAAACGAATTTGCCCCACCTGCTTTTGGCTAGCCCCGCTTCGTCATTACGCTGGTCTACCTGTCATTAATAAGATCTAACCAGTTGCCTTTCAGACCCTCCCGAGCTCTCGCCGGTTTAGGTCCAATTTATTCAACCCGTTTAATCGGGTCGAATACGAATAAGTCAAACCATGACCGAAATGAAAGCTTCGTCGTGCACTAGATTTGTGTGCAATCTTCCCAGGATACACCATATAAAGTGAGGACCACGTTTCTGGTAACAGTACGCATAGCTTTGACTATGCTATAGAGCTGTAGCGCCATATAGGCACGATGGAACGTTAAATATGCTAAAGTTACTTGACATATCTATATATATATATATATATATATATATATATATATATATATATATATATATATATATAACTCATTCACATGGTTAAAAATATAGGCTGGTTCGTCTTAGGAACAGGCTGTACATCTTCGCAGAAGACAAGAAAAACTGTCCGGAGTGGGAAAAATATTCGCTGCACTGTGCTCTATAAGAACATAGCGCAGGACAATTTTTATGAGTCCGCTGTGACGAACATCAATCAAGCGTGCAATGGCTGTGCAAGGCACTGGAAAACGACTCTTCTACTTTGTTAGTCTGATTGATACCAGGCAAAACTGTAACTAAGTTGCTATACGATTAGAGAACTGTATGTGGATCAGTGAGCATCAGAAGGCACAACATCATCAACATATACAAACAGGCAACTTTTACTGACGAACAATATCAAATATCACTGAACAAAAAAAAAGCGTCGGGCTTGGGTAGAGCATCCACGAGGTGCTAGAGATATTCTTCTACTGTATAAGTTGCGACATTAGCATTAGAAGATAATGTTTTCAATCTACACTTGCACAAGTGTAAATTGAAAACATTAGTACTTAGGGTGCTTCGTGTGTTCCGTGAAGAAAAATATTGTTTCTGCCTCATTGTTTGTCTCTTTGTTTTTCGTTGATTGCCTATTTATCGACTATTTGCCGCCGCAGGCGTCGCTTACAAAGCTCCTTAAGTTCGCCTGAGAGTTGCCAGGATATTGATTGCTGTCGCTATTTGACCAGCGTTCATAGATATCTGTCGTGTCTGCAGCTATCAATGCAAAAAACGGCCAAGCCTCATAGCAACCCTTTGTAAGGTATACGTGGTATTCGAGAGTAGTATACATATATATATATATATATATATATATATATATATGAAGGCGAGCAATGCTGAGTGTACAAACGTATTGTAAATGATTAGTAAATAATCACAATATTTATATTTATATTTTGCGAGTTTGTTCGAACCCATAACGAGAATATTTGACATAACTCTGTTCATACGGCATGCACACTATCAAACAGACGTAAATAGAACATTGTCTACTCTGCGTCAAAATCGAGTATTAACTCTGTTTGTCTTAAACTGTTAAATGCCACGTCTAAGAGTCACAAAAATAATCTGTCCTAAAACATCATTGACGCACCATTTGTATGTATACATGCGACGGCGAATCGAAAACTTCTGATACATATTTATAAAACAAAACACGTACTTAATATTTTAAAGTGTTTCTGTTTGTTTCTCTTCAGAAGAAAAAAATTAAACGCGGAGCTGAGTTAAGTTGATCATGCGATTTTTAAATCTCTTTTATAGTCTCAAAAATCGCACGGAGCCGATTCTAGTAAATAGACACATAATCTGAAATCAGTAGCGATGTGTGTACCGATGCGTTGTCGCGATGGTGTATCCAAGAGTGGTTTGCCCATTGCAACAGACGTTTTGCTACCGTCTAAAAGTTTAATTCGGGCATTTTCCGACGGGCGTTTTCTTGCTGGGACTTCAACATTTTTCGAAAAAACTTCGTTGCCAGTCTTCTGATCCATAAAATATCGGTTAAAACAGTTGCAACTGATCTATAAACTATCTCCAGTACCTTAGCTATCTCCATGATCGTAATTGTTGAGTATAGCATCACGAATTTTTCAACGTTTTCATCTGTTATGAGCATCGAAAACCTTTTGCGAACGGGGTTTATCTTCGGACAGTACAACGTATACACTGCGTTTTGGGACGTAGCTTAATAATAATAATAATAATAATAATAAGCAGTTCGTAACATTTCCACCACTTTAGAACATATGACTTGGTTTTTAACACAGAGCTTGATGCCGATTCGAACCTCGTTTTCGTCACTCATTTGAACCAAAATCAAACAATAAAACGAAATTTGATCTGTGTTCACCTGATGAATGGCGCCTCTAAGCAAAACAACCCAGAAAACTTTGGTGGTTTTGGTTTGGCGGCAATAACAAAATACTAGCACATTTGCTCTCTTATATATATATATATATATATATATATATATATGCATTGATGCCGCATTCTCATATTAGTTAATAAACGTTCTTTCTTTTTATATATATATATATATATATATATATATATATATATATATATATATATATATATATATATATATATATATATATATATATGGCCTAGATTTCTCGCTGTTCTGAGACACAGACATGTTGACAGTTAGTCGACGATCTCCATGACCGCCGGCTGGTGGTTTCGTTGGGCACAAGCCGTTCGAGCTGCAGCACTTGCCATGACAATGGGGATGGGAATCCGAGTGAGTCTGGCATCCATCCGTAAGCTGCCCGTCTGTGAGATGATGGATCGCTCTCACAAAAGCCTTCCAGTCATGGTGTCATGCTGCGTCCACGCACACACGCTCGACCAACCGACCTCATCCTGATGGGATCCAGTCGAGATACACACGCTCACCGGCTCACCTAGACGACATATATGAGATGGAAGCTGTCCACGTACTAGTAGAAATAGGGCCAATCCACTTCTCGCGGCGTCCTAGGCGTTCCGGATGATTGCCAGCACATTCCAGGAATCGTCGTGGATAAGTGGGAAACGTCTCGTCCGAGTCGCACATCTCCGACTACTACTACTACTACTACTACTACTAGATCACGTGCTCGTCTTGCTGATTGAAAGTTCTCCCGGCTGTCAGCCTATGCACACGCACACATATGTATTCCTACATACATATGCACAGTAGTTTACTTATCGTCAACCAGTCGCTCGAACTAGTCGGATATTATTTGTGCATTTACGTCCGTATAATAAAAAAAATATATATATATATATACAGGGACTTCCATAACCGTATGTATTTATTTTAAGGTTGGTAGAACTCGGCAAGAAAATAATTTATCCCAATGGAAGCAGGGACCGAACACGTCTTGTTTAGGAGAGAAGATTAAATGTATAAAAGTAGCTATTTTGCCTTTTTCTCTTATACTGTTGTGCAAAATCTACGTTTGCGGGAGAACCAGTCAGTGCATATAGGAACCGATTATACCGGTGTGTTCAGCGGTAATTTTGCATAATCTAAAGGGCAAATAGCGAGATTAAGAAAAGTTATTAAAAGTTGATATGTTGTTATGTCTTACGCTGAAGCTCTCAGTGATAGAACCGTAACTTGTTGCTATTACGACAAAAAATGTACGATCAAAAAACTATTCTCACGCAATAGCAAACTTAATGTCCTTAATAATCATTTTCGTACAAAAGTGATGGTACTGCGTTACCTAGTTGCCAAGTAACTAAGCTTTTTCGACAGCCATAGTTGTTATGTTTGAGTGTTGAGGCTTTCACGCTCAGAATCGCAAAATATTGCCAAGACGTTTCGGTTCCCTTTTTCCATTGGGAAAACATATTTTCTTGCTGAGTTCTGCCACATCTCAAGATATGTACCTAACGTTCTGACAGTTGCACCTAAACACTTACACCTTTGTTGACGCATAACATGCTAGCAAATATGCATGCCTTCACTTTCGATATGGCGGCAACTACGTAACGCAGCGCCATCACTTTGGTACGAAAGTGGTGGGCATTAAATTTGGTATTGCCTGCTGATAGTGTTTTGGGTGTATACTTTTGGTTGTGATGGCAAAATTTTACGATTCTGAACGAGAAAGCTTCAACGTAATGAATAACAACATATTGAACTTTTCTTAATCCCGCTATTCGCATTTGGCTAGCTTGCGTTGGGTGACATTTAGATTATGCATACATTTTTCGCCGAACATGCGGTATAATCGGTTTCTTCGTGCGTCAACTGGTTCTTTTGCAAATGTAGATTTTGCACAACTATAAAAGACAGAACGGTACAATAACGACGTAAAATTTCATCCTCACTCCTAAACACAGCGTTTCCGCCATTTCTTCCAAGAAAAAATATTTTCTTGCCGAGTTCTACCAAATGACCGGTTATGGAATATATATATATAGGTGTTGACAAATTCGACGCGCATTTTAGGGAGTCGTGAAACTCTTAAGAGTACTCTTTTATGAAATAGGGAGTAGGATGAAAATGTCTAGTTCCAGAAGTGAAACTCGTACCGCAGAATCGTTCTGTGGTAGCGCTTCATCTCGTCGCGACCACATGCATACACGCATGAATAATTTCTAAAAGGCCCTACTCAGTATTTTTCTGCATTTAACCGTTCAAGATGCAACAAGGAACCATTAGAAAGTTATTCACTATAACCTAACCTAAACACTTACAGAAGCACAACACTAGCGTGCATGTGAGCCGGTTTCGTACAGGTTCTCGTTGGCCTACCAATGAGTGCTGTATGCAAAAAAAACACCTCACATCAAGCACTCCCTCGAAGTGTGAACGAAGCTGCATCTGTGAAAAGTAATAACGCAAAAACGTTCTGCCTTCTGTAAAAACTACACGGACAAGAATCAAGCAAGCGTTGCTGGGCTCAATCAGCAGGGCGTAGTGCCTAAACCCCCTTGCTGTAGCCCGTACGGCTGTAGATATTCGTTCATTAGTACATTATGCACAGTATGGCCCCATTGGTGGGCCATTCTTATCGGTGGGGCAATGAGGATCAATGGATTAGCCGAGGCGGACCCTTTGCTTGGCCGCCGCGATTACCCGAGTAATCATGGTCGACTTCCCTATTTGGAGCTAATTAGGGATTTTTATTCAAAATATTTTGCTGGAACCGCTCGGGAAATGCAGTGACATTATTGAACGAGTGTAACAAAATGTTTGTTATAAAATGTGTATAACGGCTGCTGCTCGCTTCTTCGAGCAGTTGGTGTAACGTAATGAACATATTTGTATTATCCAAAAGTAACACGATTGATACGTGTTACTTTTTTGAAATAATACGCACGACAAAACTCTAGCTGTATGTAAGCACACAGTTCCGACATTTCTGCCGTTAAACATGATTTCTTGGTAGCCGCAATGAGAATCATTATCATTTAAGGTATCCAAAATAATCTCTATATAGTGGTAATCTCCAAAATAATATGTGCCTGTGGGAGTTGTGTTTACGAAAAGCAGGGTATTATGTTCTAATCGGTTGGCATATACGGTACTCCACTAATGGATTTTTTTAGTCGCAAATATCTATTTTATATGTTTATTATGTGTGCAATCTCCTCGAATGTAAATATATTATACTTTAGAAAATTAGGATCAGGTGTAACATGTATGCCCAGGTCCCGTGTGTGAGAAAGAGTCGGTAAAATGCAGTTTGTTAATTTTATAGTCGAAGTCAAGTGCACCATGTTTCAGTACTACACATTTGGGGAATGAAACAATCATGTTATTTTTAAAACCTCATCGAGCAATGCCGTCGACAGTTGACTACAGAAAAGCATGGGCGTCACTAAGGCAAATCGTGTATAGAAGCGGGATAAACATACCCCGTGAGGCACACCAGATAATGTAGGATATGTGAATATCTAGATGTTTCATTTTGCAGAGCAGAAGAGAGTGACCTTTTCTGTCATATGCGCCCCTTTGATCAAATTGAACGCGGTGAAACGTTCTTTGGGCGCTCAAAACATATCCCAGTCCTTGGTCGTCTCCAAAAGCTGTATAACATGTAGATCGGTGGGTGGTAAAGCCGTGGGAGTGAGCACAGGGGTGATAAAACTGGGCCTAAAAAAGTCGGGCACAGCGCCATCGTTATAAGATTGTTTCAAGATGACTTTTAGTGGCTCGGCTAAAACTAACGCAACATTTTTAGACAAAAATCGGAGAAATGTTTTCAAGTGTAAGGCTAGTCTTCACTCTAGGACCGGGGAAAAGTGAACAGATTGCAAATTCAAACAAAGTAACCAAGTCGTCTTGATGAAAAATGTTGCGTGGGTTCTTTGCCGCGGAATTGCCTGGACCGGACGCACAGTCAGTATCAGCCACCGTGGAACCTAATTTGATCCGGGAAGAGATTCTCTTTTCTTTAGTCGTTTATTGGCATGACCGAAAAAGTAAGCGAGGGTCTCTAAAGTTCATTCTAAACACATATCGTATACGAAGTTTTTAGTCAGTTTAATTAGCTTAAACTCATGAGACTAAAAGTGTCACTTAAAGCAAGTACAATGTTAACACATATGGCGCAATGATTAGATTTTATGGGAGGGAGAAAAAAAGCCACCTTTTCAATTGTATCCAAGTCAGTGGTGAGAATGCAATCATTGAATTGACTCAGACGCATAAGTAGGCGAGCGAATTAACTGGGATAGCCCATATGCCAAATAGCAGGTTTCAAATTTCGATGTCATTGAGTCGTTGAGCGTAATTTGAGATCGAGAGTAAATTTTTATTTTAGAAACGGGTTCTTCGTCCCTTCTTCTGAATCATATCGTAAACTCGGTCTTTCATGGAGTTAATGAGCTGTTAGTCCATGTTTGCTAGACAGCTTCTTTGAGGTCCGACAAATTATCATATTGTCGACTATTTGCGTAAATCTGCTTTACCAAATGTCCCCAAAGATTTTCAATGGGATTCAGGTCTGGACTTTAATGCCGGCCAGTCAAAAAGTGGCACTCCTTGTTCTTGAAAAAGGCTACAGTGCTAGCCGAGGTATGAAACGTGGCGTTGTCTTGTTGAAAAACTGCGTCAAGTCCCCCAATTCTTCTGAATTGGGCTTCTAACTGGGAGCCGATGATACGCTGGTACTTGTCAGAATTGTTTCGGCCCACAATCTCGACTAGATCAGACTTCCCATTATATCCAAACGCGCCCCAATATTTCACAGAACCACCACCGGTACACGTTTCGAGAACCATTTAGGTTTCTTCCGTAAGTGGTGCCAATAGTACTGACAGCCGTCAGGGCCATCGAGATTAATTCATTTTCATCCGAGAAGACGATGTTTTTCCACTCGTTATCCTAAGTTTGGGATCTATGCGAAAATGCATGCCGTGCGACAATGTGCTTCGGTTGCAGTCGCGGCATAAGCTTCCTTTTCGCGTATCGCACGTTTTTGTCAGAACTTAACTTTCGGTACACTGTGGATCGGTGCACTGGCACTCCCAAAGTAGCCCTGATCCCGGAAGAAGACATTTGGTCATGAGTAGCCAACTGTATGATCCTTCGCTGATCTCGAATAGTCAAAACTGGCTTACGCCCACTGTTAGATCTGCACCTTTGGTTCACTCCAGGGTGTAAGAACCTGCTGATGGTGCTCTTATGCCAGTCCTAATCTGGTTGCTATAGCAGTTACTGTATGACCGAGCTCAGCATATGCCTCAATTCTTGTCTTTTCGTTATCCGAGAGATCGTTTGTACTACCCATGGTTTAAACATAAGCTTCGTCGATAGTTCGGAACAACGACTAAGCTGTAGAGTATTTTGCAGCTATAGAACGATTGATTTAGCTAGACAATATTCCTGACATTTGATCCCCGGGATCGAATATCAGCTGTAGTATCGACTATCCTCTACAAACAAGAGAGAACTGTGTTGTTAGCATGTTATTGTGTCTAATATTTTGCAACACTGTCTTTTCACACTTTTTTTATTTTTTGTATGAACCGATTGTGAGATTGCAACAAAATTAGCACCATATTCGTGTTTCGTCATGTACATCATGCGCTTACTGAAATTTCAAGCCATTCAAATAAACCAAGTTTATTTTTTGTATGAACCGATTGTGAGATTGCAACAAAATTAGCACCATATTCGTGTTTCGTCATGTACATCATGCGCTTACTGAAATTTCAAGCCGCCATTCAAATAAACCAAGCCGAAATTATCACCAAAAAACATGAGTTGCTAAATTTTTGCAACACACGATATATATATATATATATAAACAGCTCGTCGCGTTCCTTTCGTCCATGCCCAGCGGTAGGTCGAAGCAAAATCGATCCGCCGTAATTGCATATGCAGCAGGACATAAAACAGCGGTAGCAGCTGCTGCAGGAGCGACCGCGGAAGCGTTGCTGCCTGTATAATTCATGGCCGCTTTGACGTTATTTCTTCTACTATAAGCGTATCCCTTCCATCCACCCCGTCCCTCCCCCCCCCCTTTTCACTGTTGGTGAAGCGACTACCCTTCCGCTTACTAATCTATTATACTATATATTTAGCTGAACGTCCGGCAGCCTCTCTATTGGAGATGCGTCGGCGTCTGGAAATTACACGCTCGTTAAACGACGCTGAACAGTTAGTTGTTGTTGCTGTTGTTGTCGAAATAGCGGAACGTTATATCCTTAGCAGGCGCACAACAACAACAACCTCGAGAACGACGACATTAGACAAGTAACAACAACAACAACAACAACAACAACAATACCAATAACAACAGCGCTAACGGCAGCAACAACAAAAACCACAACAACAACTACGGTAATGTAAAAGTGGAATAACGCTAGACTATCGGGGGTAGGCATCCTCTCCCCACCCAGCCCTCATTATTCTCTCTCTCTCTCTCATTCCATCTGTGTGTGTGTGTCTATCTCTCTATCTCTATATTTCTTTCTCGTATGACGCTAAAAATCTCTCCTCTTCTGGGAAATCTTCTCCCAGTAGGCCGTAGCCTGTTGGCTGCACTGAACTGTTGCTGGTAAACTAATCATGCGTTGTTTCTACGACTTTTTCTCCTTCTCCTTATTCCTCTTCTTCTTCTTCTTTGTGCTTTTTTTTCGCCCACTGTTACTCTTCTTCCAGTGCTACAACTTCCATTGCGTCTGGTGCTGCGTCAACCACGACCACGACTTCCTATTACCTATTACTACTACTACTACAACGGTTACTGGTACTAAACTAGCAGTATTTAGTAGACGACCTCGCCAATGTTGTTCGTACGAACTGGGCTGCCCTGTATGCTCGGACGATTTCGGCCAAACGACCAGCCATCAGGCCCGGATGAGCGCGCCTTGGGCAGGCAGCCTATCTGAACTTAACCACATTAAGTTCAGATAGGCCGAACCAGCTTGCTGCCGCCACCAGCGCTGCCAATGCCGTCAATGTAGACGAGGTACGGGACCTCGTCCCAGGCACGTCATTCCTCCTCCTGCGCGACACGCCATTGAAGCGGCCTTGAGCTTTTTAAATTTATCTTGCTTACAATATCTCTTCCTCGACAGGTCGTTTTCATTATTGTTGTTGTTGTTGTTGTTGCCGACGTTGTCGCCGATGTTGTTGTTGTTATTGTTGTCGTCGTCGCTACCGCTATTGCGTCCTGCTTAGTTGCCTCCTTTTCGTTCCATTTGTGTTTGCCCATTATCTCATAACAGATAAGGCAAAAGATTCACGCTTGCGTGATTGCTTAGCGCAGACAGTCCCCCTATAGTCACTCTTCCATACATATATATATATATATATATACGCCTGTATGTTATACATTGTCTATACATATATGTCTATATGCACTTAAATGTACATTTACAAACATATATATATATACAAAACTGTAGACCCATATCCATACATACAACGGGAGGCGCGGGAAGAGCGTATAAATCGACGTGTATGTGTGTATATATCTATCTATCTATCTATATATATATATATATATATATATATATATATATAGATAGATAGATAGATAGATAGATATATAGATAGATAGATATATACACACATACATGTCGATTTATACGCTCTTCCCGCGCCTCCCGTTGTATGTATGGATATGGGTCTACATTTTTGTATAAAATAAATAGATGAATACACATGTGTGTGTGTGTAATAATATACAATGTGTACGTATAGGTAACTATAATAACGACCTTGTTTAACCTAGCATCGTATTTTTATTTTTATATATACTAGACGACGGATACCCACAAGATAGAAGCCATCCGAGCGGCGAGAATGCTAGCTACCTTTGCACGGAACAGATGCGAAAGTTGCCACAGTTAATGGTGGTTCATAATAATAATGATGATGGTAATGTTGCCGGTCGAATAGACACTTAGTCTACCTGAAGAACTACACTGCCGAAACGCGGTTCCTATTTGGACGTCAAAATAGGAGGTCACGTTGACAGTCGCCACGAAAATATAGCGCGCCCGACGGGCTTAATGCAGACATATTGGCATAGCCAAATGCACTAATGTAAACATTATTAGCATAATTAATAATTAAAAAAGATAGATAGACAATGGACGCAAAAGTCGTCTAAAATGAGCAAATGAGCGTGAAAGGCAAAATATAAGAATTGCAAACAGTTTTATTTGTTAAAGAATTGTCTTTAACACAGCATTTGTTCTGCGTTGAGCTAACGTAGAATGCAATTCAACAAGTTAAACGTGTCACAAACTCAAAATGTATGGAGAATTGCCATTTAACTGCTCATCTACCTGTATTGCAAGGTATGATAAGATTATTTATCATAGTATGTAGCGTGAAGGTAAACCACGCATGTTGAGCAACTTACGAAGAATAGTAATAAATAATCGTTATGAAAATGGGCGCTTATGCGGTATAGATGTGTAGATTTACTGTTCGTTTGACATGCATACCTAGATATACATGTCACTCTTTCATATCGGGATCGCTTAAAATTATGTTGAGAGACCTAAGGTTTACCCAACAGTCGAGAACAGTGACAGAATGGTACTATAATAACGCAACATTTATGAGTTTCGTGTGTTCAATCTCGGACATTAACGCCTTTAATTATGATGACCTATCATCATCATAATTTATTTCGTTCATATTGTGTATGCATATAACATGGGCACGTATACAGTTGTCAAGTGCTCTCGGTATGTTATTCCTGAGAAGCAGTGCAGGGTCTCTTCACAAGCGCTTAAGGCAGACACATGATACTTCATACACGCCTGAGACGCACAGCCGACAGATGCACTCCATGTACTCCTCGTGGAGATTCGTATTCAAGCAGATTAGGTAAAAATAATGTACCATGTCTGGTATAGACGTGGTGATTGTCATGTCACATGCAAGACCAGACCAGAGGTGAAATACCCTGAAAATATCAAATGTTGGCTTATCCATCTAGTCTAGCCGGTTAAGTTATGGAAGAAGCCAACTGTGTAGTTTTTGCCAGTTTTTTTAACTAGATCTATAGGTCGGGCTTTCCGCAGAGCGCACTATTGCGTTCCGTTGAACGGTAACTTCAGGACGAGTGGGCAGGCCTCGAGAACGACTGCTTTAGTCTCCTGCTGCCTTCCGAGGTTAACCTTTTTTGTACAACCTATAACTTCACGTGTGTTAAGCAATGAGCTTTCTGACGTTTATGGTGATAGAGTCGCATGCTGATTGAACTGTTGATGCCTACGGGGTCAAGAATGGACAACCAAGAGTTCAACTTACAGTACTTCAGCTGCATATGCAATGATTTCAAACATATCAAATATTATGATTGGTATAATTAAGACGCCACAACGCTTGATAGGTAGCACTTCTATTTCGCCCGACCCGGTACACGCCGGCTTTCTTCCCAATAAATATTTGCCGCCTTCTCGAACGTGACAACACATTTTTTTGTCCGACACGATGAAGCCATATGTGTATAGCTTTATATATATAATATTGTATAATCTACTTCTTATATACGAGCTCTGTAGGGCTTCTCAGTAGCATTAAGAAGAAGTCTTCAGTTCTGTTGAATAGACGACCCCACTCCACACGCGCTCAGCCAATAGAACGGCGCCAAATACGTTCTTAGAACAAGTACCGCTGATGCCAATCGCCAATCGGGAGTGGCTTCCGCCTATGTGAGGCTACAAGTTATACTTGTTTCTTGGCCAGGCAATTAACGTGCCTAATAGCTATCGACGTACAGCCACACCCCCTCTCTCTCTCTATCTATCTCTCCCTCTCTCTCCCTCTCTCTCAATTTCTCTCTCTCTCTGGGTGTAAGCACGTTTCTTCGCTGTTAACGCTACTCTGCGTTAGAGGCAATACCGCATCCACGATTGTCGTTCAGCCAAAGTGAAATCTCATAGTATGTATATGAAATGTTTGTTTGTGTTATTCAAATGTAGCGCATGCTTAACCGTACCGGAAAACAGTGTCGTTCGGTTAACCGAGTATCCAGTGAAAGCGAATTTTTAAACAAAAGTTCGTCGAAAATTGTCGTCCTTTTACAACATATAGGCTTGCCGATTATTTTGTCATACTCAATGTGTTGCCACGGGCTGGACTACGGTCTTTAGCTCTTATCGCGCCCGCCACTGCAGCAGCGGCAGCACTATTACTTCTTAGAGTATCCAGCGCAGTAAGCAATTGCCTAGGGATTGCTAGTTCCTTGTTTAGTAGAGTTAGATTCAAGGGCCTATATTCAAATCGGCCAGGCTTTTTTCAGCTGTCAGTGACTAGAGGAAGTGCGAATCCTGAGCGCAGGTGTACGTTTTTGGTTCGGCCTTAATTGCTTTAATGGCGGCGCGACATAGACGCTGAGTGCGCCCACGGTTACCTCCTAAAAACCAAGGCCTTATATTGTTTCAAGTTTATTCACCATAAATTGGTAGTGTATTACAAAAGTTCACATATCGTTTTGTAGGCTAATAATATCGTTAACACGTGCTTGTAGTGACGGTGTTTCGATAAACGAGCAAGTGAGTATGTGGTATCGTCCGATATTGCACTCGCCACAGTATTTACATACGCATTCGTCAATTTCATAACAATTTCCTCTTAAGCACAAAAGGTGGTGGTAGCCATGCCATGTTGTTTGGCATATTATAGATCTATTTTTCTGTGATGACAGTTTCCACTTATCGCTGCAAAAAGCAGGACCCTCGACATAGAGACCCATTACAAATGCCATGTTGCGGGTTTCTCTAAATTCTCTGTAGGCTTCTAAGATCTGTGTACTGAACGGTATCTTGTCCAGTACTAAATCCTCTACTAGTGTGCGTTCATGGCATAGTTCCAGTGCGAACGTGGCCGATGCGTTCTTTGGCAAGCCTAAAGTGCGCTTTATGAAATAAGATTTTATTTTATCTATGTTTTTAAGGTCCGATATTATATTGAAATAAAGCTTATTTGTAACCATGATATTTAGTAAACGGTCTGTATGGTTGTCGGCGTCAAAGTGTCCCGATGACTTCTTGAAGGCAGGATCTTGCAGACTTAGTACACTGCGAAGCAAGTATAGTATACAGGCATGTTCGAGGCAAGAATGCAGGTTCAGTAGGTTTTGTGAATTCCACGTTAGCGGCTGTTTGCTAGCAACAATGCATATGTATCACGCATTCCTAAAGCATTCCATGTACCAAAAAGAAATACAGACGTGTGACACTTGGCGAGGGGTCGTCAACGGTAGATATATATATATATATATATATATATATAAAATGTCTGGTATGTATTTATGCATGTACATCATAATAGTACACGTACCATATAAAATAGTAAAGCCGGCATGTTCTACGTAAGAAGTGGTAGGCTCAGTCACGACGCCACTCAAGCCCTTTCAAATCGATCTTTATAGAATTTTGCGATTTGGGATAATGTTGGAGTGAATAAATTATTGTATACAAGCTTAAAAACACACTTATGTATAAACGTGCAAACCAGTCTAGGTTTAACAGAGGGTGTTTACTTAAAGATTCGTTTGGGTTTCTTCTAGAAAACGGAATGTAACAGCAGAGCAATGCTCAAGGTGATTTAACAGTCAAGGAAAAATAAAGATTTTTAGCCGAGGATTCAATTCTACGCAAGGCAGTGCCCATTTTTTTAGAACCGAGCGTTATCCGTCCAAGCCATTACTGCTTTATTTTCATGTGTTGTATCTATTATGCAACTTCCTTTTATTGTTGCGCTAAAATAAATGTTAAACAAATTATAACTGGGGGGGGGGGGGCGGACTATAAGAGTATAAGAAGTATAAGATTAGGTGTTGGCCGAGTTGTACGTCATGCATGTTGACAATCATGTAAACTAAGTAGCTTATCATGACCTCTTGAGCGCGCCATTTCGTTTCAAATGATACGTTTAGTTGGGCGTTGAGGTATTCTGGTTTTTAGTGTGTAGTAGATCACCCAAGTAATTTTAGAAACGATGGGACCAGACGCTATGGATTGACGCTGACCCTCTTTAAACGAAGTCGTGTACTGGTGCAGGATGCAACTGTTACAGACACTAGCTCCTTCGATTTTCGCTGCATCTGTCGCCTGCGCGAGTTGGCTGAGGCTAACGAAGTCAAGAAACACTCAGGGATTGATTGTGTTACGAATTTTCCTCATTCACATTTGAGACATTGATTGGCAACGCCGTTAATCGTTCCAACGGAAACTTAAAGTCATTGGAATGTTTGTATCAGAGTTTTTGCATATTAGGTAGGTCTTGCTCAATTGGACTAATCCTAGGTTAGAGAACTGGTTACTACGCGTTCGCTCGGAGACAGTTGCCAACATTAAAGTGTTTTGATTAATTGGTTTATTTATATGGTTATATGTATATCAATGGTAGATTGTAAATACTGTACTTGCATTTAGAGGTTCAATTGCATATTAGCTGTAGACGCTTCTCCTTAGTACAATATATCTTCATATTTTTTACTTGGTGATTCCGCGTGCGTAAGTATTACGAAGTATATATTTAAAACCATCTCCCGTCGTAGCTCGGGGTGAGGCTACAACAAAAGTCACTCTCTAGAACAGCGTACCTCTCTGAAGGTATGCCGATCTTGGAGCGTCTACCATTCAACGGGATGCACAATATACAAACTAAGCACTTAAACATCTTAGACTTGTGGTACGACGCAAATTCCTGCATTGTGTTGCGAGCGCCAGATCCCTAAAAAACTGTTTACTATAAAGCAATTATCTATATAACAGCAGTTAAAAAGTGCACGACCTTCCGAAATGGCAGAACTTTGCGGCACCGGCATGCATGACGATGCGGGTGTGACGCAAGCACCACATGAGATATACGCCTCTATACTTCATTGCTAGTAGATCTGTCGTTCGGAGGTGCCTTAGGTTTTCCCGGATGCACTCACAATCATGCGCTATGCTGCCACAGAGCTGAATTCAGTCTTCGACTGGACCGATACTGGCGCAGGGTAGTCACCTCGGTTGTCAACTTTGACCTCAGACCACTGTGTGTAGTTATATCTGGTCGGCTAAGATCACCTGCCGATCAAGAGCGTGGCAAATCAGAGACCTTGACACTGGCAACCTCCATCCATGGCAGTGCAAAAAAAAGAACGTAAAGCCCTGCTTCTAGGCACGCTCATCGTCGCACCTTTGTGCCGCTTCAGGAGATTGCATAGTGTCACGGTGCATTTAATTTTGGCGTTGGGGAACAAAACCATCGATGTATCTGATCTTCAGGCTGGCCGACGAGAGCTGCACGAGTTTCTCTCCGGCCTTCTTCCGGTCGTTCGTTCCATCTCATTGTCGACGCAAAGTTGGTCTCAGGCTACTTCATCTTTGACGACGACGACGACAACGACGACGTTCTTTGCGCGTTGCCTTCTGGCTAGTGGCCAATAGGGCTAACGATTCGGTTTCAGGAATCGAATTCGCGAAGCGGGGCCACGAAGGACAGCAAGACATACCGTTGCCTCACGCAGGAGCCCGGAGGAAGCTCAGCGATACACCGAAAGCCGTAGCCTCGCTAAAGCAAGCGGAGGAAGACATAGGCAACGCGGGGGAATTAAACGCGGAAGGACGCAAAGAAGGCCGAAAGGGAGAGTGAGGTACAGACAGGGAATACACGAGGATAGTCCAGCCATTAAAATAAAAACGACTAGCACCGACAGAAGATGTGCCATTTAGTTTTCGCGGCTTCTCTTCTACCCCGAACTGCTCTTCCCCCGAACGGCGCACGGCTACGACAAATGAGCGCAGGCCGGCTCCAAGACGGGCCCTGTCGAGCCTGGTGGCGTGGTGGGTGCATTCGCGTGCGCCTCGCGACCGGAGGAGATACATAGGTGCAGCACGGGTTCGAGCCCCACCGTTGCACATTTGCGTCTGTGGGGTCCGTCGTACAAAGCAACGCAGACGCAGTTCCGTGGACGTTAAATGTTGACTGAGGTTCAGCCCGAAAACGTCTAAAGGAAGAGGTCTGCATAGTGACTGGCGGTTCTATGGCGGGATGTTCTGATGTTACCAGCGTGGTCCTTGTTGTCACTATTGCTGCTATGAGTCTACGGAGTTGTCGTTTCTTATTGGTGCCAGGGTCGTTATTAGTAATAATTATTGGTGTTAGTTTCTTGTTGTTGCTGGCTACTGCTGCTGATGTTGTTATGTCCTTGCATTGCGTACTACTGCTATTATGTTCAACGTGACTCGCGTGACATCGCCGTGATGCGCGCGGTTTTTTGCGTGCTATGGGCACCTTGCTTGCAGGAACAAAGTTGGTCGGATTAGTGTAAACACCCGGTGGTAGCTTCCCCTTGATATACTATGCATCATGGGAAGTAAGGCATACGCTATAGATTATATGAGAACAAATTTATATTGTCGCAGTGTCGTGGTTCATTTTAAGACTGTCAAAACGAATTATTGTACGGATAGGTGGTAACTGGCGCTGATTCTAGACCGAATAGTTAAAGCCCTAGACCAATCTAGAGTACCAGTCGGGATACCTGCTGCCCTGGCTTAATAGGCATACGGCGATGCGAGTTATCAAAAGGTTTGCACTAACGCTGGTGGTGGTGGTATAAGAATTGGTGGTATTGGCACGCCAATGTGTGCTCTTATTTGCTTTGCTGTTGGAAAAGTGTATCGCTACCACGCGACTGAATGCTGCCACTTTTGTTGCGAGCAGTTGTGAGGAAATTATATCACGTCATAAAAGAATGATATTGCATTTACAATACATAAGTACATACACTTTTTTATACGATAAAAGGGGTGTCTCTATTACCTCTAGACGTGAAATAGTATCTATATACCAGTAAGGCTTAGAACTAAACAATATTTACTTATATTTACGTATAAATTACATTCCTTTAGAAGTAGACATGTATTTGCATTCTCAGAAAAAAAATATGTATTTACGAGGTAATGGCAACCGTGCACCACTATCTGATGTAAACGTGAGGGCTATTGCAAGTTGATTCTGCCCAGGGGCCAAACAACTGAACTATGCTTATTACCGTCGTTTGCTTTTCGCATACTGCGTCTTAGCCGGAAAAATGTGCGCGGTTCGCCAAGGTGGTATTATGTGACGATGTGGTCTAGCTTGCTTTTGCGCTATTGGCGCGAAACCTAACTTTTGGTGTGCTTGACCGCAGGTTCGTCTTTAGGGTGTCGAGTCAATGTAGTGTTCTCAAACATGTTAGGAGTGCATATGTAACGCATTAGAAAAAAACAATCAATGGCACATTTTCGTAGCGCACATCGGTTTTGTGCTTGGTCATTCTAAGCTGTCACAACAATTTGTTGTTAAAAAGGCCCACATATAAAGGTAAAATATTTAAACAAAGCCAAAGAAATTATACAAAACTGCTAAGAATAAGGTGAGGTCTAGTTAAGGCTGGCACAAAAGGCATAAAGGCGCATATATAAAAAAAATCCACAAAATACCTTCTCTGGCCCTCTGAGAGATGTATGTATGTAATGCCGCTGCCTGCCTTTACAAATCAGCGACTGTTTGCTTTATATAGGTGCAAGGCACCGCTCAGGCGACTTGAAGTTCGCCAAAGTTAGGTGACCTCAGATACGATTGAGAGGGCGTATGTCATTCTGAATACGGATCTTACGATGCTGATTGGCAGCGCTATCTCAACTGGATATCTCCGAACGTCATAGAGCTTCCCAGAAGGAAGCCGTCCAAACTTGTCTGACGTACACCGTGAAGTTTATACCCTTATAAGAAACTTAGACCAAAATGTCAGAATGAGTTTGTAACTTAAGGCGCTGGCCGCAACTTTTTGCTGCGTATTTATGCGCAACGCTTTAAAGCAAACAAAGTTCTCCCTGGTGATAATCTTGGCAATGGAAGGGAGATGAAGGGGTAAGCGACCACAATGACATTAGAATAAATCACCGCGATAGCTTTTCAAAACTCTTGCCGCACACACTGGATAAGAAGCGCGGTCAGGAGCATAAATAAGATGCAGCTTCGTGGATCGTTGTTTGGGGTTGCCACATTTGACTTTATCTCTAACGGATCGTTTCCCTTGGCCGTTCGGTACTAAAAGGCGTTTTTTAATACTTCAGCCTCAAATAGAGCGTTGCCCGTTGGTCTGAAGGTCTCATCAAGGCGTGCAACTGGCTTTGTCAAAGGTTTTCAAGCAGTCAATAAAGACGGTGTATTAATGTATTTTGGTAATATCATATTAGCTGAAATGCCTTAAGCTAACGTAGAATACAATTCAACAGTTGCAAAAAAAATCCTCCATGTAGACAGGTATAATTAGTTTGTCGATAAGATGACTGAGGCGCTATATATAACTATATACATGAAGTTCTAAACCAATACAAGTGTATAATGTAGGGGACATTTTCATGAATTTGCATTCACATATGAACACACTTCGTGCACGCTTCTTCAACCCTGAAAGGGATTTCACCCTTTAGTTAAACTATAGTGAAATTTTATATTAATATGTTACTATGAATATATATATATATATATATATATATATATATATCCGGTCCAATCACTGTTGTTGATCGAATTTTCCGTACCGCTATGAACCAGCGATAATGCTGCCAAAATACTGTTAGGAAACCCAATATAAATCAAGTTCGCCTATGCTGCTGTTCTACGCGCTCCTAAAAAAAGGGTAACATGTGTATTTAGGTATGCGTGTAAAGCGGAAATATATATATATATATATATATATAGTTTTTCTTGCACAGCAATGTTTCTGCTGATTCTCGGACTATATATATATATATATATATATATATAATCAGTTTTTCTTACACAGTAATGTTTCTGTTTAATTTCGGACTATGTCGCGGCTACGCTGTATTCGTAGACGCCCACGGTGGTTCCCCTGCATGGACTAGTTGAAGTGGGCTGGGTATTGTTCAGCCGATTGATACTAATACTACTCCTATCTCTTAACCTGTGTCTTGTGTATGCGCGTTGTCAGTGTCAAAAAACGGGATTCGACCGCCCGCAGACGCCAATGACACTGGTGGTCCTCCACCGGGCCTCAACGACGGAATGGGACTCGGCGGATACCTCGCGAATGGGAGCTCACTTCACTACGACTTCGACGACAGCAACCCCTTCGACGAGCTCCATCACAGCTCCGACTCTGACTGTGAGTAGTGGCCGCGTGTCTTTTTCTTTCTCTATCGTTTTTCTGCTGCACTTGAACAGTTCTCGTAGTCTCCCGTCCCTGTCTACACATAGACACAAACGTGTCCGCATGATCGAATATCAAATATTTTTGAATGTTATCATTAAAATCCGAACAACTTGAACCGACGTTCGGAACAGTGCAATGTTTTTGTAGTACTCTCAGAAGAACCATTATGCGCCAATTATGCGCTGTCGCGGGAGGTAATTGCCACAAGAATGCTCCTCTCAAGTCGTGGTTTTCAACGCCACTAACCTTACATCTTTACAACATGCAAACATATTTTGGTCATCCAACAAGATAATATTTAACCTCACTTAAAGAGGAATAGATTATTATGAACCTCAGATTCCAGAAATACACTCCTTGCGTCTTGCGCTTCACAGATATTTTTAAAAAGCTCTCATGTGGTTCTGCCCTTTCAGTTAGCCACCTTCCACAGCATTATAAATCTGAGCGGAGCTTCACTAAACTCTTTGTCGATACAGCCCTGATCTCAGCTTTAGTATTTCTAGTGTAAGATTGTTGTTATTATTGTTTACTCAAAACTTTCTGCAGAATTCCATGTACATTCGATTGTACGGTGTACTCGCTAGCCTAAAAGATCGTAACCACGCGAACGATCTACGATATATTTTAAAACGATGTTTTTGTTCCACCTTTATTTGCTTCTTAACAAGATGCACACTAAAATTACAGCGACGCCGAATCTAATCACCGATTGAGCACTTTGTGCGCTGGTACCGCGCCTGTGAGGCTTTTGTTCTTTCTCTTTCTTTTGCTTCTGTCATGGTGCATCAAACAACTGGGAAGGCGCTTTCAGTCAATGTTTGTGTGAGAGACGTCGCGTCGCCTATTTGGTGTATAAACATCAAGGCCTGTTAACGAGGGATAAGGTGTATAGCATATATGCATATATGCATATATACATTAAAAAAAATATATATATATATTTATATATATATATATATATATATATATATATATATATATATATATATATATATATATATATATATAGGTACAACACAGTCTTTGTAGCCAAGTAAACTGGTCATTGCTTGTAATTCTGCATGTAAGTTAAATTCTGTCGCCCCGGCGCAGTGCTAGCTGACAAAAAAAACACAGCTACAAGATAGTCATGGTAGCTGTGGTATTCGCATAGTAGTCGCAGCAGTAACAGTGATGGTGGCTCGGGGAACTAAAAGTAGATTTTCAGGGGTTTCTGGCCACCCCCAGCAAACATCTTACGGCATGTTATTCAGGCTGTTTCACTTTCCACTCATCCCGTCTACGCCGTATATGATCTCGCGCCCCCGCTCCTCGGTGCTTCTCCTGGCGTCGTTACTAGATCAAAGGGGTGATACGGACAGTATGACAATGCTACAGTAGTAGTAGAAGTAGTAGCGGTAGCAGTAGAAATAGCCTACTGCAAGTACCCTTACTTAGTAAAAGTAAGTAATTTTGGCATTTTTCCTCGGCTTATTTATTTACGCGTGTGTTCTATTTGCGCACTTTTTTCATTTACAGATTCTCGTCAGAACCACTCATCCTCGCTTCAGTCAGGCGAATCGTCGTTGCCTTCGAGTTCTTCATCGTCGTCGGGGGTAAGCGTTTTCCACCCAGATTGCTTTCCTTGCCCCGCGTATATATTGTATACATCCTTTCGGTTTCGCCCGCGGAGGACGGCCCCATTAAAATATAATGACTATGTATATTATTATGGAGTCCAGCCCTTTGCAACCATGCCTGCCGGGCCTGCATCCGTGCCTTACGACCATCCATATTGATAGTGTAATCCTAGAACGGTCCCAATCGTGCAGCTTCGACTGTCCGACTGAGCAGAGGTCGGGTATCTCGCCGCACTAACGAAGTAATACCAGACTTCAAACTCAATTAATCTCAACTTTGTTAATTGATTATGCGTTTTGCATATTCATTTATTTTCGTTCATCTGGCAACACTCTGTAGTCAAATAAGATCAAATATACACATCATATAGCTCAAACAATACGTATATGATGCATTTATTCAATGTATCAATCACTCATCAATCACGGTCGAAACAATATGCTCCAATTAACAACTACTATATCTTAGCCGGTAATGGCGACGCTTTCGCCACGTCATGCGCCTACCTGCCTGGCTGAACTTCTTAGTTCCGGCCAAACCCCTGTGAGACCATCCATAGACAAACAAAGACCTAATGCGAAAGACCTAAACATGCGTCCATCGGTCCAGCAGTTTCCGCGGTCTAAAACGTGGTCTGAAACGACGACGACGCCGCCAATGAAGACTATGCCCATTATTGCTAAGGCCCTTACACTCTCACATTCGATTACGTCTTATTTGTTCTTCGACGCGTGATTCAGTTGTTGGCGTCAGCTGCCACCGAGGTTCCAATTCAGCAGTTGATTATCCGCGGGATAAATTTGCATACGCAGTAGTGATGGTGACAATGAATGGCTCTGACTCATATAGTCTCTGAGTTCTCCCAGTATAACGCCTCTCCCTCTAGACCAATGGATCAACTACAGGAACGAATCGGACTTGATCGGATTGAAGTTAAACTTTTTCGTCTCTTTGACGAACACAAAAGGGTACATTGGTCGTGGAATGGAGGCAATTCAATATAAACTTTAATTAGTCCTAATTGAAATAGATAATTGACAGGCAGTGAGGTAAGAACAAAACGCAAATACCAGGGGGCACGACTCCCTCGAATCGCACACCTACCCTCGAATCGCACACCGAACTAGCGCACACGATGTTCTCATATAATGACGAACATGGTAGCGCACGGACACCTAAAAGCCATTTTATGTATATACATGGGGACTTATACAAGGTTTTGCATTCGCGCGGCAGAGTCTGAGTTAAGTGCCAACCCACTGGCGGATATCTATATTGTTATCGCCATCTTGTTGATACTAGGGTAGAGCAAATTCAAGTAGAGTTTCCACCGACAGCAATGTGAGAGAATGGCAAACACGAGCAGGTCATGTGATACAACAGCCGTATCCAAAAAAACGTAGGCTGCGTACAGTTATTTTATATGCACATAGCCGTTGCATAGAGAGAGATTACGCATAACCTTTGTATCGCTAGAGGAAACTATGGACTTGAATGCCGTGTATTTTCATACGATCTTCCTCGACCAACTCGAACTCCCTGAAACGTCTATTCGATGGGCACCTCGTAATTTCTCGCTAGACGAACAACGAGGCGCGGGTCGTTCTGGTTCGCGAGTTTGTGAAAATTCGACGAGGCTGGTTTTGTTTGTTATAAGCCTCATGACCGGCTGGTCAATATTATTAGCTATATTTTCCCCTCATGGCATGTATTACCAGGCCAATTGCTGTGCAATTATCGACTAACGCGTCGGACCAAAGACTAATCTAGACTGATAGCAATGCGTCAATGTCAGCCATTCATCAGACGCAGCGTTGTGAGTTAAGCTAGGTATATAGTTGAAAAGCAAGCCTGTAAGGCGAACTGATGATGACGATGATTAGCGCTCGGCAAAACAAATCAACGCGAATCTAGAAAAAGTCACAAAGATCTTTTTCGACCTCCTACTGTTCATGTTGTATACATTTCAGAGACATCGCCAACAAGCAAAGGTAAAATAGAACCTCTAATCTTAAGCGTTCCTGGTACAACTTCTGTTTTTGGTCTAGCTCAAAACGGATGTTGGCGAGGCTCAACAGATATACTTGTATGTAGTTTCGCGTAGGCCGACGATTATAAGGCATGTTAGCAATGCATTTCGTTTTTCTCCTAACGCGCAACAATATCGATAAGGGTTGTGGCCTATAGGGGAGTTCATTTTAAACCCTATCTTTACTTTTGTATACTCATTTAATTTTTTTCGAACTCATGCGCTGCGCTGGCAGAAAAAAACCCGCACACCAACTTGCCACAGCAAGTATTTGTAATATGGCGCTTAAATGCTCGTTGCTTTGTTTTAAACTTCCCTTCAGACCCGTTTTGCTCCATTGTCACTACGTCCGCTCCCGATCCAGACAGTGGCACACAGCTTATTCTTTACCGTGTTACGAAAATCCAGTTATCGAAAGCCGTGACGAAACAATAGTGACTCACCTAAAGGCTTTCCTGTTCATGGTTAACACATATCCGCTTCGGCGCTATCCAACCAGCCGTACGCAGCCTCATTTTAAACTGGCGGAACTCTTTAGTATATCACACAGAGAGTGTTCGCCTAACTTGCGTCTTCGAAATGCGTTTTCGGAAGCTAGTGACAGCGACGCGTTTATTGGGGCCTCCCGAGCAGGCCTTATTATTAGTTATTATTACACCATCTTTCGGTATTGTTAATTACATTACATTTCACGTTCCTCGACCAGGCGTTATGGCCATCCAGATGTGGTGATAGTCGCCATTTTCTTCTTCAGGTGTGAAATTGTGGCAGTGGTCGAACTCCAGGAACATAGTACGGTGACGCGCAATTGGTGTACTTCAGACTGTAAACTACCAGCGGTTTTATTGCGCCTACCAGGGAAAGCTATTCGTCTTTTAGATGGTGGTTCCTCCACTACGGCAAAGTGCCAGCAGCCGCATTTGGAATATCTGCGAGAAGCACGCAGCCTAATTACTTGATTTATCTAAAAATGACAAAACTTTGAGAGCAAAACGATTCATTCACACGGGCCGATGCTTAAAGTCATCGAGGTAAAGCTGGCAAAACCTAAAACGCGAGTTGGAGGTGCGCTTGGATGCATAAATCCATCGTCTCAAGAAACGTATAGGAATTGGTGGAAACTATGTCAACATCAAAATATGTTTAAACTCCAGAAATTATAAATTAGTTTAAAACGTATACGTACGTTATTATAAAAATGGCAAAACTATAGTTAGGTCCCTCTCGAGAATAGGCACTACTACATATTTTTTGTAAAGGAAACGTCGTGCGCATAATATATATATATATATATATATATATATATATATATATATATATATATATATATATATATATACATATATAGCAGTTGCGAATGAATAATGTTCAAAGTGTTCGCTCTCTCTGAAGACGGGTAAATAACTAGCACTATGCAGCCAAGGCTGCTCAAGTGTTCCCTGGGGGTCTGTCTAAGCCCCTAGCCCCCAAGGATGCGCATTCTGTTGCGTGGGCAGCCTGTGACCCCCAGGCACTAAGCCGGGGCACGCTGGGCGGCTGACTCAGTGACAGTGAATTTTTATGAAACTCCGGTTAGCATACTTGGAACTGCAGGAGCGGGTTGCCGGGTCGAGGCAATCCCCACAGGAACAGTTTGCCGCACCCGTTACAATCACAGAGGGCTTAAACTTTACGCTAAGCGTCAAAATTATTGTGGAGAAAACCCACGGAACGCAGAAAGCGAACGCAGAAGGACAAGAAAGCAGGGCTGCCACGTAGCAGAGAAGGCAGTGCGTCATCGAGGAAGAGCGCGAGAGAGCCGGTTGAAGAGAGCAGAGAGCAACAGAAACAGCCGCTTAAGTGTCAAAAGAAGCTCTGCGAAGTGGGGTCATGGCTGTGGCAACCTGCACGGCATTTTTGTTGAAATGGAACCACCGGATAGATGGATACAGTGGCGTCGCTAGCTACGGAAACAACACCTACGGCAGAGAAAGCTGACCCACAGACGAAGGTGGAGGCAAACCGCACAGGTTTTGCTGTACTTCAGAAACGACAAGACAACAAAGCATTGAATGCAGAGGTGCACTACAGCAGATGGCAAAGACGAATTAGAAATATTTGCCAGGCCTGGAAAGGTATGCGCTTTGAGTGGGGCACGATTGGCACAAAAGACGTGCTTAGTTACATACACATGGTAGTGGTGATGCTGTGTGGTTTGTATGATGTTGGGTGACGAAGATTACTCAAAGTGTTGCAGAAAACAATTCTGTTCAAAGGAAAGCCTGTTTCGATGCTGGGGTCGCTGGGACGTTCCCTACGAGGAAATGGCTAAGAAGAGCTTTCGCGGCGCTTGGTGGTCCAAGTGCCCCTAAGTAACTTTGTTTTAGAATGGCAATCATATATTTACGAGTGTCCTCCTTGGAATTGTGAGAGAATAGGGTGGCAATGGATCTTGCGCGTGGTAACATGTTTAAGTTGGTTGACATCGCACTCCTTATTTTCACTAGCTGACTGTCATACTGGCGAAGGTCGAAAAACCTGTGGGTGGGCTATGTGATTACCTACATAAACGCTTACCGCCAATACCACTAAGGGAAAGACAAAACTTGCTGGATTCTATTTGGCACCTACAGCGAAGGTTGCTGAGAAGGCAAAGCTTTAAACTTTCGGGTATAAACCTGACCATGCCAAATATTGTCGGCGTCGACTTCAATGCCAGAATCGATTGTGGGGCCAACGATGATGAAGGCAAAGTGCGAAGAAAAGATGCGCAAAAGCGCGTGTAAACTGCGTATTTCAGTCATTATGGAAGCAGCAGCATCTGCCTGCCGTTTTACCTTGTCAACCTTAAAGAGGCAAGCTTTGACGTTCTTGAGGAAGCAGCTCGAAAGTACCAATCAATGTTGGCCGTTGTCGATGTGCCCGGTATTTAGCCTAGGTTTGCAATGCGACAGAGCGGTAGGCGGTCTTAAGGTAAACTTTGACATCGAGACCACCGGCTGTAGAGGATGATGAAAGATGCAGTGAAATGGAAAGGCTTATAGCAGAAGAGATCCCGTCTGTAGTTTTCCTGAGCCTGCCACTTCGCTTGCAATGCAATTCCGACGTGGAAGAAATTTGACTGAAACCGACGAACTTTGGTCGGTTCCAAGAACTAGAGAATTTGTCTCACATTTTTACTACCTAGGAGTCATGTTCTGGTCTTGAGTTATACACTTCTCAAAGTGCATTGATGAATGAAATCGGAAAGGACTAGAATGTTTTTAGAGTATCCGAGGTCCTCATAAGCTAGAGCTGAACAGGCCTGACAAAACCTCTCATCATCTGCTGGCTGAAGCATTACAACACAAAGGTGTTGGTGTCTCTCTCCTCAGTGTAATAGAACATTTCTTAGGTGAGGACACATCATAGGAAAATGAGTTACCTTGTTGATCACGTCCGACAGGAGTATCAAAAGCCCGGGGTGATGATGCATGAAAATATAGGGCATATTCCGCTTTTCACAGGGAAGTCGGCAATGTCCGAAGACTGTCCGTTTTTTAGCACTGACGCTCTTTACGTTTAGGACTGCGCCGGGGTTCATTTATGGCCTTAACAGGTCTTGGAAACACGTCACGCTGGCGAATTTCAGCCAACGTGGGGTGTTTTTCTATATATATAAAGCGAGTGCTTTATTTGTCGATGCAAATACGGAGTCGCTTTTTGTGAAGGAACACCGGATGGGTGAAGAAGATAAAGGATTATGAGTACAATCTTATACGCAAAATGCATAGCATACTCAGTTTGAGTGAAATAAACAGAATGGATAGTATCATATACAACAGTACGAGGACTATATTTATCCAAGTGGGCGCTACGGCACATTCAAGAAGTAAAACGTCGAGCTATTACGCTTTATGAGAGTATGGGACAATCACGTGCGATGAAGCGCCAGGGTTTACTGTGATGTTGTGGCATCGCTGACGTATCCGAGAAAAGCCAAAGTCTCCCGCGTTGTTCTGGACCTTGTGTACAGGAACCGCTTCTGAAACCGATTCACACTCACAGAATCACTATATGGAGCGCAACCTCCTTGGCAGCCCTACACTTGTTACGAGTGATTAAGAAAAATGCTGTGAGAGCCACTATTGGTCTGTCTCATCCGGGGCGACGTGTCGCCATCGTACGGTATACTCGGACTACTAAACGTAGAGTTAAAATTTGATGTGCTCGCACAAACTACCTCCAGATTGCGAATTCAATTTTTAGGCCAGCCGGGAGTTTCCAGAAGCATGTTGACTTTAACGCAGCACTATCTCGCCTGCATACTGTCAAAAGTATGGAACGGGTTATCGCAGGCCTATTGGTCATGGAACAAAATGTAGAAAACAATTGTCCCTAGTTTTAACTTTGAATCACTGGCATTGGCCAATGCGGAATTATTCCTGTGATATGTATATATAGTAGAATGCGCATATGTAATATAGGCATGTGTGTATTTTTTTTGTTTAGATTTTCCGTAAGGCTATTGCCCGTGTACGGTTTTTTCATGTCATGGCTAACTTTAATCCACTCCGGCATTTACCTTGTCTAAATTGGAAACCATGCAAACCAATTTAAGGGTGGCCGGTCTGAGTCTTGAACCCAGTCCTCCCGAATGCAAGGCAAAGGCTTTTGCCACTGAGCCATCTTGCTCGGTATATGCATACAATATTGTGGTTACATTACACATACGCAAGGAGTCGTGTTTTAGTGGCAGGTTATTTATGATGGGTACATTTGTGTTTATATTGCAACTAATGCTGCTTAATTGTTGTGACACACCTGTGACACGCCTGTAATGTAGTCTGCCATTGTGTCGCCATAAAGCCATTGTGTCGAATTCGTGAGAATTGACGTTCTTGCATGGCTGAGTCCTGCGAACTAAGAATTGACTGATACAGATGAATTAATAATGCAGGACAATTTGGAAAAACACAACAGTTTTTTTTAAACTTACTATTATTTTGACATTTATTGTGACAGATTGTCTGTAAACACATTGTAATAAAAGGACTGATTGATAAATGTAACTGTCAATGACTTACGAGATCGTCTCTGATTTTTCACCAGTCTGTCAGTTGCGAGCAGAATACGAAGGTGAAAATAGCAACTTATGTAATATAAGTATAGGTCATAATAGAAATTGCTATGCTGGCTTCTTTATTTGCAGCTTTTTGTTTAATTAGAAATGACTGTCGAAAATCATTTAAGAGTCAAATCAATTGTCCGTTGATAACGAAAAGTCAAGAGAATTAATTTCGACCATTGTTAATGAGTTTACCTGATAGGACTGATTTTGCGTTCTGGGCACTCCCCGGGGGTTGTCATGCAGACACACAGTTGATGGAATTTTAAAACAAATACGAAGTTATAGGAGCAGCGACCGTCCATTTATGCTTACTCAAAACTCTTATGTGCCAATACTATAAATAAATGTCAGAAGAATTATGTTATTGCTCAGTTAACAGTTAGAATCATAGTAGTCCCTTGTGGAATCATTTGAGGTTTTCTCATGAAATAGTTTTGCCCACAGTTGCTAAGTTGGCTTGTTTAAAAACAATCGACAAAGCCTTTGTAGCTGGCTGTTGTGGAGCAACACCAGGCTGTTTTCTTTATACCCCAAGTAGAAAGCCCGAGTAGAAAGCGGAAATGTACAATAAGGTAACCTAATTACGTGTTCTCTGTGCCTCAATCGAAATCGTTAGAGCGCGCTAGGATTTTGGATCGACGAACTGTTTGTTGCGCGCTGCTATGAATATATATAAATATATATAAAATTCGACGTTTGAGACGCAGCTGGGAAACGGGTGAAACAATCGGATAGTTGTGCTCAGACCTTTGGAGACTACTTTCGAATAAACCACCACGATGTCGTTTCGTATTTTTTTCAAGCCCACCTACTATATATATATATATGTATATGTTGTCTTGTCTGGAGAAGTCGTTGTTGATTTTTACCCGTTTCGTATTACTTTCGTTAACAGGTTTTAGGGGCTGGCGAAGGCGGAGGTCTGGGTGACTTCACGTCGGACTTCATCCGCGTCAAGGACCTTGAAAACCAGCAACATACGAGACCTCCGGACAGGCCTCCGAGCTATCACGTCGAGCTGCTCGAGGAAAACGATCACGATGTCCCGCAGAAGATACTTCAGGTATGGTTGAATGTGGACCTCAATTGAACCGAAAACTTCGAACACTTTAGAGTGTACCCGTAGTTAGACGACATGTCCCATGTGGGCATCCGCAGTTTCAGCCGCCATGTTTTTTAAATCGGAAAAAGAAAATGGCTTCTGATCCCTATTTCGGCGCGAGCCGAGACATTGATTAATTTAGTTGGTTTCGTTGTTATCTGCCCCAACAAACGTTTTACAAGGTTAAGTGCATCATACATCCGAAAGTAAATTGGCTATAGGCTACCGAGCCCGATAGCATGCCGCAATCCCATGGCTTTATAGGGCTCCTATTAATGCCTACAGCGACTACGCGTTTGTAACACGAATTCTTGCGCCGTATTTAAACATGAAGGCGTCGTTTTGTAATTTTAATGTGACACACCAAACCGCGTGGACAGCTCTAGTGACTACATATTTTGCACAATTTCTTGTATTTTAAATAAACGATGTCATATACGTCTATAATTTAGCAGAAAATCTCGCAGCGAATCCTATGTCTAATAGTAATAATATATTCCACTGCAAGACTTTGTACGGTGTGCTTATTATTACATGCTGGTAAAATTACGTAGGGGCATTGCCAGTGTGCGCTATTTCAACACTATGGTAATAGATTTATTGTGCGGCTGTCAACAGGTGACAACTCCCGATGGGGTAACCGATCCCGTCGTCTATTCAATGGAAGGTCTGGATGTGAACACCTTTGGACATGTCACCGAGGAGTTGCCGAAATTTTCAATAAATACAACAACAGGTATCACGCAGAGCGAACGTGTAACGTCATACGTATACTAGTGTTTAAATTTATTTAAATATATATATATATATATATATATATATATATATATATAACAATTATGACAGATTTATAGGAACTATGTGGGTTTTTAAAGCAGTTGCTAATGCAGGTGTTACTATGTGATGTGGCCCAAATTAGTGTGATATGGTTGCACTCACCTGCCGACTTGCAACTATCATTAGTTCGCAATGTCATTAACGGGCGTAAAAAGTATTTCTGCAACTTGCATAAATAGGGTGTCAAGACTCAGATCCAAAGTTGCACTACGCTTTGCAATAAGCATAAATATATATACATATATATATATATATATATATATATATATATATAGCAGCGGGTTGAATAGTGCTTAAAAAATCCGCTAATTATTGGCCGCTCCCATGCCTCTATGGAAAAGCAAGCTTGTCAGACACGTCAATGACGTCATGGTCGCAGATAGATAGGCACAGATATAGTGGGAAAGAGCTCGTGAAGGTTGCAAATATTCAAAGGATAAAAAGGTGACTACATCGTATATTTTGCAATGCGACGAATAATTAAATGAGAGGCTTTCCTAGAGAGCTACAATGTTTGCACCCAACTAGAAGCTCACCGGAACAACCGTTTCGCAGGATAACGTTGTAATATCTGAAGCTGTATAATGTCGATCTGTTAACGTGAGGCACATGCACTTAGGTTTAGGTATTTTGGTGTTGAAAGTCATTTCATCAGAGAACAAGGCTACAAGCTAGAACCATCGATAAATGGATCAATTCGAATGGGTTTCTCAATGGACAGCTAAGTTGTATAAGCCATTGCTTAAGGTTTGCCATTTTCTAGACAATGAATAAGTTCAGAAAAAAAATACGCGAACCACCGACAACATTGATGCCCATAATAATGCACAACTAGTTGAAGACAGATCGCAATATAGGCAACACGATAACACAATATTCGTCTGACATTCGTCTAGGTGAAGTATTTGTCTTACGAAGTCTGGATCGCGACTTTCCTCAAGGGCAAGCCGAATACTCGTTTACGGTTTTTGCTGAAAACGCCCGCACTCGGGAACGGCTAGGAAGTGCTAATGTCTACGTAACTTTGAAAGGTAAATACTACGTATATTAGTATATTCGTTAAAACTTAGACACCCACACTGCGTGGTAGCGGCGTCCTCTAATCGGCGTGTTAGTTAAACGCTAGTAAAGTCACCGCCAGCCAATCCGACTGAAGAAGATGGGTGGCGCTGATGGTTGACGATGTTAGACGTCGATCGACGGCATCAGCAATAGCAGCAGCAGCAGCATTATAGCCAAAGTGTAGTGCCAAGGTGCAGGGCTATTATGCACCCGATCAATGAATAGCTCGTGGGCTACCGTGTCCCCATTTTTCTTTCCACCCTTTGCTCTTCTCGCAGATGTCAACGACAACGTGCCATTCTTTCCACAACGAGTGTATCATGGCAATGTGAGCGAAAACGCGCCTCGGGGAACACCGATCCTTCTCAATTTGCGCGCACTCGACTACGACGATCCTCATGAGGGCAACAACGCGCGGATAACGTACGCCATCGAGCAAAATCAGGTTAGATTGGACGGTTAGTTAGTTACGTTACGTTAGTACTTCAGCTAGTGGGAGTAGCCCAGCCGCTTGCCTGGTGGGCAACGCATGAGTAAGCCTGCTGGTTAAGGTAAACGTGCTGATAATCGGATGAAGCTAATTGACTCCGTAACTAGATTTTGATGGTTAAGACGCTTTTATATGTATGTATATATATGTATGTATGTATATATATATATATATATATATATATATATATATAGTATACTATTTATTTCCAAAATTTACACTGAAAACGTATTTAAGACCGTATTATTTTTAGCAGCATGGTTTACCATTAGTTGTAAGGCCATATATATAAACATAGTTTGCACATTGGCAAATTTTTTTATTCATTACTGACCCCAAATTGTTTCGGATAATATTAAAAAAATGTTGCATTGTTCAGTTTCGGAAACGTTAGTTGCCTAATTTGTATTCCTAAGTTGCCCAATAGATATATATATATATATATATATATACATATATAAGGGCAGCGGTATAATGCAAATTGATAAGCAAATCGATTTTATGCATAGAGATCGGCGTATCCTAACAGGCGTGACCAGTCCTGCTTTACACTTCGCAACAAGGACTAGGGTAGTGGAATATGGTTCAGGTGTTGAAATAGCTCGCTTATCGTCGCCGGTCCATGGCCGGCGTCTCTTGTGAAGGATTTTTGGGTCGTAACATTCAGAATGCATCCACTAGTGTGTAATTTAGCGCGTGACCACGTGGCCACATAACGGGGTCGTCGTAGAAAACCTGTGGAACAGGTGGCGGGTACTCTTTTCGGGGCTGACTCTTAGCCAAGATTTAACGTCCATGGGACTGTTTTTTGCATTGCTTCATAGACGAACCCCCATAAATACAAATGTGCAACGGTGGGGTTCGAACCCGCGCACCTGCTATGTGTCTCCTCCGGTCGCGAGGCGCAGACGCATGCTACCACGCCACCGGGCTTGACAGGTGACGGGCACTAACGAAGACTAACAAGCAATGCATGCTCGCGCCGGACAGCGACAATTTGCACTCGCCCGTCACGGCTAAAGCATTCCGAAAGGAATACTACTACACGACCACAGTCATTATCTGCTGCTGCTGCCACAATCTACACAGTCACGGACGGCTGGCGGTCTGCCTGCCCGATGTGGATTGGCGTATTTACGGTGACGACTGGCGATATGCTGACCTCCTCGGCCCCCGCCACCAAACCCGTCGCCAGGTGTCGCCAGGTGTCGCGCAGTGCCCGGTGCGTAATGTTCGCGCGTCCGCAGACGGTAGGGAAATAGGCGGTGCGTTTCCGGCCGATATCAGTATCAGCCCGCTCCGTGTCCTTTCCTCGCTCATGTGCCAAAGTGCGCGATTCCGCCGCGCTTAGTGGGACATTCAACGTTTCGCTTATCCACGCGCGTGTCACAGCGGCATCTGCATATGGTAATAGATGCTCATGGATGACTTATTTTCAGCCAAAACGTCGTCGTCTTGCGCCAACGCGGTCGACGCGTGTCGCTTCTTGTTTTCGTTTATTCGGAAAAGTTTACGTATATATATATATATATATGTGTGTGTATAGTTATCTGCTGTAGCAAAGGAAAGGACGGATCGTATACAGTTACCATATATCCATACTTTAAATGTTCCTGCCTACAAGCACCAGATTGGCGAAAGTGAGCGATTTGGGTCTGCCAGTATGCCGACGCTCGCCTGCTAAAACGATGGTAGATAATGCCTGTTACATAAACTGCCGGAAAGAAGCAAATCTGCGTCCGCACCCGGAAGTTGGTTTCGTCTGGGCAGTCCGATTGGGAGGGGTGCGGAGTGGTGGAAGAGTATTCCTTCCTATCGATGGTTTTCCCATCCAGATAGGTACTGATAGCGCATCGGCGGCCGGACTTTACGACGCAGAGCCTCCTCGGTAGATAGGCTAGTATGTGCCAGTGCTTCTGATGTCTCGTATGTCGATGGGGAAAGTATCGACAAATGATGTTATAGGTGGCACCGATATTTTAGCAGGGCTTATGCGTTTGATGAGCACGTGTAGTGCGCCAGCATCCATGCACAGCAAATTTGCGATAGACCTACAAGGCGCACTGAGGTCACTGGAAAACCTCTCATGCGTCTCAAAGGGCAACGCTATAAAATTTCGTAATAGAGTAGTAGATCTTTCCGGCACAGGCCACTGTGTGAGTACGTGACCAGCTTTTGCAACTTGGTTTTGTGGAATTTAGCCTCATGGGATCACGCGATTCAGGGAAACGTGGTGGCCCACATCGTAGAAAGCATTACCGGCAAGAAACAACAGGTATTTAATAGCAGCCAGCAAACTTGCGGTTAAGGCGGCACTGATCCTGACCGATAGCAACCTGGCGTTAGAGGGCTAACCTAACGAAGGCGCAGATGGAGACACTAGTCAGCATCAAAAGCAACATAAGGGCATGGCTATCGGCAGTGTTCGATCATGTGTTCCCCCTTATAGAAAAACACTCGTTTTTTCGGAGAGTGGACGAACTAAGTGGACTCCCTAACAGATGTTAAAGGCAACGAGGGCTGTACCGGTAGTTTGCTGATAATTGGTAAGTAAACATATTTCGGACAGAATAAAAGCGACAGCGGCGCGGATCTGTGCCGCGCCGTATTATGCGCGTAAGCAGGATGCGTATCTCTGTGTGTGCGCAGGCTTCAGCTGTTTCTGTTCCTTTGAGATGCTGACGCACATTTGTCTGCTTATTTGCTGGGCAGGTAAACGAAAACGGCGAACTCATTTTCCGGATCGATGAGCACACGGGTACCATCTCCACGGCTGTGTGTTGTCTCGACCGCGAGCGAAGTTCTGCCTACTCAATCAAGGTGAGTTATGCATTCGTCAACTAGTACAGTGCTGCAGTTTGTTTTATTCACTAGATGCCATGGCCGCACTAAGAAACAATGTAACACAAACTGTTTACCGGTGTTACGGTAAACGGAAAAACGCAACACAGGGCAAAATCGATGGATTATATATATATATATATATATATATGCAGATACTCCCAAAATGTGTCCAATAAAGTTTGGGATCCAGTACCACTCGAGGAAAAATAATTTGTTCAAATAGAACAACAGAGGCGAAAATGTCTTCCTTTGGAGCAAAAGCGAAATTACCAAAAGTGGCTGCATGAAGCTCTTTATCCTGATATATCTTCACTAAAACTGCGATTGCGAGAGCCCCAGTCACCTTATGGACAAATAAATACTACCTGCGTGCTTGAAAATGTTGCATCGGTTGAGCTGCATTCTACGTTAGCTCAAAGAAGAATAAATGTTGTATTAAAGATAATTCTCATAAAATATTTTTTTTTCATTTCTTATATTTTTTGGCTTTCACAATCAATTACCATTTTTTAAAAACATTTTCGCCTCCTTGTTCCATTAGAAAAAATAATTTTTTTAAAGAGTTCCAATAGACCCTTAAGTTTCTTGGACGAAGTCTGGGAGACCCTATATATAAATATGACTAACTAATTAGATGGCATATTTCAAAAGTCCCCGCGCATATATCTGCCTTCTCAAGGATGTTCTGCCCTGCTCTCTTCGCAAACAGAACAGGGTAGAGCTGCCAAATCGATGATGGAGTGTTACTGAATGGAAGAACGCAAAACATTTTTAAATTGTATCATGGAAATGGAACAGGGGCATGCTGGTGGTCTTATCATGGAATTTACGGTTGGCATAACCGACCTTTAGAGAACACCGTTCGTGAACTTGCGCAAAACTGGGACAGGTTTAGTACGTGAAGTCCCACGACGTAAAATACCATAGAAGCGCTCGTTCGACTGAATATATTGTTATTGTGACCGAAAGTGTGAAACAATGTTCAAAAATATCGGCTTGGCAACGTGCCTAACCCTTTTTCAAGGTCTTTCGCGCACGTCCACTTGGTAGACTTTGAATATATTAGTAACATATCCTAATAAGGTTTAGCTAACGCAAAAGCTCAAGCTAAGGACGATCAGAAGCGGCAACAGTTTGCCAATATAGCTTTTAATTTTGTGAAGCAAATTATATTTTCTGACGAAGCCCATTTCGACGAAGCCACGCTGACGTGCTTGACGAAGAGTAGTCACATGTCCCATATGTGACAGTCTGGTGCGGCTTCTGGTCCAAAAGTAATATTAGAGCCTAGTTTTCTACTCCGAAGTGAATGACGAGTATTATGGCAGCATGATGTTTAACTGTCTTTGGCTAAATTTAGATCGACGGAATCGATGCGTGTAAACCTTGGTGTTCCAACAAAATGGTGGTGCCACAAGCCACATAGCTAAAGAAACAGTTGAGCTTTAATGGATGAAATGTCCTTGAGCTTCAAGGGATGAAGTAACCTCTTCTCCCGGATGGGTAACCTCGCGTAAAGGAGACATTCATCGGCTTTGCAGATTTTGTAAATAAATTCTTTCTTGCAGGTTTTTTTTTTATAGAGTACAGTGTACGCTACAGCTAGGTGCATAATAAAGACCAACATTGAAGCGTGCATCAATATAATTAAGCCTATATGTAAGAAAGTGCTACATGCTTGGGTATTCCATATACAGCCTATAAAAGCCAAACAAGATTAGCACATCATCGATATTTTTTTTATAAGAAACGACATTATATTTAGATTGGATCAAATTAAAAATCTTTAGAATATACAAAACACCTAGTGGTTATGCAATATATATACATATACATACATATGTGTTTAAACAAATATGCACGGGGTTCCAGAGATGTCGAGAGGATGACTGTGACTCTCGCAACCGTAGATTTCGTAAAGATATGCCAGGACAAAAGCTCGATACAATCATTGTTGGTAATTTTGCTCTCACTTCAAAAGAGACATTTCCGCCCCTCCTTCTATCGAAAAAACAAATTTTTTTTCGCTAAGTTGTACTATACCACAAAGTTTGATGGGCGAATTCTGAAACATCCTATTTAAGTTTTCCTAAGATAACTGCCGACAGCTTTCTCCTCAGGTTCGTAATCGTGTGTCACGGTTGAGTATGCAAAAGAAAATGACGGTGTATAGAAAAAGAAAAAGCAACATGATCCAAACGCAATAGTTGGCGCACGCCGACTCCTACAGCTATCATGTCAGACGCGTTGCTATTGGCATTGAAAGACACCAACGCAAAAGGTCCGGGAAAAAACTGTAATCTGTCGTTGCACGCGTTCACGTTTACTCTTGAGCAGGTAGTGGCGTCCGACGGAGACCCATTGCACAAGGCGACCGCCACAGCCAGCATTCAGATCAAGGACGAAAACGACATGCCTCCGCACTTCCTCAAGAAAGAGTGGTACGAAAGCGCATTGCTCGCCAATTTATCCTCTGCTCCCAATGCACGTACACAACACTGACACTTCTGCGGTGCCGCCGACAGAACAGCACGAGTGGTGACATGACATGATCCGTGTAGTTTGCAAGCGGTTAGGAAAACGCGTGAAAGGCAATTGACTTTATGCCCCTATATATAGTCACTACTGAGATTATATATATGTATGTATATATTTATATATATATATATATATATATATATATCAGTAGTGACAATAATCCCAGAGGGAACAGCCCCCACTAACAACAGCTCTTAGATTTACGTGCATGTCAACATATAATCAGAATCAGCAGAGCAAAATATACGCAACATAGAAATAATGAAAAATAATTAAAACTTAGCTAAGAATTACGACAACAGTGCGACAAGTAATCGCGGCGGGACAGAACAGTTTTCAGTATTAGTAACAAGCACAACTGCGGCAACAATGACGCTGTCGTTAAAACGATACAATTTAAATTTGTCAACTACAACAAGTCAGTACACGTTCCGTTTTATTCATGTCTCATCTCTATCTCAGTGCATATTTACGCAGACATAAGCAAACGTTTGCATTGTGATGTTGACATATATGTATTCATAATTAAACACGTTAGGGTGTTGGACATTGACGAAACGGACGGGGATGACCTTCCGCTGAGTCCAATCCTGGATGTAAGTGTGACCGATGGAGACCTGCCGGAAACGAATCGATTTCGCTATAAGGTCGTCGAGAACGCATTTGGAGCGGATAAGTTCACCATGGTCACCAATCCTGATGGCAGCGGATCGCTAAAAATCATTAAGGTAATCTGCTCGCGCACACCCTTTGACGCACGTTCGAAACATTCCTCGCACATAATGTACTCATGGATATGCACAATAATGCCCTGAGGTTCAGGATCATGCTTGAATAGCTGTGCAAACAGGTCGTGTAACGACCGTAGTACCATGGACGACTAATGCTGGTAGTAGCCGTATCAATAATGAGCCGCATTAGTTATATTAAATTAAAAACTACTTATTAGATTACCGAAAAGTCTCTACACTATATATGTTTTCGAGTCAACAACTATACCGACGTACGATATACGATATAAAGCCGACATGTCGACACCGACGCTGGCCAGTAAGTGAAGGTCTTTGTCACTTGAAGAGAGAGAATTTGCGTTTGAATGGATTGCGGAGCGCTTGTCTGTCATCGGGCGTTTTTGAGACGCTTTGTGGAATCTGTCAAGCTCACTTGAGGCTGACAAGTGCTAAGACACACAAAAACATGACAAAAACGTACCAGCTGGCTGTACGGAGTTAAATCGAATCGATGAGCCTTCGAGATAGAATCTTCACTCCGTTATGTATTTGTTGTTCAATGTCTTGCTTAGATACTGCTTGCATGCTCAGACAGTAGAGTTAGACGGCCTGCTAGCTTATTGAAGTTCCAGTGTACTCAATTCATTCATTCTTTCGTTCATTCATTATGACGTTTTGCAACACCCTAGGAGCTGGACTATGAAGTGGCCAGCCAAAGAAATGGCTTCAACCTGACCATAATGGTGGCGGACGACGATAACATTGTCGGAAGCGATCCCCGGCGGCTGGATTACGCAAAGGTGCGCATTCGCCTCAGGGATATTAATGACAATGCCCCGAAGTTCCATAATCCGCACATCCAGGTTACCGTGCCAGAGGATACGCCAATCGGAGCCACCCTTGCCACATTCAGGTACAGGTCACAGATGAAGGTTAAATGATCGTATATCAGGCCTCTCGTACTCGTCGATATATCAGGCTCGCAGATGGAGATCAACGTATACAAGAGTATTAACTATATGCATTTGTATATGCATGTGGATACTTTAGTTCTCTTTCATTTAAACTTCATTCAAAATGACTGTTTTGTCTCCGCTAATCCAGAATGTTTTTTAGGCTAAGCAAAATGTTCTTCAGTTTATTGTTCCTCCGACTAACTCGTTCTCTTGCAATGGCACATAATGGTAAGTAAGTCCGGCATTGGTTAAAAAATACTTATAAACTTTATTTAACGAAATCTATAAATCTTTTAAATCTCACCAAACTGGACCTTGTATATTTGTATAAGCGTATGATTCATATGGCTGGAAAAATGCGGCCTGGTGATTCTCGTTTTGTTCCTACGCTTGAAAACGAACGTTGAAAATCAAAGACTACGACAACGCTGATGGCGTCAAAACGGTCGTGTTGGAGTGGTTAGCTATTCAACCCACAGATTTCTAAACACGAAATGAAAACGTATACAAAACAAACTCGAGCTCGTATTAAAAAGTACGTGTTATTAATTGTCCTTGTCCCATTTATTAATTGTTAAAACGTTATTTGCATAGAAAAAAACGCCTCGTATAGTAATTACTATTGATACTATGATTGCAGGGCTACAGATGTCGACGCGTCCGGAGGAAGTCGAGTCGTGTATGAAATTGAAAGAAGTTCAGATCGTCGGCGACACTTCCGAATCGGCGCTTCCTCCGGCGTGGTGACTCTGCAACGACCTCTCGATCGAGAAAGGTCCCCGCGAAATCATGTAAGTAGAATAATAATAATAATCGTAATATTAAAAACAATAATATTTTGGAGCAGCAGTTTAGTAGTATTCATATGTACAGGCATCATAATTACTAATATACCAATTATAAAAAATGAACAGTATAGCTTGCATTATTTTTGCCTGAGAGTCGGTGACCACTCAGCATCACTTTTACATTGTCTCTCTCTCTCTATAGTTCAACTTTCTATATTTGCCGGAGGAATGCGCTCGGTTGTGGCCTCAAAAAAGAGCGTCTCCTCTAGCTTTTTTGTCCGTCGGGCATCCTTGTTCCAAACTCCAAATGACTCGGGACCGAACGCCTTGGTGAATAATGTGGCCAACGCCCGCGCTGGCTAGTCCACGATAGCCGCGGACGCACGTGTTGGAGACAGTGTAGTTCTACACCAGCGGCCTAATATGATCCCAGTCCCGGCTAATAAGGCCATCGGGTTGACGCCTGTTGTCCCTCTGGAGTGCACTTCTTTTGCCTAGTGACCTGTTCCTCAGAACGACGATGAGACTGACGCGCGTCCCAGAGCAAAACGGCGTGATCTTGGTAGCTGATGAGTCCGCCATCAGTAGAGGCCACTGGCGTAGCTATGTTCCGAGGCAAGGAAGGAAAGTAGGAAAAGGTTCGTGGCCGAGTAAATGCCCATTCCACCCAGCCGGACCGGTGGTCTTGCCTGCGTACATGCCTTATACTCGAGCGTCAGGTCGAAGGTGTTTTCCAAGGTTCTCCTCACTTGGTCGTCGAGGTTCAAAGTTTCTGCCGGTAGAAGTAAAGCAGGTTATGTCCGTGATACGTAAAAGACGTTTTGCGATGCCATTGCGTGCGAGTAGGTTTGGTGTCTACAGAGATGGCCCATCCGCTTATAAAGCCGGGAGGGTTGTTCTTTCTTGGTCAGTGCCGAGCTGACCATCTCGAGGAACGCTGCCGTACCCAGCAGGTTCAGCTCACACCGGTTCTATACGAGAATGCACGGGAGTTTGCTGTTAAATTCGCCTGCTGTCTCTCCTCTTTGTAAAAACCCTTTATCAATAAATAATGATACTATTTTTTATTATTATCAATATGTACATGTATTACAGTTACTAATGTACTCTTTATATAGCATATACAATATTGCTTATATTATTATTCATATTATTGCTCAAGTGTCCGTGGCCATTCAACATCATCTTGGCGTTGCCTCTCTGTTGTCCTAATGACACTCTCTGTCGGTGGAACGCAGTCGATCTTGACTCCGCTATGGCCTCAAAGAGCTTCTTCCCAAGCTCTTTTATCAGTTTGACTGCATCCTTACCCCAAATGCCAGATGATTCGAGACCGAAACGCCATAACAACGTGCTCCTCAAGAAGATGCGCTTATAGGCACCGTTTGTGCATCTCCTCTCGTCGGTGAATAATGTGGCCGACGCCCGCGCTGGCTAGTGCACGATAGCCGAGGGCGTGCGTGTCGGAGACAGTGACGTCCCACGCCAGCGGCCGATTACGATCCCAGTCCCGACTGGTAAGGCCATCTGGTCGACGCCTGTTCTATTAATAAATAATCATGATATTAATAAAATATTATTATAGCAACTATATTAAATACCTGCAGCCGCAGACGACCATGAGCAAACAGGTTTAGGTTGCGCTTGGGCGCTTCATCTCGGAGAGGCTCTGAAAGCACGGCAACAGGAGATTTGCTTGGTGACACACACATTGAAGTAATCCGGCGTCTATCTGCGCTCGGATGTGTCTAAGCCCAAGCTAACAACGTTCAATCATCCATGATTCTCTTGACCCGCATGAGAACCCTCTTCTACCCTTCGTTACCTTGAAGAGGCGGCCAACGTGTTGCCGTCGTATCGTGCTCCATTTAGTTAGATATACATGCGCACATACATACACACACACACGGAAATGCCAGAGTAGTACGAAACTGAGAGCGTAAGGTACGTCCTGTTGATAAGCATCCGTCGCCTAATTGATTTTCATGTAAGAACGGGCTTTAAGTACATATATATATATATATATATATATATATAATCACACTAAATAATAGATATTTGTATGCTGATTTGAGAAAAAAGATACGGCAAAATAAAATAAAAAAACAATAAACTATCTATCAGAGTAGCCCTTAGTTGTTGTGCACATTCAGTGCGGTATTTGAAATTGGTTATATCCTTTAAAAGAGTGAATGACATACATATATATATATATATATATATATATATATATATATATATATGACCGCGGATCTTCATATTGTCAGATTTAAAGTAGTCTTTATATATTCTCTCACCACCTCCCTGAAACACGTCGTCAGACACCCACTTTGAAACGTCATAGGAAACAGCGCTATAGCCAATAAATTACTTCTTGCTTTTTACTCGATTGCACTGGCAAAGTTATGGATTAAGCTAGCGTCGACGACCTGGAAGCAGTTACACCTAGTAAGTTATCGTTGTTAAACGAAGCAGAAGTAGATAATTACTTAAGAGATTTACTCGATTGATGAGTGGTTTAGGTGTCGGCACTAGCCTAGCTAGAAGATGATCTACTGTTGTAAAAATTGCGAAGATTGGATTGGCATTTGCTACATCGTATGTTACGCCGTAAACGGAATTCACTATTTTCGTACCCTTGACGTACTAGCTTAGAAAAAAATTAAGTTACTTTATTGTTTTAAACCTGCGTTGCGTCAAGATCTAACCCGCGATATCTATCCAAAAGTAAAAAAAAACTATTTTCCTTTAGTTTATCTCATATACCGATAATCTCAGCCCAGTTTATCTTATGATTAATAGTTGACTAACATTACATGCATTGAAAGCAGATGTCTCACCATCATCGAACATTTGGGCTTAGGCATATGCTAAAAACCTTAAGTAATCTAGTATATTCCTGTAAAAACGCATTGTAAAGGCTACATCTGTACATGTAAAGAGAAGCGCTAACAAGTCATTTAATTTTTTCACGTTTAAAATGTGTATCTACTAGTGGCTGAGTACACATGAGATATGATGTACGAGTGGATTAAGTGGATCATTTGTTGATGATTGATCACAAGATAGCATAGCCTCATATTCGACTGTAGTTAAGCTTTTGGGCTGACCCTCAGCCAAGAATTCACGTCTACGGTACTGCTTTTTGCATTGCTTCATAAACGAACCCCGATAAACATAAATGTGCAACGGTGAGGTTCGGACCTGCGCATTTATGTGTCTCCTCCGGTCGCGAGGTGCAGGTGAAGCACCACGCCACCGGGCGGGCCCACTGTAGTTAGTGGACACAAAAACAAGCACTTTTTGGGAAAGTGACCGTCCTACTTCGGTTGCACATCGCACTACTTTTGTAGTTCAATTTACTCGTGGTAAAGGGCTTGACGTTGCGTATACCAGGGTCCAATAATTATATACTATCTCAGATGCGTCAGGTTTAGGCAACACGTAACGCGCGTCTCTCTGGTGGTCAAAAATCTCTATGATTTTGACAGATTGACATCGTACGTACTATGCGTAAGACACCAATCAGGCCTCCCGCAAATGAGATTTCTGACATTAGTCACGTCTGACAACCGGGGCGACAAACAAACCGAGTAGAGAACGACCTTTGACCTTTCCCGCTTTTTGCTTTGTGCAGGTCCGGGTAACGGCGACCGACGACGGCACGCCGGCGCGAAGTTCCACAGCCACCTTGACGGTCATTCTATCCGACGTAAACGATTGCCCACCTCGGCTAGCTGAAGACTATCGGCCAGTCGTAGCCGAACACCAGGACCCTACAAAGGTTGTAGAAATTCGGGCAGTTGACGACGACGAAAGACCTAATGGGCCACCATTCAGCTTTTCCATTCATCCTCACGCACTCGAAGACGTTCGTCGGGCGTTTCGGCTCGAAACGAATCCAGGTAGGTTGCGTCATAGATACACAGTCATACGTAGATGTGATATTACGCGTTCAGCAAGAGTACGTGAAGCGCTAGGGCCTAACCAGTCATGCACGGCTCGCGTTATAATTGCTTTTAGACGCCCTAGTTTACTTGAAATTATGCTTGTGCGCTTCTGAGTGACGATGGGTCTGGCAATCTGCAGCCGCTTACGTATTTAGTGCCAGCCCATAGATCGCCTTCAACAACGTAGCCCTTCTTTACTCTGCAATACTTTTTGCATTGATGTGTGCATGTAGGACTTCTTCTCGTGCTTTTTGCTCGACAAACTACTTTTTTAGACACTCGTAATAGGCTAAGCTGGTTGTAGCATGACAGTCTTTATCAACACACCTGTCTTCATCACGTACATCGTTCACCTTCATATACCTTATTAGAAGATAAAGAGGAAATAGAAAGAAAAGCTCAGCGCCTACTAGGTATTACTAGGTCCCTAAATACGCTTACAGGGCGGCGTAGCCTTTAGGATGCTCTGGATGCCTAATTGATGAGCGTACCCTACATATCATTGCAGCTGGCAACGGCAGTGCTGTCGTTTATTCAAGACATGCCTTTGATCGGGAACAGCAGAAAACTTATGAGCTTCCGATTCTCATTAAGGACTCAGGTAAGGCAGTTTCTTTGCAATACATTGGTTTACTGTGTACGAGGCAGTTATGCATACCATATGCGACCTCACTAAATGCTCAGTGCAATCCATCTAAGCCACTCGCCCTGAAAGGCGAGATAGTAAAAATGGAACTAATGTATTTATTTATACGAGCTACTTAAATGACGATCAGGCGTGCTATATCTAGTGCGTCCATGTCAGACAAAATAAACCAGGGAATAATTAGATCACGATTGTAAATCCAAAAGTAACATTACAGATAGGAAACTATTATAATTGTATGAACCGATGGACAACAACGTGTACCCGCGAAGCCAGATGTGGGAGGCCAGATTTCTCGTTACACAGTATATGATGGATAGGGCTTACATTACATAAGGCTACCTATACTGAAGACCACCCGTGTCGCACTGCTGTCCCGACGAACAGCGTCGAACGTGATTTCTAGGACAAGCTGCGCCCTTAAATGTCGCTTGTAATAGCAACGCGCTCGCAGCGTATGCTCATTAGCTGGGTAACTTACATCTACATTGGAGAGCATTCGTGATGTGCGCGTGCTCTTCTAGGTACACCGCCTCTTACCGGCACGAGCACGCTCACGATCACGGTAGGAGACAAGAACGACAACGTCATGCATCCAGGATCGAAGCGAATTCTCGTCTACGCGCTGCGAGGCTCGAGAGGTATGTTCAGCGTGGGCAAGGTGCACGTCGAAGACGCCGACGACTGGGACTTTGTCGACAAGTCGTTCTTCTGGGAGAACAACGTCGCACATCCGAACTTCAACCTCAACCAGAGCACGGGCGAGATTGTGCTGCGCAACGCGACGCCCGGTTCGTACTTTCTCAAGTTCCTCGTCTACGATCGTGCGCACTCGATGGAGGTGGGAGCCAATGTGACGGTGGTCGTCCGCGACGTCACCCGGGACGACATTCGGCATAGCGGGTCGATTGCGGTCGTCGGAGGCGACGGCCGACCAGCTCGTCCGCGTGTGGAACTGGCGCACCCAGCACGGCCAGGTGGCGCGCATCGACACGCTCCGCGAGACGCTCGCCGACCTCGTCAAGGTCGATGTAAATAGTGTACATATCTTCTCTGTGATTGAGCGGCGGCGGCGAGGGTCGCCGGTGGCGGGGGCGGCCTCACTCGCCCGAGTTGGAGACGGAGGTGCGCTTTTTCGTCCGGTCCTGCGTCCGACGAGCACGCTCGGCCGGAGCTGCTCAACGGCCTCATCGAGATGAATCGGCAGCTGCTCGAACGCAAGCTGCAGCTCAGCATCAGCCAGGTAGGAATCAACGAGTGCCTTCGGGAGGATGCCTTCACGGGCAGAGACGGGTACGCCGCGGACTACGTCGAGGACGTCTGCGAGCAGGGCAGCTGTAGCAGTGACGTGGTGATTCCCGGCGACCACGTCGTGGTCAACGCCAACCGTACGGCGTTCGTTGGCCCGAACGTCACGAGCGTCGCTCGCTGTGAGTGTTCCGCTCACCTGCCGCCGAGAAACGACACGCAAACGACATGCAGCCGGCGAAGCTGCAGCGGCCGCGGCCGCTGCGTACAGGGCGAGGGCATGGTGAGCTGCGAGTGTCCGCCCGGCTACAACGGGCCCAACTGTGAGCAGACGACGCGTTCGTTCCGAGGCGACGGTTTCGCGTGGTTTCGGCCCGTCGACGCGTGCGAACAGCTGCACATCTCGCTCGAGTTCAAAACGTCGTCGCCGAATGGCCTTATTTTCTATACGGGTCCGCTGACGGTACTGTCGTCGGCGGCCACCAGCCGCCTAACGGATATGCTCTCGCTCGAGCTGTGGCGGGGACAGCTTCGGCTTCTGGTCGACCTTGGCGGAGGAACGGTTCGAGCTGACGCTCGACACCGGCGGCGGAGGCGGCGACGGCAGCGACGACGCCGGCGCCGGTCTCGCCGACGACGTCTGGCATCGATTGGACGTCATCGTCAATGGACAGACGGCCCAGCTCATGGTGGATCTGTGTGCGGATCGATCAGGCACGGCAGGAGGGCAGCTGTCTCCGCCTCAGCCCGGAGGCAGCCCCGCGGGCGCTGCGCGGACGCCGCGCTACGGGGCCGCCTCGCTGCGTACCTGTCTCAACCAGACGTCGACGCAAGTCGGCGCTGATGCATGGTTGTTTCTTCGGAGCGCTGCCTCAGTAGGCCAGCGGCGTGTTCCAAACGGTACTACTACGGGTCGTGCCGGATCGTCGTCATCGACATCGTCCGAACCTCACGCCGCAACAGCGGCTGCCGCTGCTGCTGCAGGACGCTTCGTGTCAGCTGTGGCGTCACTGCTCAACGTAAAGCAGCCTATGCAAATTGGCGGCGCATTGATATCCCGAGGCGATGACGGCACCTATAGCGGTGCGAGCGGCAACAACGCCAAAAGCAGCAGCAGCAGCAACAATAAGAACAGCAACAACAAAGGCGCCCTCCTCGCCGAGTTCTACGCCAGCCACGCGTGGCGTCATCGGCCAAGCCTGGGGACCGGATTCTCCGGCTGTCTTCGGCATGTCGTTGTCAACTCCCAGCTCATCGACTTGGACAATGCCGCGCATTCGCTCAACAGCCGAACGGGCTGTCCATCAGAGGACGTGCTGTGCGCGCAGACGCGATGCCTTCACGGCCACTGTAAGCGGCCGACGGCCCCAGCGGAACCGGTCGACATCGTCACCACACCCGCAGTCACGCTCAGCACCTTGCTTCACCATCGTCGTCCCCCGCTCCGCCATGTCTCAACTGAATCTGGGCAGTCGCGTGCCAGTCGCGGTATAGGGGCGGCCGCCGTATCGAGCAGGACTGCCGCAGCAATGCAACAGCAGCAGCAGCAGCAGCCCTACCATCATCAACATACACAACAACAACAACCAGCCAGCGGCGTGTGCGTCTGCCACCCCGGTTGGGAGGGCGACCAGTGTGAGCGGGAATCGCCATCGCGGATGCTCCAGCAGGCGTCGTTCATCAAGTTTGCGCTCAACTTCGACCCCGACCCGTTCCGCACCGACATCCAGATGCAGTTCCGCAGCCGGCAACGCGATGGCCAGCTGATCAGCTTCGCGTCGCCGAAGGGTCGCGAGTACGCCATACTGGAGATTGCGCAGCGCAAGCTGCGTTTCCGATTCAGCCTTGACCGTCCCGCTCGAGAAGGCCACCACATCGGAGCGTCGGACGTGAAGTAGCAGCGGTGGGGGCGTGGAGAGCGGCCATAGCGGGGGCAATGGCGGTGGCAGTGCAACTACTACCAATAGCCGCAACCACAACAATAATAACAGCAGCAGCAGCAGCCACAGCGACAATAGCGGCGCGACCTCGGCAGCAGCGCCGCGACCTCACCCGTCGTCGCACGTGGTCGGCACTTCGTCGTCGCGAAGTCTGCGACTCGAACACGTGGCGGTCGACGACGGCCAATGGCATACCGTCCGAGTGCGGCGGTTCGGCTGTTTCGTGTCGCTGCAGCTCGACGACGGTCAGGGATCGCGACACGCCGCCCTCACCGACGACCTTCGGTGCGCCGCCCGCGTGCTGAACGTCGACCGCCAGCGGGTGACGGTCGGCGGCACGATGCGCTACAGCCAGGGCAGCGTGATGATGGTGGAGCACTGACCTGGTGTCGACGTGCGTCCGCGACATCCGACTCGAGGGCCGTCGGCTGCCCTTCGACGATGGACCATTTGCGGCCGGTTCATCTTTATCATCATCATCATCAGCGTCGTCGACGTCGTCGTCATTAATGTCATCCTCGTCGTCGTCATCATCATCATCATCACCACACTCTACCGAGCGAGCCGCGTCGGCGGCCGCCGGCTTCGTTGTGGAGGCGCGCAATGCCTTACGCGGCTGCCCATCGACGAACCCGTGCCACGGAGTCGTATGCAAAGATCCGTTCATGTGTATCGACCTCTGGAACGATCACGCTTGCAGGTGAGTGACTGAATGAGTGAGTGGGGCGGGACGTGGGGGATTGGGCGGGGCGTGGGGGATGGGGCAGGGCCTGGGGGATGGGGCGGGACGGGGGAGGGAAATACCGAACGAGAATGCGTGCGTTACATTCAGAACTTTGTTGACGACGGAACTGCAATAGTGTCGGTTTTGGCCGTCTCCTATGTGTGGGTCAGGTCTCAGTGTAAACAGAGGGTACACCGTACACGGCTGAGAGTCAGCGGCGGCTATACATTGCGCCGCAAGGGCTGTTGTTACCGAAGCCCTAGATATGTCAACATGCCTCCGCGCTCGGTGCTGTTGAAGGTATGCCTCGCGGCGACTGCAAATGCGTAGGGCCGCATGATAGTCTCGAATGAATATATCCTACGATACGTGTCTGAAAGCAAAAACATTGACTGTCAATTAATGTTTAAACAAAATCTATCTAGTCTCTAGCATGATGTTTGTCTAGTCTATGTACTAATCAGAGAGCAGAGAGTGCATACACGTTACGGCAGCAGTTTAGTAATAACTTGTGTTTTCCTTCCAAAACACACATATATATATATATATATATATATATATATATATATATATATATATATATGTACATATATACACGATTAATTTGTTTTATCTCACTGCTAGCCGTAGCGGTGTGTACCAGCTCTGGCACACTCTCTTTGATAGCCTCAATGAAGACGAAACTGTCTTACACACCACACAGGTATTTGTATATACGTACAGTAGGCGCAATACACGCATACAAACATACGCGTGTACATAGACATGTATGCCGACTAGGGCTAGCTGGTGGTGGTGTATACAGAGAGCGTATGCATCTTCGGCGCGTGTGTGTTAGACGCTACGCAGGCAGGCAGGTAGGCAAATAGAGCCACACCTATTCAGTTTGTTCGTTTTCTCCTTCACTATGTGTATGTCGTTTCAACGTATCATCGATCCAGACGGTGTCTCTAGATCTGTAGCAGCGCAGTCTGATGTGTCGACAATATCAGCAATAGAATGCAAGTCGAATACGTGTCGGTGTGTGGTAGATGTTCGTGGAAAAATACAGAACCTAGTTGTGTAGATTTGCGGGTAGCCTAATGTGTGATGACGCAGCACCCGCGCAGCCCGTGTTGTCGTCTGCATCATCAACTTTAGCGGCAGCGTTCGCACGCCAGAGAGAGCCACTGAGAATGTGATGAAGGTTTAGTTTGATGCGTGCACGACGATGATGACGATGATGATGATGATGATTGTTGATGGAGATGATGATGATGACGGTGATGATGATGATAATGATGTTGAGGGTGCAGGGATGATGTTGATGATCTTGATGGAGTTATTGATTCCGCCACTGCTGCTTGACGTACAGGTGTCCGCCGGGATTTCGCCAGTCGGGCCCGTCGAATTGCACCGACCTCGACGAGTGTCTGCTGGCGTCGCCGTGCCTCAACGGCGGGACGTGCATCAATCGTCCCAACGGGCGCGGCTTTAGCTGTCAGTGCACGACCCGCTTCCGCGGCGAGGTGTGCAGTGAGCCGGTGCCCGTCGAACAACTCGACCACTTCAATATGGCGGCGCTGTCGGCCCTGCTCGTCTGTGGACTCAACCTTCTCGGTACGCGACAACGACAACACACCTGAAAACAACAACAAAAACGGCAACAACAACAACGACAAAAACAACAACAACGGCAACAACAACAACGGCAACAACAAAAACGGCAACAACAACAACAACAACAACAACAACAACAACAACAACGACAACAACAACAACAACGACAACACTAACACCAACAACGACAACGACGACAACGACAACAACAACACTAACACCAACAACGACAACGACGACAACAACAACAACAACAACAACAACAACAACGACGACGACAACAACAACAAGGCACCAACGCGGGGGGAGAGCGGGCTTTTTCTAAGCGTGTTGTTGCTGGGCCTCCGCCCCTATGAGAGGGGCCTGAGTCCTAAGGTAGAAGTCGCAAACGTGTACGTGGCAGTAGTAGATAATTAGATTAACTAACTGGTAAACAATGTCGTTGTAGGCGTAACAATTGTCGCAGTGGTAGAGGTCGTAGTAGATGGCGGTGGTGTCGTCTTCGGAATCGTTTGATTAGGCATAGCATAAATTAGCTCTATTGTTTTCTTCTGTGGCTACTCCTGCTGTCTTCGTTGTATCTAGGTCTGTATCAGCGCGTCTGTTGTTAGTTAGTGTCATTGTTGTTATCTTTGCTGATGGTTGTATGGTTACCGCTCACAATCGTGCCCCGGTTCGGCTGTTGACATACTCGGTAGCAACAGCGCAAAACAATCTTCGTCTCTAATAGAATCCAGCCCATGCATATGACAGTAATAGAACGTGGTGGTGTGATCTAGTATGTGTTTATTGTTACGTCGTTCTCGCATCCGGGCATTCTTTGTCACGTTCGAACTAAATTACACCCGTTCTAACGAGGCGAATCATCTCCGAGAATCATCATCCTACGCATCAAGACTATTCAGAATAGTAAGCTCAAGCTATAGCCATGAAAACCAGTGTTTGAATAATCTACGGTTATACACTTAGCCAAATGAGCACGTCTTCGCGCATTGCTGTATTCGATGAATTAGCGAGTGTTTTTTCAGTTCAATCATGACGTTTTCAGCTACGCTCATTGTTTTCGGCAAATTAAACAATTTACCATGATTCTGCTCACGCAGAATTCCAGCTGTAGCATTTAATGTTTTTGCCGGATTTCCGCGTACTTTCATCCTTTAAGTATGCTGAACTCATGTGCGATGGGCACTGTGAGATGGATTGGCTCTCCCAACGCTCCTTGTATTACTTACCCTGGTCCATAGCGTTGAATGTCTTCTTAATGCTCAGGTAGATCATTAGACGCAGTTTTTTCATTATAGTTTAGGCTATTGGGCCCTTTCCCTTGGTCTTTTCAACTTATGCTGCAAGTAATGAGAAGTACTCTGATCGCTATGCAAATTAGGTCGAAGCACCACATTTCCCGCTTCTAGCCATGTGTGTATAATTATTTTGGTAACTCTACGTTACAACTGCGGAGTCTTTTTTATCCACTTATTGTTGTTTCTGTTTTTTTATGTGTCACATATGCTGTTATAGCAACAGCCTGGGGCTTGTTGTTGGGCTTGCCTACCTGCGTCACCTTTGTTAGCTTTTCTGTTGCGACGTGTTTGCGAGGTGGTTGTTAAGCTAGTTGGTTAAAGTATAACATTATGACTTTTTCGACTGATGATTACATAAACCAGAAATATACTTTTATAAGGAAAGGTATTTCGACTCCACCAAAATACGTGTGTGTGGCCCGACGAATCGGATATGTTTATGCGCACAATGTAAACCAGGTACTCCGAGCTAGAACAATTGCTGTTTCGAAACTCTTTCGCCTAAGTTTTCGTCACATGTTATGTGAGCTTCAGTTAGACCTGACCAGCGGGCTACCCCCAGTTCAGTCGAATTGGCAAACCATTCGAGCAAATGTTGTTCTCGATCGTGCTCGAGTGGACCGAATAGCCACTCGATTCCTCTCTGTCTAGTGCCATTTGCGGTGGGGCCGCCGCCCATTTCAACAAATCCCGGCAAGACGGCACGTTTTTTCCGTATTCGCGAGGACTCAGCCCTCTCCTCCTGCCTTCCCCGAGAATATACGCAAATACAAGTTCTCCAGAGTACGCGTAAATGTTTTCGTATATTTGTTTGTTACTGGGTTGATGCTGTTCACGGACACGGCCACAGGGCGTGCCAGGTTCTGCCTGTAGCTGCAAGCGTAGTTGCCGCCGCCGCTCAGTTAGATGGCTTTCACTAGCACACTAGCTTATTAAGGCTGTACGAGGCGGCTGTAGCCTGAGACACATTAGCCTGAGAGTAGTGAGTGTGCGCGCGTTTGTTTCTGGCGCGCGGTAACGGCGACGAAATGGTTGGCTAATGGCTGTCACTTTCAGTTCTGTTGCTGATCGTGGTCGCGTATCTCCGCTCCCGGCGACCGAAGACGTCCGATCAGCAGACAAAGGCGGCGGCGGCGACCGAAAAGGGCACGCCCAGCAAAAAGTCGCTGAAAGGTGAGGACGACGGAGGCCAGACCCATCATCAACAGCCGGACATTCGCGAGACGATTATCGCCTACCACGATGAGGGTAAGCCGACAGGCAGCCAGGATACCGAATGTTCAGAGCAGATGTTGTGTTCACACCCCCCCCCCCCCCCCCCCCACGGTACGGGCCAGGTGAATGCACCATGTGCTCTCGTTGCCGAGCGTAGCTAGGTAACCAGCGAAACGTAACTAGGTAACTTACGAGCAAATTTATGTTTGCTTGTTGACGATACACTCGAATGTTTTTCTATCGCAAGTGAATATTCATCTAGACATCGCGAATTCAATTTGTGTTTTTTTTGCATGCTGAATTGAATTGAATAATCGATAGCTACGTCCTGTAGACTAGTAGAAGTAGCAATTAGAGCGCTATTCCTTATAGACTAAACGAGTGCATCTTTTTTTTAGATACTTGCAGCTGGCTTACATAAGCCTTATGGCTGGCTAAAGAAAATCATTTGTGTGCCTGCGTGAGCGTATGTGTGTAGTTGTCTTCTAACACACCTCACCATATAGGTGTTTGTTTAGCACAGATTTGTGTGGTTTCAGTTTTCGTTCTGAATTTAGATTTCCGATTGAGTCACCTCTTGCATTCTCGGGTGGCGGGTGATGATATCTGCGGGATGCAGCGTCTCCACTCCACGGTCGAGCTTCGATAAAATCTACTGTTCAACTGTCGTCGAGTGTAGAGAACCTTGCCAGGCCTAGGCCAATAAATAGCCTAGCTAGGTAAGCCAATAACCTCGCCCGCCAGGAAACTATTGGGTACGAGATTGAACAGGAACGAAACGACTGCCTCTGTCAAAGAGTAGACCCCCAAGACCAGCAGATGAGAGCAACAAAAGGGGACGACAACTAAGGTGGATGGCTAGACGACGACGACAACGACGACTTTGGTGCAATGGTCGAAATTCCGGAACGATTTTGGACCTCTCCTCGGTCGAATGGACGAATTTTGCCCTTTTCGTCTTAGCTTCCACGCCCCGTCCTAGCCTCGCCTCGTCCACCTTCAGCTTCTGAGCCTCGCCACGCTGGTGATGGTCGTGGTTGAGCCGCCACACAGTACCGGTGACGGTCGTGGTTGCCTCAGCGACTTCAGTTCGCTCTCGAACTTCTCGGCGCTCATCTCGCGTCGTCGTCGTTCTGCCCATCCACTTGCGCCACTCTCGGCTGCGGGCTGCGGGGCGCCGCTGGTTACTCAAGCGTGACCACCGATCGACTGATCTGGTCGTCGCAGCCGGGTTTTGTCGGCGTCGCCGTTGCCGTTATCGTCATAGGGCAACGTATTGGCAGCGCACTCTATGCGCCAATATTACAGCAGCAGCAGCGCCATCTATGCGGCAGGATAACACCGAGAGCTGTGCGCGTAGCTCCAGTTGTAGCGCGTAGAGACCAGCCGCGGCGGTACGCGCTCCCCGTCGCGGACCGACGTCACAGCAGGCTCAAATGGGAGTGGCTGTGGCTGCGGCTGTGGCGGCAACAGCGGCGATGGCGCCTCATTGCGGCGGGCGGCACACCTCTTCCTCCATCGTCCATTCCGCCAATATGAGCCGACGCGATGGTCTTCATCTGTCACCTGTATCGAGAATCGGCGCACAATAAAGAAAGGAAAGAACGGGGGAAAAAACGCTCCACCGAAAAATAATACGAAAGAAACACGATCGACTGAAAAAGAAAAGCATGTGCGCGGGCGTGCCTAAGTGTATGCCAGAGTATTTTCGTTATAATTGTGGTAGTATTTATGACTGCGTAGAGAAATGCGCTCAGCGTACATTTCTGACACGAACCAAACGGAAAGCGTTACAGCGCAGGTAGCGAACTAGATTATCCAAGGTCCGGTTGTTTGGCTGGTGCGATAACATCCGCGGTGCGAACGACAACCTTAGGAACACTAGGCCAGATTTGGCCAAGTGGGAAAAAAGAAGAGGAGAGCGAGAAAGAAGGAAACGTTTCATTTGATCTGCCGGTCCAATCAGGTGTTTCCTAGAGTTGAATGTTGTGTCCTTGTGCCTCGAATACGAAATTAACACACGGGTTCTGATGGCTAGAGGCGTTCCAAAAGGGTATTCACGTGTATATTCGCGGGGGGGGGGGGGGCAGTAAATAACACTAACTTGCCCAACCCGTTACGAGCCCTTTTGTTGCAAACAACTGCAGATATCAACATTAGGGACTCTTTATTTGCCATACGTTTTATAATTGCATTCGATCTTGTAATATACATGCTACAGGGGCTACTGAGTAGCAGGCCTGTGTCTACGGGATTGTATCGGAGATCCCGACGTTACACTCATTGAGTAGACACACACACACTGACATTTTATGGTTACAGACGTACTCAACCTCGCCCCTGTTGAGTTCAATCTATCTGATTAACAACCGTTGATGCCGGGAAAGTATCGACGTTCGGCTGTCGAATTACGGAAGGGTGCGCTATGATTTCATATTAATGGGTGCGCCTTAAGTGATCAGCCGGCCAACCGCTTGTTGATCCGCCTGGCTTCCGTCCACATTCCGTCCGGTTTGGAACACAGGTAAATCCCTCACGGGAGAGAAATGTCTTAGTAGTAGTAGGCAGGCGTTGGAACCGCGACCGCACATGCCCCAGTACTGCTGCTGCTGGGAAAAAGTTATTAGGGTCTGAGTCATTCTTAGACTGCCAGTTGAGCATAGTCCACACATCAGTCAGTTAGCTTCCCGAACCAAACCTTTGCAGGAAAAGGCACAATTATTTTGAGGCTGAAATTCGTGTCTGCGCCCTGTGCTTGGTGTCCTCTTGTGGCCTTCGTTTCTCATCAGCGGTCAGTGAGATCGAAAGATGGCGTCGTCGAGGAGATCACGTCGTCATCGTTTTTTCCTCTGCTTCTTCTTCGTCTGCTACTTTTTTCTGCCCCTACCTTTGATAGACATCCTGATTATGTCCACGTCCACCGCCGCACCGCCAGCTGTAGGTGGCCATATATGCGTCTCGCCTGTGTACTGGAACGCTTTGCTTCTTTGCCTTGACGTTCCGTCACGTCGTTTGCAAGACGCCACCTCTACGACCTCGACAGAAACATTTTCTGCTTTTCGCCTCCTCCCCTGCTCCCCCGTTCGTCTCGCTTTTCCGGCAGCTCGCAGCTCGTGGGCGTTGTGAAACTTTAGTTCTCCCGGCGTTTGCAAAGGTATTGCCTTGCGTGACCTTGGCGGTACTGGTTCATCGCAATCCGCCGAACCGATATCATTATGACTTACGTGACAGCCTGGCGCTGAGGCAGCAACTGACCGTGTTGTTTCTGCAGGGAACGTTCTGCTTGCGGAGAAGAAGAGGCACGGTAACCACTCCGGATGATTTGGCTTGTTTTTTTTTGGTAGCCTTCTTGCGATATTGCTCTCAGAGGTCATTTATCGGCGTAGCTTTGGGTGAATTGGCTTGAGGCTTATGCGGCGTATCGCGAGTCGCTCAAGAGGGATGACTACGACGATTTGTTGGCTTGTTGATACATTTAAAGTGGTGCACAAATACCCTATAGGTGAGCAAAGTTCAGCTACACATCTATGCTAACAATGCAGCAATGTTCTTTCTCTCACAAGCGTCAAACGGCCTGAAACATCTATACAGACCTGGACCAGAAGAGTGCCATATACAGGGCCTTCCATTTTTTTTAGAGACCCGATGTAATTGTAGAGCTTGTAAAAAGCAAATCTTTTTTCATTGGAGCACTCTCTCGGAGAAGAGGTCTGCGTTCATGTGGCCATTTCGCTCTCATTATGCCTATTAAGCCAAGGCAGCAGGCGTCCCGGTCGGTACCCAATGGGCGTTAACCGTCCGGCCCGGGGGTTACTATGCAGCACGTTTCCCCCGTATTGGCAGTAGCCTTAAGAGCCCTCGAATGGGCCATGACAGAATGGCAATATGAATTCGTTGCCATCCAACCGATATCGTATGCCTTGCCCGCCATTACCACCGTTAAGCGGCCCCGGGGGTGTTACTATTGGGAGTTCGCACCGTCTGACTAACTTTCATGTGGGCGCGTGAAGGTCCCCGCAGCACGCGGAAGTCGCGCGCCAGCAGACCACGCCGGAAAGAGAGTTATAGTTACTCCCGCATTTTTTTCGGAGTATAAGTGGTATTTCTAAATTTTGTCACAGTGGTGTTGTTGCCCGAGACAGGAGCACAACATGTGCGATTGCGAGAAAACTAGTCCTCCTATAGAGGAACTAAGCACACCGTTGTGTTCGTAAGATCTATTCTTCCTCTGAAGGACGTACGACGCCGGCCATATATATATATATATATATAATTTCGTTTTTATTTCCTCACAGCCTGCCATACCGTTATGTATTTCACCATCCAGTGTGGAGAACTACGATTTACTCGTTTAACTGAGATCCAAACCAAAAGTGGGTTTCCATATACACAGGCACACATTCACACGCACACGTTAAAATACGTCATTTTCGGTTGGGTTGTCGCTATACTAGTAGACTGTTGGACGGCAAACTGCAATATCTGCAACCACTTTGCCTGCAACCACTTTGCCATTACTAGTCCGGTTACGGTTGTATATTGTTCGATTGCTATGACAACAACTAGCACTGTTACTTGACACACCACCAGGTGGCGGTGAAGACGACGTGCGTTCATTCGACATGACTCAGCTCCGAATTCCACTTGAACGAAGACAACAACAGCAACAACAGCAGCAGCAAGCCGCCCGACAACGCGAAATGGAGACTAGCCATGGAGCATGCGCCGGAGTCGACGTTCTGCAGGGATCGACTCACATCGACGTCACGATGCACGAGACGCCTGCCAGCCGCCCACAGGGCGCAGGCATCCATCCACTCGCCTACGTATCCGGTGGGTGCGAATTTAATTAGCGAAGATAGAAGGGTGCTGCTGTGAGACGCTGCCATCGAGGCATCGAGTGGCTAATCTAAGAGGGGGATGTTTGACGTCTTGGCCACTCTTCTGGCCACCGAAGGGCACCGCTAGGCCGGTGTATGGTGACGCACTGACGGCCAATACTCGCTCTCCCGTTGGACATTCTCGTACGGGGCTAATATCCTCGAGTTATTGATTCACGTTAGGACGGTGACACGTTAGTAATAACAGGAACAATGAGTATCATAGAATATTTCATAGAAGGTTCTAACTTATTTTTTGTTTTATAGTATTTCTATAAAAGTTAAAGTAATATATATATATATATATATATATATATATATATATATATATAATTTTTTTGTATAGTATTCTTATAAAAGTTAAAGTAATATATATAGTTAATCAAATATTGGAATACTTTTGACTTAAGAGTGATCTAAGCGAACGCGCACTCAATCACATCTAACCACCGCAAATCGATATAGCACGACCATGGCAGTTCAATTAACGAAAAAGTTGACGTTTTTTTTATAGGCTGAAATGATGCTTTTTTTAACGCTTGAAGACCTGTAACGCAAGCCCTTCACGCATGTTTTGTTTGCCTGTGTATATATGTACACAACGAGCCCGCTCGTTCAAGGATGGAACGCTTCGTATGGAAAGGATAAATATGGAAAAAGTAGACGGCGTTGTGGGAAAGCCAACCATTCAGATCAGAGAACGACGCTAAATATACTCAGTGGAACAAGGAAACTACTAAACATATTTAAGGCATCGTTCACATTCAAGGGCATTCGCGCTAGTACGCGTATGAGTAAAAAATGACCATCCTTGTGCAGATTTTCTGTCCAGTTTCCGACAGGCCATAGTCAATAGGTTTCGGGCATGACTCACAAACCCACCAAATCCTGGGTTTCTCCCCCCCCCCCCCCCAGACTCGGAAGCCTATTTAAGATCTAGAATCAGAAACATTGGACGAATAATTTGTTAGAAATAATGCAAATATTAATCTACCGACCAAATACCAAATTACCTAGGGCAGGGGTACAATCAACCTCTGCCAAACCTACAGTCAGTCACCTGTCGGTGTTTGCCGCTGAAATGTTCTGACGCAAAACGCAAGTTACGTACTGCATCCATTCGCAATGCCTGAAACGGCTACTACTAACCACCTTCCACTCCTAGGGCATCGCTTGACAATTTGTCATGCTCTATCTTGTTAAGGTTAAATTATGTCTAGGAACAAGGCTGTCTGTTAACAGACCTTTGTGACGTCAATGTCGTCCTTTGATGGTGGGTGTTGCAGATGGCCCGCTCATATTGAGTCATTCACTGGTGCTCGAACAGCAACAGCAACAACAACAGCAGCAGATCATCTCGATAGCACCTCTAGTGGAGCCTACTCCTTCTCAGCCGGCAGTTACGGCAGGCTACGTTCCTTTCAAGAGTCATCAACTTCTCCCTGTGGGCTCAACTGACGGCGTCTTCATTGGTAACACACTTCAACGAAGAACCCATGTCCAGCAACAACAGCAACAACTTCAGCAACAACAACTCCAACTCCAGCAGCAACAACAACAACAGTTTGTACCACACACATCGCAACGTCATCAACAGCAACAACAACAGCTGCCGCAGCAGCAGCAAAATCGTCACGAACAACAACAGACGCTCCTGCGTACGTCTTTGAATACGTTCTGCCCAAATCCACTGGCTAGGAACATGGACACCACCCTAGCCGACAATAAAGTAACGTGAACACACGGAGAGCTTAGCCTATAGCCCGTTTTTCGAAAAGTGTGCGCTAGTCTCTCTCTCTCTCTCTCTATCCCTCTCTCTGTATATACATATATCCTTACTGACTTACTCCTGGTTAAGTAGAAATATGAAGGAAGCAAACATTTAGTTGTGAAATAATTAAGGAACGACCCGACCGACAGCATAGACAATTGTCCGTTGAATGTCAGAAATGATAACTGCATGTCACAAACTGCATATCTGCAGACATTGTGCAGACACGTCGTGCTGTATAAATAATACCACGCGTGTCGTGTGGTGTGTACATCGTTCAGCGGGTGTCCAGACGTTTACGGCATAGCTGGTAAAATTGCAATAAACTATTTTTACGTGTTCTTACTAAAATCACAATGAAGCAAAGAGAGAGAGAGATAGAGAAAAGAAACAATAACGATTAGGAAATAGTGAGGTTGAATCATGGCAGCTGTGTGGCCCGCATGTGGCCCACTTGCCTCAGATCCGCATCCTCATGTGTGGGGTTCGGCGAAATGTGTGTTACAGCGAACAGCAAATAGTAGGCTAAAAGCAGCAGTCACCGTGCAGACAGGTGATGTCATCACGTAACGTCACAACTGCGTAGCGCTTGTAGTGATGCTTGTGATCCCACTTCGCGTGGAGGGAAGTCGGATTACTTGGGATTACTACACTTTCTTTTTATATATATATATATATATATAAAGGGAGAAAGATAGAAGGAGAGATTGAAGTGATAAAAAGGGCAGCTTGTGAATTTATCCAAAGAGGTGCTAGGACGAACATTGTCAGTTTTGCGCTGGTTGTGTAGCGCCTGTCCCGTTATAGCGCCGTTCCGTTGACTGCATAACTGGGTCAACTATTTATATATATATACAACTATATATAAATGCGACATGACGCCGGCGTCATAATAGCGCACCGAAACCGCACTCTCGTTCATTTGTTTTGACTTCTTCATAGCCTCCTGTCCGTTCGTGTTCAAACTGTCCTCGACTCAGCTTAGTGTTATTTTCATCATCGTTGTTGTCTGGTTCTCAATACCGGTCTAATCTTTTTCATACAGCGGGCAACCTCTATTGGATGGAGAAACTGCACATCACCTCTCCAACCACCAACAACACCACCACCACCACTAGCGCCACGATCCACCAGCCTTTACGAGGCAGCAAAACACGCTTGTATACGTGTACAGAAACATTGTATAAACGCATGTACAGAGTGTTCGGAGTAAACGCTGAAAATAAACGTAACACACGAAGCGGCTGAAGGTAGGCATAACTAGATGAAAAAAAGACTAAACATGTTGTTACTATTTCGATTAAATAAACTGGTTTGTTATAAGCTGCCGGTGCTCGTCATTTCGTGCTGTCATTCGTGCCCGCCTAAGTGAGTCTCAGTGTGTTTGCTATGCCTATACTAAAATTCATTTATTTTCGCATAACCAGGCCCGATGCTTTCTGCTGGCAATTCGGTCAAAGCCGAATGCCGAAGTAATCGACGAATCTCGATGGAGAACCGCTGAGACAATCATGGTCTTGACATACTTTGACCAATTCGATAAAGGCTGCAGATTCTAATACAGAAACATAGACATCACGCTTACACATTTCTGTTTTACACGTTTAAAAGTGAATGCCGAAATAAGCTTCAAGAATGCTAAAGTTACAACTTACGATATTTATAGTTATGGTACGCAGGGCACACTCAATTGGCATAAGCTGTCGTATTGAACGCAAGGTTTAGGGCTGTCATCTCATTCTACGGGTAACCCATTTGTTGAAAAGCTGTGTAAACTATATTTATAAACTTTGTTCATATCTTCTGCATTATTGTTATTTTGTAAAATATGGTATGGAATTGCATATAACCAAGAATAACTTCAAACTGCGTGGTTCTCTCAAACATATTAAAAGCTGGCCCTGACACGGTTCGGCTCCTACCTACTCGGGACTTAGCTTCAGCAGACAGGGGAGCTCAGGGGGTACTCTGGGGTACTACGCGCGGCTCTGCCGCTCTGTTTCCAACGTTTATGTCTCACGTATGACTGCCTTCATTAGAGTAGTTACCGTATTTCATTCCATCCTGCCTTTAATGTCAACACCACCGTAGGTCCGCCTGTCTTCTGCCTCCTTCCTCTCATAGCTGTAGACTTAATCAGAGTATATTTACATAGTTTGCGTTCGCAACAGCGCGTGGGCAACAGCTAAAGGCCATCTGGAAGGCGCCTTTTAGGTGCTTATAGATGGTAACACAATATTTTTCCTGTCTTAAGGAGATTGGCCTGGAAAAACCCTATGCTTGCGAGAGAACTAGGCTATCGTATACTGTATCAGCCAGCGCGTTCACGAGCCCGATTATCCTCCCACGCAGGAGCCTGCCACCACTTTCGTTAATTCGTTTCCAGGCTTCGTTCCGGACATGAACGTCGGGTCACTTTCTAACTTCTTATGTGCTATTTGTGGTGAGTCAATCATGTGTCACCGTCATAGGTGGTTCTGTTACAGCCATCCCGTGTGCCGTAGCTGACCTAACCGCCAGGATACCCTTTAATCGACTAATTTGTGATTTTTCTTCTCTATCTAGGCATGTGGCGTGTTCGGAAGTTATATATGGGATGTTTGCGTAACGTATGACGACGAAGGCGGTTACTAGAAGAGAGACCTCTGTAATGCGCTTGGTTACCTACTATAACCTCTTAACATGGTTGTTGACTGTCAAAAACGAATTCGTTTTCATGCTGTATTTTGGAATACCGATACCTGAATCATAGTTCCGTTGACATCATCACAGCACTTCGATTTGCGTGCTCTTGAGTAGGAGTTCTACTCTTCCGTTCTTAGCAGAGCAAGCGTAGCGTGAAAAGCTAGCTAAATTGACATAGCTGAGATAGGGTTCACTTTAACAAATCGGTCGACCAGCCGTGAAGCTTGTGAACCGTCGTAAGTAACAGCTTTAAGAGTCACAAATATGTGCAAAGTCATAGATGTATGTATACCCTGACGGTGTCCGCAATTGGAGCTGTTAATATACATTTATTACAATGCTACTTGCTTGTTAAGTTATACTAGTAGCTAGTATAAACCAAGTATAAATAAGAGTAAACTGACGGACTTAAGTACATATTTATTGTTTTTGCTTACATCTTTATGTTTGAACGTACCGAAAAAGGTAACTTAAACAGATAAGCGCGGATAGTATACATTGCATCAGAAATTAATTAAATATTAGTGTCTACCATAGTCACTCTCGAACAGAGTAACATGTTTTTTAATCCACGGTATTATTGACTCTAAAATGGTGCGTGCGAGCCTCGGGTAAGAATACAACGAGTTATACATCCATAAATGGCATGTATTAATGTGTAGTTTTGTACTTCTAAATATATATATATATATATATATATATATATATATATATATATATATATATATATATATATATATATATATTATATTCATACGTATGAGTGTTTATGGGTGTTCCGTGATACAGGGCGAGCGTCTGCGGTCTCTGCGGCAAACACTAACCACGACACCGCTGGTGCTTACCCGCAAACGCAACAACCTCTCGTGTGAGAAATTTCCATATTCGTTTTTCCGAATACTTAGTGTAACGGGTGGCAATGAAAATCTTGATGGTCGTGCTTCGTTCATATTACCAAGTCGCCGGCGCACCGAAACCACTGCGCATTAGATAGAGCGGTGACCGCTGTTTTACGTTTGATGGAGCATAAGATGGAGTACAGCCAGTTAACGTAAAACGGGCTTGTGGAAACGCTCACTATTAAGCTTATATGTCTGCTAGTCATGCACTTGACTTGTGAAAATAAAATCACTGAGGATTATAGCCGAACAGAACGGCAACTTTTCGCTTAATGTTAGCTGTGGCTGGCAGCAAATACGGCTCGGCTTTTGGTGACCTTGGATATAAAGCTGATTTCGCACAGACCTACCGGCATCTAATAGATGCCTCCCCTGGCAAACATGAGAGCTGTTAAATGTTTACAGCGTATTGATTTTGCAATTTTTCACTAAATCTCTACCAGAAAATATTTAAGAAGAGGAACAAATAACAATTAACGAGCCCCTTTGTTTTGCAGATGAGTTACGTTAGAACTGTTTCTAATCTAGTTTTATGTAGAGCTTGTTTTAGACAACTCATTTAGATGTTGGTCGTTCTAGGTCGCGTTTCGCAATACACACATACAGACACATTTAATCAGATCACCTCTCCTGTCTATATATCTGGCCAGTGTATTTCTTTCACTTTTTCTTGCATTTCCTTCACAAACCAACGAGCGTGCACGTGTAACTGATAAGTGGGCACAAGTTTACTATCGAACACGTAGTTTTACTGATGTATGTTTTAGGCGCAATTCTTATTTTTCGAAAACAATCTACGAGTTCTGCTACATAGAGGGGCTACGACTTGGCTATGCAAGGAGAGCCGATAGTCTCCCCAGCGTAGGCCCACCACGCGTCTGGCGTCGACGAATAAATAGAAGGTCCCCGTGCGCTGTGATAGAGTAGAAGATGTTTTGCCCGTCCTTTGCGCCAGAGGGCCTCATGGCCAGAACGCTATCTAAGTCTACGTTGTCTGCTGCTGCTGCTGCTGCTGCCGCTGCCGCCGCCGCCTTGTCTGACGGCGCGCGGCTAGCATTGCAGTGTTGCGCACGGCATTATAGAACGATAAAGAAGAACACGTAGTACACGCCGGCTGGCCTTTAGACACACCCACGCACCCCTTTAGATTTATTATTCGAAATAAATCACGGCTGCTTTCTAAGGGTCTGGTGGCCATCGTTGTTTCTCTGTTCGCTCTCTCTCTCTTCCTCTCTCTCTGTCGCGCTCGCCTCCAGTGGTGTCAAGAAAAGCCGTTTATTGCACGTTTGTGTAGCAGCGTTGTGTAGCAGCATCGCTGCTGTTGCTACATAACCGAATAGTTGCAGCGACAACAAAACCCTCACGCGAGCAATCGCTTCTGAACGGCTTCTTGGAGGTTTTGCGGCGTGCACTTCGCATCGCCTTCGAATCTGACCTATTCAGGCGCGCAGAGGCGACAGCGACGACCACAACGACCTCAGGAGTTCATTTCAAGAGAGACAAACAATGAGAGTGGAGATATTTTGTGTACGTACGAGTGTGTGAGGAAGCGAGAGAGAGCGAGCGAGAGAGAGAACGAGCGCGCGAAAGAACCAGATGAAGGGGAGCGCCTAACTTTTCCTCATACGAGCTCATTTAAGACTGCCTAACGAAATCCAAGATGGCGGCGCCCAACAGCGCACATTGGGACGTTCAACGAGTGTAATGCTTTGCAATAACGAGTTCATGTGAATGGATCCAGTGCTCGTCTCGTTTTGTTACTGGGCGCGCCAGGAACAAAAATGCAAAATGCAGAACCTTTGGTCTGGGTCGTGTAGTACTCTTAAACCCATCCTCAAAACCTGGTGGTCCGCTAACTTACGTGACCTCGATAATTCGGTGGTATGACTTCGGTCTACTGAGACAATGAAGTAGTACTTCAAAGCCCCTATGTATTGGACTACTTTAATTATGTGCTGCCTGCGCTATTGGGCAACGCAGCAGACAAGTACCACGTCACCCTCTTGTCCACTGTGACTAAGGACGAGTGGGACGCCTTGCAAATCCTAAAAAACTATTCCTGACAAGTCCCGTGGCCCCTTAAAACCTGCGTGAGGTGGTACGTCAGAACTACATTTTCCGAGTCTACCGACATGGCTCCGTGACTCTTACCTAAACTTGCTGCCATTTGTCGAGCGCACTTGTATTCGCCGCATGGCGTTTTACTCGCGTTGAGCAGCGTTCGTTTCTCTTTGCGGCCATGTGATTCCATAGTCAATTACCTATATATATATATATATTTTTGGCAATAGCGTGCTTAAAACGATATATATGTATATATATATATATATATATATATATATATATATATATATATATATATATATATATATATATAAACAGAATACTTGTATATGGACAATAATTATGGCAACCTTAGTGACTACGGTCGTATATGCTACAACGGAGTGTGTGGCATCGTGTTCCGCTGGCTGTTTCAAGACCTTTTCCCAAGCGTGGTAGCATGTCTTTCGAATGGGTATTTTTATATAACATTAAAAAAACACAATGGAATTGGCTACCGTTGCCAGCAGCCGGCGTCTGCCTTTGCTGGCGCCGCTGATCTTAACATCAACTTTGTCAAATTGCTAATTGTCTGCGCGGATGGTGTGCCGCGCGTTCGACATGCGCTGTGCATGTCAGATCTTCGGTTCAAAATAGCGTCAAGGCACCTTGCATCTTTTGAAATAATTGTTCACCTTACCGCGCCGCTTTTCTCCGATCCCTATCTCCCGAGTGGGATTGCCTCGTTCCCATTGGGGACGAGTGTCAGGGAGCGTCTTCTGATCTTTAGCTCGAACTATTAGTTTTAAGTCGGCAGCATATGTTACGCCTAGTGGTGCCTTCAGACATATTGACTTTGGTGATCCCGTTGTAGACCATATGCCACAGCATAGTCTCTTATACGTACCATTGAGGGGCCTCGGCTGGTATTTAGAAAGTGTTTTTGCCATACGTAACTTCCCGACTTAAAGGTTTCGTAGAACACATCCGGTCGATCCTGCATGCCAGGCATTTTTCTAAGCTGCGCTCAGATACATCCTTTCCGTGCAGGGGTATTGTCCGAGTTCCATCAATAGTTAGGCCAATGGGTTCTGCCAGTACCGCGTTTGCGTACCGCGGGAGACGCTTACTCCCTATTTTTCTGGAGTGCTGCCATTGGGTGATTCGCGTCTGTGCTGTCTGGGAGTGTACCGGTGCTGTGTTTGACATCTTCTTTGAGTGCGTCATTTCGCCTCGTTCGCCTGGCCCTCCACCCTAGTGGCGCTCTAGCTTCTAAAAGCAATAGCACCGACTGACAATTGCTTCTGCTGTTCCGTGTGGGGACACGATTGCGTTAGTTTCTTTAAGTCTCGATCTCACATACAGTCGGGCTTTTACAGGCGCTCTGCTGAAGAAACGTTCAATATGAGTCGTCCCAGTACGGTCTCTATTTCGCTGCTTAGAGTAGATGACGATAGCAGAGGCTAGCAAGGTGTTCTTTAAACAAGTCAATCTTCTTCGTCAAGCAATCAAGTGCCTGATCTGTATTATCTACGCTCGCACTGCCTTGGACTGTTCGTATAACAAGTATTCTTAATGTTGTAGTTTTGTCTCTATCGTCTATAACAAGGCTACATTAGCCCAGGCGTAACAGTTGTTTTTCCACGCTCAAATCTTTGTGGCCAAGTTGCTTGAAGATTGTTTAGAATTTTTTTTTCTCGTCGTTACTTTTTTTTATCGTACGCCTATTGCACCTTGTTTGGTCAGTATGCTGTTGCACTTTGTCTGCCTTCGATTTCAGCGAGAACATTCTGATCCCCGTGCTTTTCTTCATCACGGCTTATAACTGTGGTTTCTTTCTTTGCGTTCTTGCATTTCTTGCTAAATTCCTTAAGCCGCTCTTAATTGTCGGCGTCGACTTCTATTTCTGTTCCATCCCAACTGAGGTCTGAAACCAGCCAGGGCGGGCTCTTCGTAAACCGCAAGAGTCCCTTAGTACGCTGGTCTCCAGCGCTGCGTTCCACGGTTCTTTTCTTGTTTCTGCATTTAGGTGAGGTGGGGGACGCCGTCACCTGGCAGATCTTTATATATATATATATATATATATATATATATACCATCTTGCTTATTGGATGTCCACAAGCACTACAAATAGCCTACGGCACACATAACGTAATATATTGACAAAACAATGAAATGGTCTATTCATATGGCCACAAAGCCAAAGAACGTCAGACTGCAGAGACACAAACCGTGGCTCGACAAGGAGTGTCGACAAATAAAGCGAGTTCTCTATCTGCACAAACCGACAATGGCAACTGAGCTTCTACAGCTGGCTGAAATAAAACGAATATTGGCAAATATGAAGAAAGAGAAACGGCGACACTACAAGTGAATATAATTGTCTACAGGGAAGACAACGCATTAGGCTAATCTTGGCAAGCTTGCTGAAACCATGGCTGCTTCTTCCAAAGAAGGCAGTACCTTCAAACCTACTAATAAATAAATAAGGTGGGTAGTCCAATTAACAAAAGACGTCATATTATCAGCTCAGGACCTTTTAGAAAAAGCTGTCAATTTTAGGTTAGTTCGACAAGGCAAGATCCCTGATGAGTGACGGAAAACGATCTACATCCTATATTTAAGCGAAAGAGGGATGCAACCGTCCCAAAGAACTAAAGAGGTATAGCATTTTCAAGCGTTTACAAAATATTAACGTCGTTTATCGTTGGTCGAATATACTCTCTGTATAGAAGACAAAATCTTGACAGCCTAATACGTTTTTTTAAAGAGGCGTTTTAAATAGGATATTACACCGTCTCTCTAATAAAGAAATGACATACGCTGCGTTTATTGATTTTCAAACTGCTTTCAATCGCCTCCTAAGGTAACGCTTACGAGACACGTTTCGCACAAAGTTCAACATAACCGGCAACTTTTTACCCTTGTTCATAGTGAATTATCATTTAGGTAAAATCGACTACTACTATGTACATAGCGCAAACTATCGGCGTAGCCCAGGAAGACCCAGCTTGTTATATATATATATATATATACATTGTATTAAAATTAAATTACTCCTACAACTGCATTATACCCGACCCTGAGCGATTTAAAAAAGACAAGCTGAAAACCTACTAAGTTTAGCGTGTATTAAGGTTTCCAAAGAACGCGTCGGCATTACTTGTCTTAGGGATATGCGGAGAGAGAACAATTATTGAAGACCTAGCACTTAAGAAGCACGTACCGTCTACAACGGATATTCTAGACTTATATCGAGCCTATAAAGAGGATAGAAATTTGTAGCTAAAGACTATACTGATGGCCCGACCTAATATTTACAGAGATGGAAGAAAGCCATGTAAACAAACCGCTTGCTAATCTGCCGAATATCTTTTCATAGATACCATCATTACATATGTGTGAAACCGAACTATGTCAATATTGAAGGATGCGTTTGTAGTTTTTGTGGAGAGCTTGATATTGAATGCTACCACATATTTCTGTGTGAAGAAATTTACGGAACGTCCCTATAATCTAAAGTTAATTACATTTTGTGAGACTGTACGCTCACATTGTGTAACACGAATTAACTGTCTGCCCATTGTATGTTAAAACAACTCCCTATATATATATATATATATATATATATATATATATATATATAAAATATTGTGATGATGTATTAGTCATTTACAATACGTTTGCACACTCGGCAGTGCTCGCCTTGGTGTAAGAAGTGTGGTACGAACCCACGCCCTCATACGAGGACCAGAATATATATATGCTAAATAATTATAAGTAGTGTTCTATGGTCCTTTAGCAAGTCATTTAGTACTAGCTTTTTGACATGAAGTGGCCTCGAAAATACGCCCCGATTACTTACTGCGCAAATTTTGCGTGGCGTGGGAACGTTTTTTCAAGGAAAGTTAAATATAACTAATCAACAAGGCAAGCGAAAGAAAAGGCAGTTAACTAGTCGACTGGCTAGCTCCAGCACCTAGTCACAATCACGAGGCAGATAGCCGGGTGTGTTAGTGACCGCAGTGAGTACCCAAAAAAAAGTTGAAGTAGTATTAAAGAATGGTTCCAGCTCCTCGCCTCTTCCTAAGGCCATTTAGGTGAGAGGTTTTCAGTGGGTATTTTGCCAACAACATCGGCACCGAGTCCCGACTTTAGTAAACGATTTTATTCGCACAACAGCAGCTTAGAAAAGATACTTTTTCAGAGATAACTTTCATAGCTATGCTCGGCATATGCACTTAGTTTGCAATTTTTACTCATACGATTTGTAACTTTAGAAAATCAAATTCAGCTGTTTCAAAACAACATCTGCATGTTCTATATGTTTACTTGTTAGCAACGTTCAGAACAGTTGTTTAGTTCACTGACTTGTGCATTCACTGAATTACATTTTTGACTCTATTAAAAGCGTATTGCTATCAAGCGGCTATCTATCCAGAGACACATTCTACCCCGAAGGGAACGTGCGTGCGTGCCGTGTGCCAGTCTTTTGCCTAGGCATGTGTGATCCAAGAGATCCGGCACATGTTTTGTGTGTGCTTTATCGTATGGAAAAGGTAGAGCTTAAGGCCTGCGAATCTGGTGAGCTAAGCCAATGCTTGCGTTGATAGTAAGGCAACTGCACAAGTTTTCGCTAACGGGGTAACTTTAAAGCCGCCCAGTTGCAAGCGCTCCTTGTCGGCCTTCCTGGCCTAAACTTTCAACCTGTACGGGCTATGTTGATCTCGGAGCAACATACTAGTCCTAACCATTAGTCGTGCAATTCGTGCTATTGTTCCCCCGTTCTGCTTCCAACCCAAGCTGGTTCATCTACTTAACCGTAATCAGCCAAGACAACATAGGCCGACAACCGGCAACCAACAAGACAACTCAGGCTCATTTTGTTTGACACTTCGCGCTTGCTATCGTAGGAGCTCAAAGAGAGCGGAAGGGGGCTCGGCTACAACGCCACTCGGCGTTAAACGTGCTAAGTCGGTTATCGCTCGCGTTTCCTCATGAGGGTGGAGCAACTTTGAATTTGAGCCCGTAGCGCTCTTCGTTAAAGCGTTTGCCGGGATCGGGGCACAAACGGGGTTCGGGGGACAAATAAGCGGACGTCGCTAACAATTTGTTAGCGTCTCATGCAGCAACGCGCAAGGTTCTACTACTTCTGCTGCTGCTGCTGTGGTGTTGCCCACGGAATATGCACATAGTCTTTCTCGACGGTTAATTGGCTAAATGAGTTGGACAAACAAGTGTTCGGAAGCATGAAGATCACTCGGGCATGGCCAGTCGATCGTCGTCTTGGCTATTTACTTGTTAGCTGATGAGGGAGGCCATCTCGTGTCCGGGCGGGGGGGGGGGGGGGTGGGTTAGGGTTAGGCTGTCAAATAGAACATTTTGTCTCCTCAAGTGTCCTTAGTCATGATCAGTCTACCTGATGATGGCTGTGTCAGATTGTTCTTACCCCAGGGTTGATTGCTGATTGCTGATAACTGATACCCGTATTACAGCCTAATCGAAAATACTCTAAACACAGTGTATGTCTTACATATGGGAACATCATCGTCAGACAATAACCACAGCGTAGACCTTTGCGTAATTTTGCTTAACTTTTGCACCTTTATCGTATGCATATACGTTTTAAGTGGTCAGAGGTTCGCAGCGCTTTTGAAAAGATACTAATGTTCCACGTGTCACATTTTTGCGGAACAATTGCCTTGATACTGCGAAGCAGGAGGCCAACTGTTAGCCGTTTCTCGAAAGAACACAAGAATAGGCCATGTAGCTTAACTTGCAAAGCCAATTGTATTGTATCTAATTTGCCCAGAAAGGCGCCTTCGATTGCGCTAACCACCGACCACTAATACAGTTAGTTATCTGAGTATTTAGTATAGTCCAACTATTAAATAGGTATTATTTAAATTCATCTTTGTTTCGATTGGCGTTTTTAAGCTCCTGTATATACTTTTGTGTGTGAGACATTACGCGCTACATGCCACTAGAACCAAATAATTGTTACAAACGAAGGTCAGAAAAAGTAAACTTGTTGTTTAATTTTAGTAGAAGACCTAATTATTATACGAAGGTGAATCGAAACATATTATTACAAAAAAATCGCGATGAGTCTAATGCCATTTCCTAAAGTTACAAGAACCAAAGCTGCAAATAGACAATGCTGCTGACATTTTGATCTAAAACAGAAGGTCTTGTTTCTACAACTGCAGCTCGAACTTCTCAGCCCCATTTACTCCTATGTGGACCCCATTGACACGAAAGTAATGGCCATTATTACTTCAAAGTTTCTCAAAGCGGGGGTTTAAAACATAATTGAATCCACTTGACCTCGGCATTTTGGCTGCTCAGAAGGAGAGGGTTATGTAATTATTAGGTAAGTCAAAAAGTTCGTCGGCTTTCTGGGACCACATTATTGAAATTCCCGCGCTCTGCAGCAGGGCCGCCTGAGAGTGCGGCTGGGTGTTTACATTCAGGAGCAGACCCGTGGCGGCGCGACGGTATACCGGTTCCAACTTTACCGTTTCGTTTGCGGAATTGGCAGCTGTTTGCAATGGAGGACAAAAATACGCATTTTCGACACATTATGTTGTTCTCCTACCGTGAAGGCATAAGTGCAGCGCAAACAACCCGGAGGATATGTGCAGTCTACGGCGAAAACGCAGTACACAAATCCACAGTCAAAAAGCGATTCGCCCGTTTCAAAGCTGGAAACTTCAATCTCGAAGATGAACCGAGGTCAGGACGACCCAATGTTGTGGAGACCGACGAAGTCATAAGCCTGGTTACTTCGAACCCAGGTTTGACCATAAAAGAAATTGAAGATGTAACGGGAGTCTCCCACGGAACCGTTTGGAATCGCCTCCATGATGCAGGTTTCTCGTGCAAGCGGAATATCTGGCTACCACACGACCTCAATGATAGGCAGCTTGAAGGGCGGGTCGATACCTGTCACGCACTCCTCCGGAAGAACTCGAATGAGCCATTTCTGAGGAGATTGATAACCGGCGATGAAAAATTGATACTCTACAGAACCGTAACACAGAAAAGAAGTTGGGTCCCCAGAGGTTCTCAGGCCGCAGCTATCCCTAAACCCGAAATTCGTCAGAAGAAGGTTATGCTGTGCTGCTGGTGGGACTGTAAGGGCGTCGTGTATTTTGAGCTGCTTCCAATGGGTCAGACGATCAACTCCGTCGTCTACTGCAGACAGCTCGAAGATTTGAAGGCTGCAGTAGCAACGAAGCGCCCGGAATTGTCAAACAGGTGGGGCGTCACTTTTTAACATGATAAGGCGACACCACACAAAAGTTTGGCCACCCGGCAAAAATTGGCGAAGTTTGACTGGGATGTGCTGCCGCACCCAGCTTATAGTCCCGACCTCGCACTATCTGATTATCACTTGTTCAGGTCTCTCCAGGACTCCCTTGATGGCACAACATTTGAATCTTTGGAGGCTATAAAAAATCACCTCACTCAGTATTTCGACGAGAAGGACAGGACGTTCTGGGAGAAAGGAATCATGGATCTACCGAGGCGATGGGCGAAGGTTATCGAACAAAACGGTCAATATATAATTGAATAAAAATACTGTTGTCTGCATAAATAAGGCTCTTTAAAATCAGGTAAAAAGCCGACGAACTTTTTGACTTACCTAATACTTTGTTTCTACTTTCAGTCAGATTTATGTTTCCATATACTAAAACATAGCAGTAAAACAACAATTTCTAACAGAATCGTCAAGGTAGGATGAGTTATACTCGAAGGGAATTGGATTTCACGCGTGGCAACGCGTGCCATATCTTTGAACTGTACTCAAGTCAACGACGATACTAATTAGCTATCTTCCACTATATTCAATATACAAAAAACATATAAATACGGGAGCTAAAACCTCCACCATCGACTTGTTGAGTTTTAAAAATGGCTACTCACAAATACTGTATTTCGTTTGGTACTGCCGAAACTACTATTTCCACTGCTGTGCATGTAGTTAACCGCACAGCCCCCTCGTACTGATATGACTGTGCACATGTGCGCACCTTTGAAGTACATTTGGAGTTCCTTATGTACAAACGACACATTTAGGATTCCTTGCTGACTGTTACTCTGCTGCTTCATGTGATGCTGTTTCGAGAACAGATCAGAGAGTTCGACACCTGTTGTCGCTTACGACAATCCAGCATAGTGCGTGCGAAGTGAACACTAATGCGGTCAGTCAATAATTCAGTTTGCTTGTCTTCTCTTCCTCGGTGCCCTTCATAGGATCAAAGGATTTCGCCGGCCACAGACGAAGGACCCTATGTGCTATGTGTTTCGACTGCCCTCAGAGAGCAGGCATCGTTCTGCAGTGGTCAAGGTCGCTCCATCATTGATTTGATGGTTCTCGATGTATTGTACCTCGCTGGTCTCTAGCGCGCTCTCTATCTCCCTCGCTCTCTCTTTCCGTCTGATTTTCTCGTTTGCCCCCACTAAGTATTTCTCTTTCCCTTTCTTTCTATCTGTTTTTTCCCTCTATCTGCATTATCGACCGCATTGTGTGGCTCATGCGTCCTAATTTCTTCCAGTCAGTCATTCGCTTTCTCATGCAAACGCTGCTCGCCGACCGCCAATCCTGTAGTGGCTGCTGAGTAGGTAGGCAGAGAAGAGGAGCTCAGACGAGGCTCAGCATGAGGACCGCGATGCACTCCGCAAACCGACTGTTTCGCAGGCCAAAGCAGGCGCGCGGGTCCACCCTGCCGAGACGGGCTCGCAACGTTGTCTGTGCCACCGGGTCCATGCAGTCAAGCGGATAGCGCGCACCTCCTCTGTTGTTGCTTGGTCAAGTGGCTTTTGTCTGTCTACTGCTGCCTGCTGCTACAGCTGCTTAGTCTGCAGTTGTCGCGGCAGGCCAACCCGGGCATCCGGACTACGACAACGGCGAGTCTATGGACGGACATCGTGGTCGTGGTCAGAAGTCGTAGAAGGGGGTGCGAAAGATTGTGGTTGTCAATGAAGGCGACGGCGATTTCGAGAACAACAGCGGCTGGCGACAGGGCAAATCAGAACAGACGCAGGGGCGGCCCAGTGTACGAGCTTTACGTAGAAAAGCACAGGAAACAACGGCGAAAGAGAGAGAGAGACACGACTATCCCGGCGAACGAGAAGGCGGTGCAAAGAAGAGGGCTAAACCAAGAAACAAGAACGAAAGACGGGAAAACCCGCAGACAAGGCACGTAAGGCGAAGGGGGGAGAGGCGCTGAGTGGCCCTACCGGACCAGGATAGTCAAGACGTACCTGACCAATCTGCCCATTGGTTGGGTCGATATGGGCCATGCTCGGGTTGGTAGGACCGGGACATCGTTGGCATTGGGCCATTATCGTGACCGACGTGATGATGGTGGTAGTGGTGGTTGTTGTTGTTGTTGTCACCATTGCTGCTCTCTCCCCGATGCACGCAATGCCGTGGCCCACGATAATAAATCTGCTTATAGAAGAATTTGTTTTCGTTGTAACTTTCTTCGTCTCCCTCGCAGAGGGAGCCAGTAGGCAACAACAAAAGCAACAACACGACATCGACGGGAAGAACGATATTGCGGACAAGCCTATAGCGAAGAAAGTGGAGGCGACGATGACAACAGCCACAATTTATATATCGGGTATACTGGTAGTGGTCTTCTCTACTGATTATATATATACTTAGGAGAAATACTGATATAATATCCGCTGTTTTGTGTTTTATACACTACTGTAAATCTTCGACGTAACTACGACGCAAACCTCAAGCGACGGGTGCATCGTGGTAGGCAGCCTAAAAGTTTAGCAGGCAATATTTGAGCTTCAAGAATGCCGAATACACATAATTTCAACCTGGATACACGGACACCTTATCTCAGCACGGCACGCACATTTAAAAAGCGGCCTTTGTTAAGTTCGAAAGTTTGAGTTATAGGCGGTTAAATTAGGTGTAAAATGTAGTAAATACGCATTCGAATAGGGCAGAGCTAGCGTCAAATGAAAAACTATAGTCTATAAGATTGACTACTTTAATCAAATGATGCCTAGTAAATCAATCTAGTCTTGAATTGAGCTAAAGCGCTCCCCCTTCTGGGCAAGACAGCAACGGCCCAACTACGCACTATACCATTAACACATAATGGCGGCCCGAGCCAAACCGAGATCATAAAGGACCACGTACAATGAGCGTACTACAAAGGCCACCACATTCCGCGCCAAAACCACAACGTTCTGAACCGTCAAAACGCTCACCGTCATTGACGAGACGTCTTTCACCGACCAATCAGAGGGGGGGGGGGGACGACTAAAAATATCGAGACGCTTGATTTAAGCGAAACCCCTATATCAAACAAACACAATTATAAAAATGTTAAATTAAAAAGAGATGAACAGCAAAAAAATTGCTTCTAGTTTCACAGCGACGTCTGGCATCTTGAAGTGCCCGTCCGGCGAGGTGCCTCTTATACGAATACATGACTGCTGGAAGCATAGGCACATCGGACATTTTGTTCCTTAGCTGTGCTACGCAGCGGACGTCCGTGTGTTCTCGTTTATCCGAACTCTAGCCTCCTTGCGGTGTAGTTCCCGTCGTACTGAGAGCTGCATTAACTTTGCCTAGCTTGTAGACTTAAGGTTTTCGTTTTATTTGGTAGAGATGCGTCTTTAGCGTTTGGTGAAGATGCATCGCTACATTTGGAACAAACGTCATTACAATATGCTGGAGCAGATCGCCACAGCTTGACTTGCCTGTCAAGACAAGCGAAAGAAGGAAGTCCAAGTAAAGGCCAGCCGTAAACATCTTCGAAGCCGCTTAACGATTGCTAACGGGATAGTTAGGCAAAAAAGATTTCATGACTAGAGGAAACTAAATCGGGACGCTGAGGTACCTGGGTATGTATGTGCGAGGAGAATGCTATTTATTTGGCGTGGCACCGTTGTGGACATTTTCCCTGACGTCTCAACCACAAGGCCCAACCTAAGGTGAATAACGGACAAAAAGAAGTGGGCTGCGTAGCTACGTAGATTCGTAACACCAGTGGCAGATCTTGCCTTCATTAGCCTTGGAGGAGGCGCTGGGAGAGGCCTGGGCAGGGGACACTATTCGTGTGACATATTGAAGATAGTCACAAGGGACAACGAAGCCGAACGAGCATGTGGCGGTAATAGAAGGGGCGGCTCTCTTTAGGTGCTCGGAGACGAAGCGTAGTCGCAGTTATTAAGGGCAAGACGAAATTGCATCTGCGGAATATGGAGAGGCGAACCAAATTATGGAATATATATATATATATATATATATATATATATATATAGATATAAAAACAAAATTAAGTTATATGAGATCATTTCACAATCACGCCAGTCTGTATACGTACAAGTGCATTGCACAAGAGGTTAAAATTGCGTCAATGACTAATTTGGTGTGCGGTAACCCTCCCTTTTACAAAGAACGTAAAATAAATCGTGTATTGGAAGTATAGATACAATATGGCGTTTGGCGCTTTATGAACATTTCACTACTCTTGTATTGCGAAGCGTATGTTAATGCCCGCCATTGCTTGATAAACTGCTTATATGAGGGCGTCTCAAACAAACAGTATTCTATACGAGTAAACATGAAAGTTTAAGCGGTTAACGCACCGTTCTAAGAAACTGGGACATTGCCATGCGCAGGCTTGAGTTAGGTCTATTAGAAAATTGTATCGTATTATTTATCTAATGTGAGTATGGACAAAGTTATAGCATCAAGTAGTAGCCAATTACCAGCCAACATTAACACAAAGTGGGTTCGACTGTGCCTAAACCACCTCTAGCCTGCCGAATCTAAAAGAGATTACCACAGTTGCACCGAAGGGTTACACAGAAGCAGAGGCTGAGGGGTTTGTGTCAAGTGCGAACCTTTACGGAAACAGGCTTTATGTCCATTGTTTGACGCATGCCAGAAAAGAACATTTCTATTAGGGAACATGCATGCTAAATTATGGTTCGGCCATTATATATATATATATATTTTTTTTTTTTGCATAAAGGCGTCGTTGCGTTCTTTATGCATGTACTATTCAGCAACTGTTTTTGTTTCAACTGCTCCGTCCACTGCAAATAAAAAGATTGTGTACGGACCAGAGTTTATTACAAGGCTGGTCTGGGATAAGGCTTTCAGGGCATTCATGCCTTGGTGGTCGCGAAGAGCGATGATGTCTAAATACCTGAAAAAAATAGTTCTTTCAGATCTGCATCAACAATATGCGGGAGCAGCGTTTGTGCATATCTTAATCATTTTCTATCATTAGATAAGGCTTTTATACATGTGGGCAGAATGTCCACTTTAAAGGTTATCTAATAAGATTAGGACCTACCTAGTAGCACTTAGAATCGGGAACCTTTTAACAGAGAAACGTGAAATGGTATTAGTAAGAATCTTCGTATTAGTCTAATGCCAGAATGCTATAGTAGTAGCGAGATTTGAACGAGACGGTCGGGTCACGCGGAGCTCCAGGAAAATATTGTAAAATCTTAGTGCGGAACTACCGTCAGCCAGTTCTTCTGTATGAGTTTGGCGCGTCTTGCTCAGGCGCAGCTTTGCCTAACGAACGTGCTCTTAGAAGTGACTTATTTGACGGTAAACCATTACTTAACGTTCTTACTATGACCTTAGACCAGTTGCGTGAGAAACAGCTGTAAGGCATTCTCAGCTTATCACTACAAGCTTGTCGGGACAAGTGGATGCGTGCATTGCATTATCACGTTAGCTGGCAGAAAGATCTGTAATGTTTCAATAACTGAAGCAGTGATCTGTCGTCGCTATCATTCCAGTGTCGTCAATTTGTGGTGTTTTTGTCGTTGTCAGCATATAAATACGCACGCACACACATATATACATGGTGTTCAAAACGTATCGCGACTTTGGTGTTTTTTCAAAAATTATTCATTTATTCATGAATATCTATTTTGTCCCCTTCAAAGTAATCCCCATGAGATATTATACACTTGTGCCAACGGTTTTTCCAATCTTCGAAGCACTTCAAAAAACAATTTTTTTTAATTTTGCTCAGCTCCTCCTTCGATGCCGTCTTTATCTCGTCAAGCGTAGCGTAACGTCGTCCTTTCATGGGCCTCATCAGTTTAGGGAACAAGAAAAAGTCACAGGGGGCCAGATCCGGGGAATACGGTGGCTGCGGCATCATTAGTGTGTTGTTTTTGGCCAAAAACTCGCGCACAAGCAACGATGTGTGAGCAGGGGTGTTATCGTGGTGCAAAAGCCAATTTTTGTTCTTCCACAAATCCGGGCGTTTCTGGCGGATTGCTTCGCGCAAATTGCGCATAACTTGCAGGTAATATTCCTTATTGACCGTTCTACCCTGTGGCAAGAACTCATGATGTACCACGCCCCTGCAATCGAAGAAAACTGTCAGCAAAACTTTCACATTCGACCGAACTTGGCGCGCTTTTTTCGGTCTTGGTTCGTGCGGCAGCTTCCATTGAGATGATTGAGCTTTGGTTTCCACGTCATAACCATAAACCCACGATTCGTCACCAGTTATGACCCTCTGGAGCAAATTTGGGTCGTCGCGGACAGAGTCCAACATCTCATTAGCAATGTTCATGCGATGCTGTTTTTGGTCGCAATTGAGCAATTTTGGTACGAATTTCGCGGCGACCCGTCTCATGCCCAAATCATTGATAAAAATCGAATGGCACGAGCCAATCGATATGTTTAGGTCCTCAGCAACTTCTCTAACGGTGATTCGACGATTGGCCAATACCATTTTCTCCACTTCATTAATTTTTTCGTCTGTTGTTGAAGTGCTCGGGCGTCCGGCACGCTCTTCGTCGTTCACATCTTCTCGGCCTTCTGAGAACATTTTGTACCACCGATAAACGTTGCTTCGGTCCAAGGTAGCTTATCCGTATGCCACAGTCAACATTCGGAATGCATCCGCGCACTTAATTTCGTTTTTCACACAAAATTTGATACAGGTTCTTTGATCCATTTTTTTGAATAGGTAAACATCGAAGACGATCCAAAACACGTGCAAGCAAAGCAGCTGTCAACAATTAAGTGAACATTCAAAATGGCCGAGCTTGTCGGCATAAGTGAGAGACATGAGTACCAACATAACGCCACAAAAAATCGAAATTCGAATATACGTAACCCGCGAAAATTCAAAAGTCGCGATACGTTTTGAATACACCGTATATATATATATATATATATATATATACATACAAGCCTCATACAGCAGCTAACCTTTTGGGTTAGCAATGCTTAAGGTGCGCTCGCCTGTATGCAACGAGCCGGATAAGGTGCCGGCCTATGAGCTAGACCAAGATGGCCAGGCAATGCAATAAGCAAGTCAAACCGGCAATAATCACCGCGCACCGGAAGGAAACTCGAACTAGGTGGATGAACCGAAGTGTCCTCGACTAGCGCAAGCACTGCACATAATAAAAGTCATATATAAGGTCACTGCTAGTCTGAAGAACATGCCGTTGTCAAGAGCTCGTCGGAGAAGAACGAAGGAATTAAGAGATTTTACCTGTTAGTTAGCTCGTTGGATATGCACGGCAGGAGAAAGGCCATATATGATCTTATCAAGAACTGCGAAAGAGCAGACGATATAAAAGATCTTCTGATGACGGAGTGGCCCTGAGGTGCTCAAAACAAGCATATTCAAGGATAGGTTTTTTTCGGCTCCTCAACGCACGAAATGAATACTCGGCTGACTGTGTTGTCTGGAAAAATGTGGCCTCGCAGTTTCAAGGAATAGCAGGAGAGACCGGGAAGAAAGTTAGTACCGTGCTGTCGAGCTTCATTAAGGAGACGCAGAGCGACGGACGAACTATTGCGAGCGCTGGTGGCGATTCGGTTGCCAAAGAACTCCGGGCAATGGGAGACTTTAAGCATATAGAGAATTATTATTGTACGAGTCAACGAGTCTTTGGAGAACAGAATACAGACTACGCGTAGTAGGGTCCCGTGTTACATGACTAGTCAAGTTGAGGCAAGCGGCGTTAAAAAGTTCCTTGAATGTGTGGCCCGGAAGCACAACGCCTACGTAGCAATGACATCCGGGAGAAATAGAAAAGAAGAATCTGCCAATAGAGAAAGACGTGTCAGAAAAGCACCGAGTAGCACGTCCATACTTGTCCAGAAAAAGGATCGTGTTTCCCTATGCAGACACCCTGAAGCGATTGTGTAACAACATTGATCCCGCACAAAATAACGTAAATGTCACTGGGGTGCAACGGCTTGCCAGCGGGTTCTGGCCCAAAAGAATTCGTCCGACTTTGCAAAGCTGCAATGAGGATTGGACGAATTTAGATTGGCTGGTCGTTATGTCCAATCTTAAAGGGAGTCAGCCTGCCGACATGCCAGAACTGAGAGTTGGGCACCTGGATCTTGTACATTCAGAGCAGTCACAGGTTAACGCTGTCATAATTACGGCACCCTAGTTCACTTCGCAAAATATTGCGAGGGGTCCTTCTCATGTTATAACTGCGGGGTACCCAGGCATGCAGCCAACTCTGCAGCCTGCCCAGAATACCCCAGGATAAAAATAGCCGAGGCCAGGCGTCATTTGGACCCTGCAGGCCCTCGACGGAAAATGGAAAACTGTCCATCAGCATATACCCGAGGAAATGCGTGCATCTCCCCATGCGGGGTCGCTGCCTATCCTTGAGCTCACGGAGGGCGAGGCGCTGAGCGAGCAAAGCCCTCCTGCGAATACGCCTACTGTCGATGCAGAAGGCTATACGCTGGTTATCTCGCGAGAGAACCGCAAGAGAGGACAGCAATCCCCGATCGATGATCAACGGTTAGCCAAGTGGGCAAGGGTACTATCAACACCGTGAAACACGTTCCCATTAAATAATTTTAGGGTACATACACATCCATCAAAAGCTAATCATTTGTAGATACCATTGGAATAATATTAAAACCTAGTGTCTGATCAAAAGACACATAATTCACATAATAATATTACTCTATAGGTTTTGATTAAACTACACATAATTGAATAGCTTATGTCTGCTTATGAGCACTGCTCTGTTTTTTGTAAGCAGTGCCTTTATTTAAGAACTTTAGCAATTGATCGATTAATAAAGACTTTTCTGCAACAACATGTGCCATCAGTTCTCCTCGCCTATAGGCTAAACTAATGCTATAGTCCTAGGTGAGATTATTGGTCGCCATTGCTGCTGTTATTAACTGCGGCGTATTTATTTTTTTATTTTAAAATGCCCATTTTGGTTCTATAAAATTGTATCGTCTTCGGTAAAAAAAATAATAAAAATCAAATGTTTCTCGAATTTATTGTTGTCTGCTTGAGAGCTAATGAGCTCAGAATAACCCTCTTCTGCATTTACGCTGCCCAAATCAGTAAACTTTTCATTACATGAAATAGAGACATTTTCTCGTCCAGATGTTTTGCAAGCTAACGTAGATGTGGAATGCCCCATAGTTTAAGCATACTGCACATGATATTCCAGCCCTGTTGCATGCATTCCACTCAAAATGCCGCGTTACCACAATGGTAGCCGTTCGCTAGATAATCTGCGTACACTCGTTTCGTAATATTAGACTAGAGTTTTGTTACAGCGTGCGTTTGGGAGGCCGATTAGCCCATTACCTGGCGGCTACTTTTCAAGCCGAGTTTCTACTCTCAAAGCAACGATCACGTTTTTCGCCCAGGGAAAGATCTATTATTGATCACCTCCTGCTAAGGTTGGGCGCAATTGAAGCCAAATTGAGCGGTAAATCACTAGTTTCTGCTCCATATGGACAGCTTGCAGCTCGGCTGTAGTAGATGCGTCGTTTTTGACGAGACTGAAATAAATGTTGGCTTCCGACACAACTAAGCAGAAAAAGCATCGGAACGCATCTTACTCTGCACATGCCTTGCAGGTTCGTTCATATACGCTTAGCGCGCTGTAGCGGCGATTTTCCCAACTGTCAAATGAGTCAACACTGATCTTCTAAGCTACTTCATTGACGGTCTACGTAACTCCATCAAATACGCAAACGGCCCAGGGCTCTTCTGTCTCCGAGTGTTTTTTTAATGTTTTTACATACTGAGTGCTTTCCTCTGACCGAGAAGTCTTTGTCAAATCATTGAAAAACTTCTGGGCATTCTGGGCTGTGAGTAGTCGGGGCATATCCTGGATCTCAATTGTTAGCACAGACGCTGCGTGAACAATTTTGACGTTCGGTTAGAATCGTAAAATCCGGCGCCAATTTATTTACTCGTCCTGTATACTCGCCATCTGTCGCGCGTATAATGGAATATACGCGCTCACGATTTGACGCCAGGATGGCTTTTGAGACGCTCGGTCTTTCGGGCCCACGTATCACGCAACTTCTCCACGAAATTTCATAACGATTGGCGGCCATCACCAGGATAGGAGAGGAGAAAGTTTTCACAGCCAGCAGAAAGCTTTCACTTTATTCATCGATGTCCAGTGAGACGCACGCCGCTATAGCTCGAGATGCAAGGCGGATGACTCTAACCGCGGTTGGTGACTTTGAACTAGCAGCGTTAAGGAGGAGGAAGAACGGAAAAGCGGCTGTAAGGCTTTACGTTCCATAGATGTGTTGCTGCCATTGTTTACCCCGCTGCCCCATTAGTTAATTTCCTTAAGCATAAAATCTTGCCTTAACTGCCCATTAGAATGTTATCATACAGATTCCGTAATAACGATCAAATCAACTCTTAATGAACAGAAAACAAGAAAAAAAACCGAGTCGACGAGCGGGCACGTCAAGTCGAGTTGCGAGAAATTTCAACTTTTCCAGCTTCTGCGTTAGAAGGCACTCATTCAGGTTCTGTTTTTTTTTTGCTCGCGCGCAGGCGTTAATTGCCACACGTTGCAATAGACTCTCCGTGAGTGCGCACACACCGTGTCGTAGTTTCTCGTTCCATAATAAATGGCTCTGTGTAGCTGGTATCTGTAGTTACTGTTTACCTGGCAAGGCAAGCCAAGGCAACACATGTTGATTAATGGCTGGCCGAGCGCCTAAAGGCGCACGCGCGCGTCAAAGTAACGGCGCGACACAAATTGCGAACGTACTGCGATATGATCTCATAGTGCTCTCGCTGCTGTTGCTGTTGTTGTTGCTGCTGGTTCTGCTACTGTCTGTGATTATGTCTCGCCGGCGGCGTGCAGCCGGTCGGTCGTAGACCATAAACGATGAAGCAACAGCGTACGTAGTTCAGCCTGCCTCGTATAGCTTCGTGTGTAACGACCGATGCTTGTTGGACTACCCACTGCTTGAAACAGAAACTGCTGCTGCTGCTGCTCGCCCTATACTAGCACAACCACCACAATACAACTGCCACACCATTACTGGTATTGGGAGACGCTAAACACTGCACGTCGAGTGCTGTGTTGGCGAGCTGTTGCTGCTGTCGTTGCTGTCTTTCACCTACGAAATCGAGTCACGTCGTTTTGAAGACTCACTTTAAAGAGAGACTCGTCCGTTTCCACGTTGTTGTTGTCCGAGTGTCGCACGTCGTCGTCCAACCTCCTATAATTAAGTCGGTGCCGAGACAGACGGGCCAGTTAAATTGATGAAACAGCTACACAAACGTGCGGCGTTCGCCAGCTCTACTAGCGCGCCCGCCTTGCGAATATCAACGTAGCACGATTGACTATGGATTACAAGGGTTAGTTAAAAGTATATATATATATATATATATATATATATAATTCATTTTAATTAACTTTTGACCGGGCCGTCAAACGACAACAGAGGCATGGTAAGTATAATTTATTGCGTTAACGGAGTGCGATATTAAATGCAAAAAGGTGCAACAGAAAAAGATTGCGCTGCTGCTGCATCTGTTCAGTTTTTTTATTATTTGCTAGGCTAGTAAACATTTTACAGGGATGTGTTTTTGTCGTTGTAAGTGGTGCGTATATATATATATATATATATATATATATATACAGAGTCTATCATACCTTGTGTATTTAGTTTAAGGTTTGGTAGACTCGGCAACTCCCAGGGATCCTGGAGGATCCCTGTGCGTAGTGCTGCCAATTATTAAGGCACAGGTAAAGAGGCCAGGGGCCGACCTCACCTATTACATCACCCGGATCCTTACAGGACATGGAAACTTCAACTCATACTTGTTCCGAATTGAAAAGGCTTCGTCGGCGACATGCGTGTGCCTCCAAGAAGGCCGCGAGGACACTCCAAGTCACACACTGCTGCAGGGCACCGCCTGAGAGGCTGCACGGCTAACGGCAAGCAGACACGTCCGAGAGAAATGGACCAGGGAAAGAGTCCCACATCAAGAGGTCAGCGATCCATCTCGGGTCAGAATCTGCAGAATACATTGTCTCCAGTAAGCAGGCCTGGAAACTGGGAGCAGTTATGCAAAAGAGGTCCTCCAGAAGAAAGTGCAACGGGAGGCAAACACCGTTTCAATCTGAGAGCAGCCATAGAGAAGTGCTGCTTGAAGAAAACGGGCCTGCAGGTGTCGAACCAGTACGGGAACCTCTGGGCGACCCCAGTCAATAGATCTGAACGGGCACTCGCCACTTCTCCTGATAGCTCATAGTTCTATGAAGATCTGGGCCATCAGAGAGTGAGACTCAACGGGGGTGGTGCGTTTAGTGGGTATGAATCTCAACGGAGTAATATCCAACCGCTGGGGTCGAGTTCCACACTGCTTGAGACAGAAACTCGTAGCAGAAGTGCGTAACTGCATTTAATATACCTCCTCCACAAAAAAAACTTGGCAAAGAAAACAGAAATGTTTTTCCCAATGGAAGAAAAGAGTGGAAACGTCTTGTTTAAGAGTAAGGATGAAATTTATAAAAGTAGTAAGGAAAAACCGTACGCGACCATTTGCCTTACGGAAAAACTAAAAAAGAAATTACTCTGCCTTATATTTTCCTACACAGTTGTGCATAATCGACGTCTGCGGGAGAACCAGTCAGTGCATGCAATCGCTCATACGTGCGTGTTCGGCGGAAAATTCTGCATAATCTGAATCACATCCGACGCAAGCTAGCGAAAAGCAGATAGTCAGATTAAGGAAAGTCATAACATATCAATTTATTGTTAGGTCTTACGTTAAAACTTTCACGTGCAGAACCGTACAATTTTGCCTTTGAAATGTACGCCCAGAAGCTGTACGCTATTCTCAGGCATTCTCATATCGAAAGCAAATAAATGCATGCTTGCTAGCACTTTGGTCTGCTTTAGCATGGGTGTATGAGAAAATTAGCTACATATTTGAGGTTTGGTAGAACTTGGCCCAAAAATTGGTTCTTAACGTGACAGCTTTAACGTGAAACATACAAAGTATGGCTGTCGAAACAGCTTAGTTACTCGGCATCTACGTAACGCAGCACTACTACTTTAAAACGAAAATGGTGGGCATTCAATTTGCTATATTGTAAATAGTCTTTTGTACGTACACTTTTGATCGTAAAGGCATTTTTTACGTAAAAACATAAACGTAAGACAAAATAAAAAATCGACTTTTCATGACTTTGCTCAACTCTTAAACAAGACGTTTCCGCCCTCCTCCTTCCATTGGGAAGAACAATTTTCTTGCCGATTTCTATCAAACCTTAAGCAAAGTACATACGGTTATGATATACCCTGTATACAATACAGATTATGATAATGATCAATGTTGTAGTAATGATGATGTTCGCAACGATTCTTAAGAGCAGTCTGTAGCCTGAAGGTCGCTCTGGTTCATCGAGAACAACAAACGTGCTAGGAGGACGTAGCGGTAGCGTGAGCGTGATAACCGGCAGTTAGAGACGGCGCACCCCACGCTACGATCTTAACTAGATGGTATGGATCGCAAACCCGTCCCGGAACAAGCCGAATCAATGCAAAACGTTCGACAACCACTCTCGGCAGTAGTGCCTATCTCCAGCGCCACGACGACCAGCGACTTCACCGCTCAGAGCCACCACTTGCGGTGGAGCTTGCCTCCGTTGACACGACAAATTCTCGAACTAGAGTAAGTACAAGATCGGTGGCAAGAGGGACATTCAAAACACGTTCAAGCAACTGTAGCATTCGTAATAATGAACACAACAAGTATTTGCCACTTTCGAGCTGTATTGACGCCCAACAACTTGCACACACATATACAGCTAATGCGGACTAGTATCAAACAGGTGTCAAGGTCCTGTAAATAAAGTAAGCTTTGAGACGTGAAGTCGGTTTCACGTGTTAATTCAATCTAATCATTTACTAGCATAGTCTGCCGAAGGCTCTATTTCGTCTGCATTTGGTACCCATCTACATACAAGGAACCTACCTTTGCCTGGTTAGTTTCAATTGTATTTAAATGTATACAACAATCACGACTAATGAAACTCAGTGGATCCTGAAGCTAGCGTCCGAACCCGCATTAAGCGGTGTAACTGAATTTCGAGAGTGAAACACTTCATTAAGTATCTATAATAAAGTCTTATTTTTATATTTTAGCTAGGGGTGCTAATCATTAAGTTAATTGATTCTACGTTTATATTGGTTACGGGCGGATCCAAAATGAAAGTAACGGAATAAATGTGAGAATAAAATGGGTTTCTGTCGGGCCTAGCTGACTTCGCTTCTAGGGTACCACAAATAACAAAATAAACTAAAACAACAGTGCACACTATGTCACTTCTTTATGCGAAATGAATGGCGGTGGAGAATGCGTTACAGATCCTTGCGAACTCGCGCATGCTGGTGTGTCAGACTTTTTTTATATGCGGGATTTTAGGAATGCATAACGCACGCGTGTTGCCGGAATAACCGTCACTAGTGTCGAATTCACAAACACGGTAATCTTGGATTCCTCTTCACCCCCTCAGGCTTGGAAGTGCGTAACATTTCTGCGACACCTAGAAGGAGAGTCTCGATTCATAGAGTGGCCTCTCGCCTTGACTTGCCCCGCCTGGGCGCTTTTCTAGGCCTGGTGACATAATAGACCGCGCTATTTTAGGCGGTTTACTATAGCCCACTTTTGGGGGTCTGTTGGGACCTAAAAGTAATTCCATTCATCCAGCCTCATTGGCCACAGGGTGGCCTTTTACCGTTGATGGGGTGGCGGCTCTTTCTCGTGCAAGAGCGATGCACCACAGTTATTGTGTGCTTCACGTCGTTCGTCTCACCTGATTCGCACAGGATGCAAGCGCTCCAGTCGATCTTTTGCTTCGGGGTAGGTAGGCCTGAAGTGGCCAGCAGAACCTGCGCTGATAGCACGACCGTTCCCCATGCTGGTAATCGCCCAAGACTTGAAAATCAGGGATGAGAGATCGAATCCTGTATCCGCGCTGCTCCCATTCTTCCTGCCAGAGTGGCGTCTCTGGGCGAAGCGTGGTCTCTTCTCCTGCTCAGGAATTGTTCGCTCCTCTTGCCCGCGAGCACGTCTTAGGATTGTTATTTTGCGAGGATATTATTATTTATTAGTTGGTTTAGTTATTTTTCAGTCGACGTGGTTAGGTATGTTTGATTTGCATGGATAGCCATCTCTCGCCATTGCCTGGCCTTCGAAGCCGTCATAATCTGGGCGTATCGCAACAGCGACGTTCAGGTAAAGAGTCGTATCTAGTACTACAGCAAGGTTTTTGTTTTTTTCTAAATTGACGCGGCGTGCCTAAATTTAAATATTTTTTACCGTAAAAACACTGAATCAATTTATTGCCCGTCAAATACAATGCCTCCGCTTTCTCGGGCACTAAGAGAGGTGATGCGCCTCCACTCAGGCCCTGCCGCATTGCTCTCACTCCACCAGGAAAGCCCGAAATTTGAAATGCTGAGGATGAAGTTGTAGGCAACGTTCCAGAGTACCGGACCCAGGAGCGACACCCGCGGAACCCCTTCAGTGATCGCACGTATCTAAGCCCCTGCCGCCAGCCGCCTGTCCCTGAAATAGGATGATATTCACATTTAACATTCTGTTGATTTCACCCAAACGGAGTAAAAGGTTGTCCCTGTGTTCTGTATCTGTCTTCACCCTTTCAGCTAGACACGTTATGCAATAACGGTGGGATGATATTACCCTCGAAGGATACCAAGAAATGTTTGTTTTCCAGTCTCCAATTTTTGTCTCCTGTGCCGCCATGTAAATGCGCGTCGAAGAGAACAAAAGGACAAACCCGATGGTCTTCAGTAAGTTTGTGGTCTTTATTTGGCCCGCTGCAGAACCTGCCGTAGAGCGTTTGTTGTAGGACGAGAATCTTAAAAACTATTCTAGTAGCCGAGCTTGTTTAGCGTCTAATTCTTTGAAGTATCAGAATTAAACTGTTATGTACTCCAATATATTCCCCATCGGTCCTGAAAGGGCTTACCCTACTTCCGAGTTTGGGTAAGAAAAAGAGGTCGGCTTTCTTCTGGGGAAGGTCTCACTGTTTATTTTTGTGGTACTACCTAGTATTTTGCTTGCCAGAATCATGAGGATGCCTGGTCCTCGTCTCACGATTACCCGGCGTCTTGTCCGATGCTATTGCTCGCTTGCTTGTCCGAGCTCGGTGATGTTTTGCTCACTCGATTCCTCATTCTGCCGAGGTATGCCCCGCTCCAGGATTTTCTCTATTGCCTTGTTCTGTACTATTATTTTTAGTGACGCTTCTGCCGCTCCTGTGCTTTTTACTAAAGGTCTGTGGTGAAGCAAACATATATGTTTGTCGCTCAGCGTTTCATCGTCGCTTAGAGCTTCCGTTATAGGTAGCTTCGTTAGTTATAGTGAAGTTATCAATTGCCTGTTTGCGACTCTCGGGGGGTGATGATGACCGCTACCCCCAGCCGCTTTGCTCTAGTCCATGTAGGTGTCTGCCAAAACCGTTTGGGCCCCTGTAGAGCGAAAAATACCAGTATATACCGATGTCTTCCCTGATAGTCATGTTAGGCAAAGAATAAAAGCTATATATAACGATGTGTTTCCGATATCTCCGCCAAGGGAAGGTAGGTCCGTTTTTCTGACGATCTAAGCTGCGCAATTTTTGTATATCCATCACAGCTCTGTCTCCCTGTCCCCAACTCGGCGATCTAGCCGCTGCTTCTCCCGGTGATAAGGAACGGCGTTAGACGCAGAGAGTAGGCACAAGCTCATGGCTCTAACCGTCTCCTCGCATAAGTCGTGCGCTGCGCGGGACCTTAAGTTCACGTACAGAATCCTCACCATTTTGAGTCTTTTAGGTTAGCCTCCGCTACCTGTCTACCAGCCTCGATTGGGCCTGCCATCGTGCTGGCTAGGCTTAGTGACCGTCGTCGTTGCGTCTAAGGGTTTGAGCTGGCCTATTCCGCCGGTGCTTCCGAAACAGTTGGCGCTATTGTGGGGGTGCTTTCCTTGGCCGGGCGGCCCGTACACGCCTGTCGTCTCTCCTACGATAACACCACCAAAACATTAAAGCGAAACTAAGGCGGAGGTAGTGAAAAAATAGCGAGCAAACAAAATCCGAGTCGATATATGCGTGTAGACCGTGACCAGCGCCCGTAAGAGCAAGAGACTAAGCTCATTGACTCTACACTGTCGGCTCTCGGTAGTCAGGGGTTAATTGCCTAGCAGTCTAAGATTCTGCACGTATTTAAGGATGTTCAAGCGCGAATAAAATTGCAAACCACACGTATAGCCCATGCTATAAGCGCATGGGCTATACGTGTGGTCGTTGTCGCAATAGATTCATAATTATTTTCGACAAATGCTTTATCTTTGCTACTTTATCGCGTGCGTACATAACGTGGCTGGACAGGCCTGTTTTCCATTACACTATGTGTACACTATGGGAGTGTATTTGATTATATAGCTCTAGTACCATATATGTCGTTATTTTTGAACGTGTTACGGCTAAACTTAATATAGTAAAAATGCGTCAATTTGGTAAACAGATAACATTACTATCATTGTTTTTTATTGATTATGATTACAATTTTTTGTTCTTCTTCTGTTTCCCTCTTGTTATTACCTTGAAGAGAATCGGACCAGGATTCTCGTTCTCGCGGCCAAGGCTCTTCATGCCGATATAGGGAAACAGACTAACCAGAGCCGGGCCAGCCTAACAAGGAAAAGATTGTCATCTTTGAAAGTATTTCTCTCACTTACGTGGAGCTTGTTGGTAAAGGCAGGCGCGAACGGCAGACAATGCTCATATCGAATGATAAATACTTTATACTAATATTACATAGTAGTAAAAGTTCGAACAAAGCGAACTTTTTGCAGTAAGTTTACTCTAGTAAATGTATGTGAGTAGGCTTTCATACCGTTCATTTGAAGTTGCAAATGGCTGGCGAAAATGACTGGCGGTAACTTTAGCATAAGATTTAGTGCGCCTGCCAACACTCAAAACAACAACAATTTTCACAAACAGCGTAATGAGAGCGCGTTTACTGCACTACGGCAGCGGTAGCAACAACATAATAGTGGTGGCGTTAAAGGTAGGCTGCTAGTGCATTAGTCACGGTTCACATTTACCGGGGTGCCGCCGGTTCGATTCCTGTTGTTGATCGATTTGCTCGTTGAGAATAGATTATAACGGAACAATGGAAAATGTGGCAAACTAGGCCTTTGCCTAATTTGTAAATGATACAGGAAATAATGGAGATCAGTCTTAAATGCACGCTCTGCAGAGGCGGCTAGAGCCACTTGCGCTGCAGTGTTCGCACGCCAATTGATACGGCAGTAGAGTCAGAAGAACTAAAGGACTCACATCAATCCTTAGGGCTTAGACTACGCTAGGTCTTGCAAGAAACTTACGAGCTTAGCAAAGTTATAAAGTCGGTACAATAGTGAAAAGCTTCAGAAATCTGTTAGTGATTTGAATGGTCTCTCTTGCTCTCGTCCGAGTTTTCAGTAGTACGTTGCGACTGCTTATCAAGAAGGTTTTGCAGTCTTTTATACTTGGTCATCAGTGAGATTCTTTCTCACACTTCTTTTTATTATTTCCGATCATTTAGCAGTGTGCTATCCTTGACTTTCTGTCTTGGGTCTTGCCTTGAATAAAAATTAGACCTACAGAGCTTGGCCAAAGCCTCTGTGTAGGCTGCAAAGCAAGCTCCTCTAACTCCTGTGAGTGTCATACAAGTATTTGATTCTTGCGTGCGATTGCCAGACTTCTGATTAGGCTGCGTGGGACTGGCCTGGCTATGACATGGTCAGTCCTTTTAGCAGTTTCTGGGGAGGAGAGCTCTCTCACGGATGTTCGACCAGTGATTTGACCAATGATTAGGATTTGTAAAAAGCCGTTATACAAACGCACACCTTAAACTGATTTCACAGGTTACTGATTTTACTTTTACATATATCACATGTGAATGGTTGCTGGGACCAACGTTAAGAGTGAAATGGGCTTTTATATGGAGTACCTTGTGTGCTCATTGTTTGTTTGCAGTGCTTCGGCAATTTTCCCTGCCCAGTTCACTCACGAACAGTGGGATTTGCTTATCCGTGCTCCCATTAACAGATATTAAGAAGACATTTTCTGATCCTGATTTAAATAAATCGAGCACTTCGGCAACTGTTGGATTTTTGTTTAGCCACAATGAAATGAGTCTCTTGCCAGCCCTGTAAATATTCATAATGTCGTTCTGCTCGGAGTTTCTTTCTTTGTGCATTCTGATACGCTGTGTCCAAACGTATAACAAGAGAGGCAATGGCGTCCATTCTCTGACCTGTAGCAGCCGCGACAAAATATTCTCTACAGACTACATTCGCACCTTGACCACGTAGGTATTCAAGTAATTCTCCGGAAAACTGGGTGTTGACCAGGTGATTCGTCCCCACAAGGGTTACTGCACTGCTTCTGAACAGTTGCTCCTCCGACTGTGAGCCATAAGATTGTGTGTAATGCTTATTACACACAACCCATTGGCTGCACCATTAGACTGCACTGAGCATTTCTCTCTCATATTAGCTCATCCTCACAGCCACAAAACGAAATCAGTATTAGTGGGCGGTAGCATGTTTGAGTCTCGATGTAAAGCGGTTGATACCAAAGAGTATCTCAAAGGCTTTAACGGTCTACTGGCAGCATTTACCCAAGCAGATTAGGCGGTGTCACTTACAAAAAATAATTTAGATTGAGGTGATACATCTATGGAGCCAACGTAAGTGGCCGAGCCTGTATCCGCGGAAAATTCAATAACGTCGTGAGGTGACCGTATAAATGTCGAATCTAGTCAGGCGAATCCGTTTCAATATTATCTATGCGAATTTAGTGTTAATTATTCCATGCGGGGTAGGTACATATTTGAGTCAGTCAAATATGAAGGACGGGAAAAGCCATGTTTCCCCGCTGTGGCTAAAACAAGGACTAACATTTTGAAATGCAATAGTGAAGTTTGTGTCTTGGTTTAGGAAAACCTTCGTCAAGTATATTTGGAAACTGTGCTTGCACTCCTTCGTGTATTACCAAATGGAATATTTTTCTAGAGGTGAGATTTCCGAAAATGCCTCCGCAACTCCCCACTATCAAAGACTCTTTTTGTTGGCCCTGGTTTTTCTACGAGCACAAAAACTCTAGGGCTCAACAGTTCTCGACCGCGCGTAAGTCACAGCCATCTCTAGGCAAAGGCCAAAATCGCAGGTGCTCGGGACGTTGAGGACTCTGTGAAACGCAGCCCGGCACAATGTTGCCGCTCTTCTCATTATTGGCGCCGCAAGGCCCCGGCTTTGTACTTTTGGTATTCTCATGTTGTCATGACACATGATAGCGTGATCACGCCAGTTAGACCCTTAAAAGCTCAATATCGTAACCGCTTAAATTTGTCTGCCGGAAGCTTTTTTGCCGGCGCGAAACAGAACATTCTTCTTCTATACAATAACAAGCCTTTGTGCCGAAAATCATATAAACAAGCACCTACGAACCGTACTCGATCTTATAGTGCGCTATGGCTACTCCCGTCCCCATCTTTAATCGTAAAGTCAGCGTCAAAGCATATTTATGTTTTGACGCTGCATTGCCACAAATAGAAATTTATGGAGAACATGAGGGTTTTACAAGATGAGTAGCACGGCTTACGGATCCGCCGTACCACGGAGATGCCACGTTGCTTTGAATTGTAATGAATGTGATGAATGCAATGAATGAATGTTATGAATAATACGAATTGTAAAGCAGCCTTCGACAAAGCACCCGAAATGATTGTCATATCGATTCTAGCTGAGATAGGCGTAATCGAACCTAACGATAATTATTGAATTTAAGTCAGCTCCCGCCAGACCACACATTGGTGTCTCTGAAACTCGGCCGTACTACAAACCTAGCGAAGACGTTTGTCATGAAGTTTAGACGGAGCAGCTGTGTGTCTGCGTCTCGACAGCCCTCTGTCGTTGTTCGTAGCGTTTTTAAGCATTCTTAATTGGCCTCCATTGTGCGGCCCGCAGACTGGTCTGTCTCCTAGCATACACACCGATGCTAGCTAAAAGGCTGTAAGAGACCTTCCATTAACCAACTATTTCAACGACTGCCTCGCAAATTCTTAATAGCTTAGCTTTAGTACTCAGTTCATGCCCGGTGGCGTGGTGACTTAGGTCTGCGCCTCGCAACCGGATGAGACACATAGGTGCGCGGGTTCGAGCCCCACCGTTGCACATTTGTATTTATGGGGGTCCGTCTATGAAGCAATGTGAAAAACAGTTACGTGGACGTTAAATCTTGGCCGAGGGTCAGCCCGAAAACTTTACTCAGTTCATGGACGTTGTGTTGGTTAGCTAGCAACACTTTAAAACGCAAAAGTATGTGCGAACATGTAGATATACCTCATTCTGGGACTAATAGCTCTAATAGATGCCAAGTCGTAAGCAAACTGCTCTAAAAATTTTTTTTACATTTTGCTGACATAAACAACTCGCACATACATAAAGTCAGCATGTAAGTCATAGTCAATTCGAGGGTAAGGGGCATCTGTTTCGAAATGTCTACGATTACGCGACAATAGTTATAGTCAAACTCAAAAATAACCGCTCATACATTCAAAATGACAAGAGCCGAATGTCTGAGAAATATAATGATTATATGTAGTCAGCAACTATTTGTAGCACTACAAATAGAATTGGTACAGTGTTTATACAATATTTTAGCATTGCGTGAAATTAAACCCATTGGATATAGACATTTAAGCGAATTGAAACGCCCACTGTCCCTTGTGCTCTAAATATTTTTCTCAAGGCTCTTTTATGTTCGGAGGTTAGCGGTTACCAGCGGAACTAATGGGAAGCATTAGCATTAGTATAAGCAATCGACTGTCACAGTTCAGGCAACTCGTATCTCGGATGCCTCGAGCCAGCGGACAACAGGGTTTCACAAACGATGGCCACAAGGTGGGACCCATTCAAGCCGATGTGTGTGTGTGTGCAGGGGGGGGGGGGGGGAGGGGGAGAAAGAATTGTTTGTGCCGAAACAGCGACCAGGCCCTGTTTCTAACAATTTGCTGCCAACAATCACTGCAAAGATTTATTTCGGACAACTGCGACTATGTTGAAGAAAGGTGCTTGTATGTACGTATTGTGTGTAGGTCTGTGTGTGTGTCTCTTGGTGTATGTATTTGTGTATACTTACATACTCATACATGTGTATGTATGTACGTATATTTGTGTGTTGGTGCATGACCATTGTGTGTCCGGGTTGTCAGATTTCCGGCTGAACGCGCGGACGCAATTTTTGAAGGCGCGACCCTTCCCAGCCTCCGTGCTCGACGCGGGACGCAGTCAGTCGGAAGGGTCCTGCCGACTCACCGTCTACGCGCGACGGTCCTGCGACTAGCGAACAAGGTCTTGGCATTCAACATTCAAACAAAATCCAGCCAGCGAGACAGAGACACAGGACGACATCGACAAAAGGCCAGGACCAAAGGAGCGAAGCAGCAGCAGCGAAGAAGAGGTTTTGTAAAGCGGCGGTTCCGCATTGCGACGAATGCGCGCCGCTGTTGCGGGGATCCGTCCGCCTGCAGCCGTTGTATCCCTCGCAACAGCCCAAAGAAGAGCAGGAAACACTGTGCGCGCCGCGAGGCTGCAGTGGAGCGTAGGACCCGGCAGACCTTCTTCTGCTGCTACCGATGCTAGGGCTGCTGCTGCTGCTGCAGCTATTCTATGCTTCTATGATGATGACAACTGCTACTACTACTACTACTACTACTACTACTACTATTACTACTACTACTACTACTACTGCTACTACAAACGGCGACTACTTGACAATACGATGATGGAATGTCAATGCGGAAACGCATACAAAGTGTCTGACCCATCAATCCTCCATTGATGTATTCGAATGTGTGCTGCGATGTGATCAGTAGGCAGTCGGGACGGACTACTTAGTGGAAGCTAAACAACAAAAGTTTTCTATCTTCGAGCGCATTCGAACAAGGTCAAAGGTCTTAGTAGTTAGCTGTCATATTGGTGTGTTCGTGGTGGTGTATACTGCTGCTAGTGGTGTATACTGCTGCTGCCGCCGGCCGCCATTGAGAACGATGAAAGCATTGTCTCAAACCATCGGCTCGCCGCCTTCTGACGTAAGCGGAGTCAATACTGATGTGCGGAATACAATGGAATACGGGCAAAAACGCGCAGAACGTCCGCAGTGGTTGATCGAGAAAGATGGGAAGAGTCGTTCCTTCGTGGAGCTATTTATTGCAAACGGATCTCCGCACGTGAAACATGTGTATATGTATATATATAACTCATAACGGGGTGTAACAATTGTCCCCCAGTGAACGTGGCGGCAAATTCATCAGCCCTAGGAACAGGCTTGGTGCCGACCACCTGGACACGGTGCACAAGCACCGCCGTGGCGTTACCACGTTGTATATCGTAGTATACCGGAAAAATTCTCCAGCGAGTAGGCCCCGTCGCCAATTTGAGACACTTGCATACCTTATTAATAACTCCCCCAGTAATTTTACTTGAGCCCCCTAAGGTCTCAAAAGCAAAAGGCCAAAAGAGTCTCTGATAGATGCATACTTCCGACACTTATTTCTCTCCGCCTGCAAAACAGCATAACCAGCCTCCCGGGTAGCGCTATTAGGCTCTTAGGCTTTTAGGGTCATCCCGTCTGGTCGACGGGAGTCGTCTGTATACAACCTGCGGATTCGAGAACACAAGGGTAGTCAGGAGAGTCTCTGATAATTGCATACTTCCGACACTTATTTCTCTCCGCCTGCAAAACAGCATAACCAGCCTCCCGGGTAGCGCTATTAGGCTCTTAGGGTCATCCCGTCTGGTCGACGGGAGTCGTCTGTATGCAACCTGCGGATTCGAGAACACAAGGGTAGTCAGGAGACCTTAGAGCACGGGCTAGGATATCATTTCAAGCAGCGTGTTCTATCCTTCACATATATATATATATATATATATATATATATATTAATACGTAACTTGCGAACTCTATTATGACCCTGAAACAGCAGACATCCATAATGCTTAAACTTTTAGTAATTATCTGTATTTGTGTAGCTAACACACTCAAGTATTATAGACAGTTCATTCAAAAGTTCATCAGATGCGTCAACAAATGACAGATGCGCATACGCAGGAATTCCGTTCCGTCTCCAGATTCCCTTTCGTCTTCCTGTAGCAGTTGGCTCCGCCTTACCTCACGTTTCTATGCTCATCACGTCTTCTGCCTTCTCTTTGCATATATAAAATACTATGACTATATGTAATCATTTAAGCTCAACGTACCTACCTAGTTTCCTTTTCTTTCGCTTTAGTATTTTTTTTACTTCCGGAAGCTTTCTCTCCGCTGCTTTGAAAGGTGACGTAGCTTTTTTCTACCCAAAAACCATTCGAAAAATGCCGTCATTGCTGAGTCGAGATCAGTTGGCAAATCCTCTGCCAATGTGGCTGTGCACATCGTACAAACACAAATTTGATTGGTTCTGGAATATTGATATTTCCAATAGATCGGGTTTTTTTACGCCCAGAATGTTTTATTTGCCTAATTTAGTGCACTACTTTCCGACACAATATCTGCATATATAGCCTCAAAAGGGCACGTATATGTGTGGCGCCAGTATCGAACTTGCGACTTTTGGTGTCGCAAGCGAGCTCAGGTAAAAGCGCAAAGAACAGCTTTATGACACGCGGCTCCTACATCTTATTTAGATATTTTTGAGTGTACATATATTATACCCAAATCATTTGCTTCCACAAGTTGTATGGACAGCTGGGTGAATCTTTGATATTCTTAAAAGAGTGATTGTCCTTGACCAGTTCAATCCCAATTGTTTGTTGCGTTTCCTTTGAGTTATGATTACTGAAAATAGGTGATAACCTATACCGCAGAGGGTCAGCGACCATGCTGCCATAAGGTCTGTGGCAAGAGGAAACCCTAGATATCTCCACATGTCCGCTTATGCTGAGGCTAAATACGCTGCAAACATTGGATTATACAACTACAGCGTGCATAAGCGTTGGAACTATTCATAGAGCGCAGGCTATGTAACAATCCACATCGACGGCGATACATTGTAGCGCTACTGACTACTACTACTACTACAGCTATTACTACATTGGCGCACCGGCTTAGGGCAAACTAGTGGGCTTCACGTTTTGCACAGCCTTCCTAAATCTTACCACATAAGTGATTTTGAGCAAGCTAATGTTGAGCTCCAAAAACTATGGTAAATTACTCTTTAAGGCGGCGCCGATATGAGGCACTCTGCTGGATCTGCTGGTAAATTATAGGATAACGACACGCACCTGATCATCCTCTCTCCCTCTCTCTCTTTATGACTATGTTGTCTCACATTAAATGATTGTGAAAAACCCTCCCAGAAGAAGGAGGAATATTTCAAGGGTTAGAAATGGCCTCAACATGCACTAAGTGACAACAACGTCACTTAAGGCACAGACGTCAACATCTCTGCTGAAAAGGAGTTTTTTTAAGGAGGGTAACATGCAGTTCAGGCACATCTTCCGATGTTGTTAGCGAGCGGTGTGGGACTTATCATGAGCAGATCTGGTGCCAAACATGTATAATCTACTAAAACCCTCCTCCCAAACTACTCCTCAGAATTGTTTGGCACTGCAGAGTTCCTGCTTGCGGCCTTTTCGCTGGAATTCTTAGCCGAGACCGCCTGGCCTCCGTGAGTCTTGTTTACTTTCTCATCCAAGAGTCAAGGTAATGTAGTCCCTCTGCCCAGGACACCTGGGCGTTTCATCTGCGACGGGTCCTGTGACGAGCTAGGACTATATAATTAGATGACTGAATACGACGAATAACTGGATGATCTGCGGCGAGCAGGTGCGAAAGTTTCACAGTAGATCACTGATCCCTGGCCTTGATACTCTTTTCGTAGATATGTAGTAAGCGTTTTGCCCCACTGGTCTCGCATGTCCCAGGAACGAGACCCAATATATGTTAAGCTGTTCATCACCTTGAGAGACGTCCCTTTTATTTTTAAGCATTGATTCCTAACAGCATCTGATCCTCTTTTATCAAAACAAAAACGCATTACCTTTGTATTCTTAGTATCAATTGTCACTTTTTCTTCATACCATTTCGTAGTTTTAATGAGATAACTTTGTAGATAATCTCGAGATTTTGTCAGCATGACCAATTCGTCTGCATATAATAGCTATTCCGCTCCAGTTTACCTGTCACAACAATAAACTCCCTTTACATATAACATCCGTGTCTTGCGTCTTCCAAAAGCTGTATACTATGAGCTTCGGGCTGTCTTGTTTGCATTTTCGTTTTCAAGTGCTGTTCGCCTTCGAAGATTCCTATGCGTCAAAGCTCTTTATTCAATTAATTGGTAGTCTAGTCTACTTCACGCTTTTCAGACATTTTTAATTCAGACTTGACGATACCAAACCATAGAGAACAGTCATATAGAATCTATATATGCGCAAAAATCACAATATATAACCCTCTCATTTTTACATTATAGCTCGGTTTTTGGCTTTAACACAGTATTTATAACCACCAGGTACCAGTTCAAAGAATTGCATATATATATATATATATATATATATATATATATATATATATATATATATATATATATATATATATTATATATATATATATATATATATATATATATATATATATACTGGCAGGTATTATAGTAACTATGTGTTTTACGTGCTGTATTATAGAAGAATAAGAACGTGCCCCTCGAATACTTAGAACTGAATGAAGCAACTGTTGCTGTCTCGCGCATCTCCCGTCGCTTACGGGTGTCGTAGTGGTGGCCCCACCACTCGCAGCAACAGGAAAGCTTAGCAGGAGTCTAGATAAATGACTCGCGCGTCTGAACCGGATGCGATAATGGTCCACGATCGGTACAGTAGTCGTTACAAAGAGGCGAACGGCTGTACGGCGATAACTCCAAAGGGCATATGTTGCGCTCGCATTGTGACAAACGGAAATTGTTATGGCCGTCATCACAGCATGGTAGCGATGCAGCGACCTTGGCCTGTGGACGCAAGCCGGTTCAGGCACAGCATATACATATATATGTAATCTGGCTGCTAATATGCATTTACCTGCTGCCGTCATAATACTGGGTACCAAAGGGAAGCCACTGATCTTTAACTTATATATATATTTATATGCTTTGCTGGGCCATTTTTTGTTCATCTAAAAACTTTGGTTGGTAGCAAAACGATAGCCAATCACTTGAAATATTTGCACCCGAAGCGGAGAGTACTTCAAAATGTTAACATTATGTTTATTTTACTATACGACTAGTTGTGATAGTACAGTGGTTTAGCTTAACAGCACATAGCGGATTTTTGCCGCTGAGAACGTTCTCGGAATTTTATTGCGCACAAAAGTTGCATACAAAATAATCTATGCTAAAACAGTATGGCTTCATACAACTATAGTGTTAGTATTTATGCGACGTGACTCGACTAATTAGGGCACAATTCGTTTAGTGAGTTTGTTTCCATCCTCTTGTGCAGGCGACTGGATTATCGGTGTGTTTTTTTGTGAAACCCTAAGTTTCTGTTTTCCCAAAATGCCTGAGGGCTAAACGGAATATGGACTGCTGGATTTTCAATTAGCGTTTGCCCCTTAGAGTTCGGCTGCAAGTGCGGCCGAGACAATTTTTGGCAAGCCTAGGATTTGTTTAATATAATTCGATTTTATCGCAAGGTGCGCTGCGATCGTAGGTAAACAATAGCCGTCGTTATGTCAACATTGCGGAGGTTTGCTCGTATTTTACTCCTATGCGCTCTAAGGGAGGGATGCGCTCTAATCTTATAGTTAATAAAATATCATGGAGGTAACTGCGTAAGAGAAATTGCTCTCTGGTAGATATCGAGATGCTAGATGGGAGAAGTCTAGTGTATAATAGTTTTATTTGGGGTAAAGACGAGCAGGGCTTTCCGGGAGACTTGATTTAGTAAGTAGATCTTGTGCAGCCGGTTGAGCAGAAGTTAAAGAAGCGAAGAGGTAAACTCGCGCTTCGGGGTAACCCAATAGCAAGCTTGAAAAACGCAGGAGTCGGCCATTAATATTCACGTGGTAGTCTGCGGTGGCATACACTCCCCCTCAGCTAAAACACAAACTCTTGGTTGCTATAGTGATTATCAAGGTGAACTTCCTAAACAACTAGGTGGGTAAGAATACTATGAGGGTCTAGGAACTCCGCAAGGACTATGAATCGAGCAAAGGGCTATGAACCCCGCATAGGGCTATGAACCGAGCAAGCTGGCCAAGCGGCAAAGCCATTGCCTTGCATTCGGAAAAGATTATAATTAACCATGATCGAATGATCGATGATAAAAAGCGGGGATGGCTCCATTAAAAGAGATGGTGCATTATTATCCAACTCCCCATTATCGTTTTTATCATTCGCTTAACAATTTATAAGGTTCCGCCGTACCGGGTAAAATAAATGCGTTGGCGGATTCCCCTTTCGCTACGCTCGTATTCTCTCTTTGTTTTATTAATAATCACATTAATTGCTTTTGGTCAGTGGCGTCCCCTATAAGTTCGAAAACCGGTTTCTTTGCCACTCATGGGGGATCGAGCTCTTACGTGAGAATGTATTGTAAAGGCGCGTTAATACAGAATAATATATGTCTATGTTGGTTTTAAAGCGCATTTAGATGATCAGGTCAGGGACAGCTGCTTTGTTATTATGCTTTAATAGGTACAGTGAACAGTACTTAAAAATTAGAGCCCGCAAGCCTAAAACGCGACCCAGCAAGTACGCCTAGGGTTAAGAGACAGGCAGAAAACGTAAATGATAGGGAACGCGCGCAGGCCAGAGCCTAGCCTAGGATAGTCAATTACTAGTTTTGCTTTCGTGTTGACGGTTTTCTCTGCGTAGGACAGCGCTTGGTGCTTTGCACTCACTTCCGTGTATGGTCGTGTTATTGTTCAGACTAAGCAGTAGTAATAATGTTCTCAATGTAATTTTCCGTGTGGCCACTGGCTGACGTACCGATAACAAGGGATATCGAACAAGCTTGTTTTTTTACTGGTTATTTCTTACACTTCAACTGCTAGATTATGTTACCGTGAGCTAGCAAGTTAGTCTGGCGTTTGACTAAATCATAAGCAGCGAGCAAACAAATAATAATGCGAACTCCTCCTCGTTGCACGGAAAACAGCGGTTAGCGGCATGTTTAGATTCGGCTAGCACAGTTACGGCGTGTGATGAACTAGAATAGGACACAAAATCCAAATAAACTGAGTGCGCCAACGATACGACACCATTGTGCAAGCAAAAAACTAGAGCGACAGCCGAGAGGCAGCTTTGGCGTCTTGCGTAACAACACGCATCAAGACATCTAACGTATCGGAAGCAAAACACAGCGTAGCCAGTTCCGATTTTTTTAAGAACATGTTTTAATGCAGTGTCAGAATACTGCTGGTTATAATATAATGATGATGATATACATATCCCTCCGTGAGGATTGTAACACTTTAGGCGGCCGACATCGCACAAATACTCACGGGTGTCACGCTATCACCAAGCCAAATTTTCAAACGATTTTGCTTACCGCAAAGTGATACCGCTAAGACGTTTTCATTTATATCATGCACATGAAACCTCGGAAAGCGCCGCGTGTGCTCCACGCCGACGACAACAACAACAACGACGCGTTCAAGGAATTTTCTTGACTTTTGAACTTCAGAGACAAACAGAGATCAGTAGATATAGCTTCTATAGCTAGATTCTCGTACGTACATATATTTATATTTTGATGAACTGCAAACAGTAGATTTTTGCTAGTGAAGTTGCACGAGAACGGAACATGTTGAGAAAAAAAGAAAAATACACCGTTGGGGCCCGAATCCTCATAATTCTGTTAGCCAGACTGCAAAGCACAAAACAATCTTCTGTGTGTCATGCTTAATACATACACGTCTCATCTTATGCCTCATCTCAGTATACGCTTAAAGACTCATCGGCAGTGCAGATCAAATGAGATAACCGGAGATTTGAGTCTAATGATCTAGACCTTTGTTACAGTTTTCGGGCATTGAAACATTTTAAGCAACCTACTTCGTCAAATGCAATATTTCTTCTATTTTAGGAAGCCGCCTATCATGCCAATCGTAACACGTCTACTGGAAAAAGAGGCAATAAATGCAACCATTATGAGTACATGAAACAACTTTGACATCCAAAGGTTCTCCAATTAAATTTATTTTAAAATTCAGAAGACTTTGGCCAAGACGCTTACTAAACAGGCACAATAAATAATCTAACACGATAGTTAAAACTAGACGCTATTACGTGTTAGAATATGAATCCTAGTACTAAATAAAAATAATAGAGATTTTGTGTACATCATATACGTATCTACGTATGGTCTACAAGGCCAGTGCGCTAGTCATGGTTGTCCCTCTACCGGGGTGTCGCCGATTCGATTCCCCGATGTTATTGCTATGAATCAGAACCCATTTTACGTAAACATAAACGCCAACTTGATTATTTTTTGTTGTATGTACCGGTTCAGACTAGAACTCATTATTGATTAAAAGCAGCAATGGAACGGTGAACTGGTGCAAATCAAATATATGCGTGCATGATTTGCTTGTATCTTCATTTCCTTAAGCGCAATCGGCTTTTCGTAAGCGCGGTAGTTCGCCGAACTAGTGGCGATGACCTCAGCCTAGATGGAAACTGGAGAACAGGCATTAAATGGCATGAAATGGCGCATCTGCATTCCCCTAGCGGCGTTGGAAAACGGCAGCAGCGTCAGTAACAGCAGTAAATGTAGCGAATGATTACCCTATCTCTCTCTCTCTCTCCTTATGACTATCTTCCTAGGACAGAGAAGTAAACGAAGGAGAATTAGACTTTAGGGGAACACCGATTGGCCTGCCTTCTTTACGTTCTATAAGAGACGCCCTGCTAGAGCCCTGGGCTGGATGGAGAGGCAGACAGGCAGGCATTATTTGTGACGACGTCTGCCCGACCTATCGACAAACCGGCCGGCGTTCGTTTGTGTTCTGCTCGACCAAACATAACCTCATTAAACCACCGCCCAGCTAGCGCCAAACGAACTGAGCTAACTAACTACTAATAAACTAGAACGAAGAAGGATTGAACGAACAGGCTTTGCAGAACTCTAATTCGGCCAGTCGTAGTGGTGGTGATGATGATGGGGGTCGTGCCTTACTCGACTTCCTCTATTCCTCTATAGTAGAGTGGCAGCCGGCCACCACTCTATCAAAAGACAGGAGATGGAGGTAGTTCACTCTTGCGGTGTGGGCTTTTGCCTGCGGCGTTGGATCATAGTTGGTCTCCGTCCTCTCTCTCTCTCTCTCTCTCTCTCTCTCTCGCTCGTAGACTAGTTAGACAAGCATTACGATAGTAGAGCACAAGGGCACTCCATTTTTCAGCCAATGTATTGCACACCATACGCACCAGGTATGTATGCGGCGGTGGCGGCGGCAGCGGCGGCGATGAAAGAAGGAAGACACGCGGCCGCCTAAGTAGTACGGCAGAGGTAGGAAAGGAAGCTCTTCGTTACCGGCGATTGTCAGCGAAGAGTTTTATCGACCACGCTCGCGACCACATCGTCCGGTCCACGCATGGTCGGGGGCGCATGCTGAATGAGGTGAACGGGAAAGGAAGTCGCGTAGGAGTAGTAGTAGTGGTTCGACGGGGTTGCTTGGCGGCGTGTGTGATTTGACGGCCGCTCGGCACTAGTGAGGGTGAGGCAAAGACGTTTCATGCCACGAGCCTCATTATCATCGACAATCGTCGGCTAGCTAGAAGAGGTACCGTCGGTCGCGTCGAGTCGTCGACAATGTTCATTTGGGCTTTACGCTGAACAGGCTCGCATAGCCCCCACGGGGCCGTTACCACTCTCCGCTAGTGCGGTCGTACTCCTTGACTTGGTCGTTTCTCCGACTGAACTACTTATTCGTTAACGAAGGCAAGTTCCTAATTAAATGTTATGAGTATAGTAAAGCCAATAGGGTTACAATTTAGGTACGTTATTGCGAAAATAAATGCATAAGGGGGCCCAAATATATATATATATATATCCCAGTGCACACGTTCTCGGGAGACAATTGTCGCTCCATTTGTATTCTTAATAAATTAATGTATATATATATACATACAAATATAAAAAAATATATATATATATAAAAAAAAAATATATATATATATATATATATATATATATATTAAATTTCCCAAAACAAATAGAAGCCGACCTAGGGAATTGTAGAGCTCGTCAAAGTAAATATTGTTCCAATGGAACGTGGTCTCTGAGAAATCTTGTTCTGGAGTTAGAGTGATATTACTAAAATTCGTGACACTGGTGTTTTTGCCCAACATGCGAGCATAAAATTTCAATTGCGGGGCAACGTGTTCGTGAAAAATCTCTGCTTCCTGTGAAGAACATATAACGCCGGCCAAAAGATGTGGCAGGGTCGATTAGAAGATAATTGGCAAAAAAATAAAGTTATTTTAGTAGCTTTCACCCCCAGTTCCTTCAAATCATAATTTTAGGACCAATCCTATAGATGTGTCCTATGTCGGGTAACAACACCAGTGTCAAAGATATAGTAATATCACAATCACTTGCAAACAAACATTGTGGGCAGCTCGGTTGCTTCTTGTGGTGACTGTGACTGTCGTATGAGGAGTGCGTTTATGTACATACATGCATCCATCCTTAATGTGCTGCCGCTAAACACTAAACAATCCTGTCCGATTCATCTTGACAAACCCGGTAGCCATCGATCTATCTAGTTGCTAAAATAACTCTAGTAGTTCCCTTAGTGAATAGGAGATTAAGTTGAACTGCTCCCCTGCGTGATCTTGCCGACAAACTTCCAAAAACATATTTAACTTCTTTGGTCATCCAAAATAACGATATATATATATAGGTCATCCAAAAGAACGATATATATATATATATATATATATATATATATATATATATATATTTTTTTTTTTTTTTTTATAAAGGAGGGTTAAATACTTTTACGTACTATTGCTACGAGTAAAAAATGGGGAGATCCCACTTTCCAATTTGAGCAGTGTGGGACTCGACCCTAGCGGATGGGTGTTATCCCGCTGAGACCCATACCCACTAAACGCACCTCCCCCCTTAAGCTTCACTCTGTGATGGCCCAGATCTTCATAGAACAGTACTATGGGCCATCAGGAGCAGTGGCGAATGCCACTCGGATCATTTGGCCGTGGTCACTCACGGGTTTCCCCAACGTTCGACGTGTCTTGTACTAACACCTGCAAAGCCGCACCATTCGGACTAACGTGATTTTCTAGTCCAGTAGACGGAAATCTTGCTCTCCTGAGCCTTTCCAAATTTCCTTTCTCCTTCATTACCTCCGAAGCCATAGCTGCTCCTAGCTGCCACCCAGAAGTCGTGCCGCATATGTAGTCTACGAACTTCTTAAGGGTCCCAGGGAAGAGCTCCGGTCAGCATGAGAGCAGAGTTTGTGCTAACGGTGCGATACGCCTGGATAATCCTGAGGACCGCCACTCTCTGAGTGCTTCCAAGGATCCCTCTCGCTTTCTTTGTTTTCAAAGAAGCCTTGAGCCAGACTGGGGACCTGAATAGCGCTATAGATTCGGCCACTGACATCAGCAATCTACGCCTGCATTATCTTGGTCCGTGAATGTTTGGTAGAATTCTTGCAATTGCATAAGCCACCTTGGCCGCTTTTGCCGAGGTTATCTTCAGGTAGCTGAGGCCCGTCAGGCTCTTGTCCAAGCGGATCCCCAAGTACCGAGCCTTCTTGACCTATATATATATATATATACATTAAAATAATTTTCTCCATGTAGGCGTGTGATGTATTCTAGTCCTTCGACGTTCCACAAGAGGCACCTCGAATCAGTCTGCTCACAATTTTGTACCATGTCGTTGCATATCGTTTTACTGTTCAGTCAAGGCACACAATTCTGGCTCTCCATCTCATCATATTTGTCCGATTGTCGCATTCTTTTCGTGCCTACAGATCCTGATGGCTGCTGTTGTTCTTCAGCGCCAAACCCAAAAACGCGATAGGGTTTCAGGGGACCCCGAAATGGTCGAAATTGTATTCCTTCCGGCCAGACCGTTGGATCTAGAAGTTCATTAAAATGATTTGCGCTTACCTGTACATGGTAACTATTATAATACGTTTGGTTTCTACCTGCTAGCTTTGTCACTTTTACCCCGGCCTCACTACCTATAATTCGGTTGACATATTCTTTCATGTCGTCCTCACTATGACTTAGTTGAAGGCGACTTACAAACAAAGCTCTGTAACGCGGTCTTTCCGGTATATCTTTATCGTGGACAACTTTCAGGTCCGTCATTTTGTTCGTCCCTGTGCTAGTTTGGTTTGATCCCGTTCTGCCTTGTGTGCGCCATTTATCTCTGTTGTTTTTCTCTCTTGGGATTCTTCCACTGTTTCTCCTATCACGTGCATGGTCGAAGTTAATGCGACGTGGTGTGATACTTCCTCGAAGCACATCGTATTGCACGTGATGCTGGTTGCCGTTACCTTGACGCTGCCGCTGCATGTTGTCGTGCTGGTTCTGTTGACGTCCGATGGTGTGCTGTTGAGTTCTGTTCATTGGTGTGCTGTTGACTTTCTTAGCCAAATCATCAATGCGCTTTCGTAATGTTTGGATTTCGTTTTGACAACCGCAGCTGGACTTTGTGCTCAGTGATCGACTTAGTGTTATCGATACTTCGGACCAAAAACATGACTTGCAAAAATTGTCGGTTTTGTCCGGGATTTGAAAGCAACAATGTGTGTGGACAGGTTTACTGCAGCCATTGCAAGTTGTTCTGGAATTTGGTTGAAGAAACTCTCCACCGCATGTAGCACAGGGTGGACCAGGGTTTTCTTCAATGTCTCCGCACAGAAGCAGCAGTATGACAAGGGCTGAGCTTCTCAGTATGTGTGCTTTAGAGATACTACGACGAGGCAGGTAAAAGTACACACTCACCCTTAAGCAGTTTACTTCGTTGACCCCATGTGCACAATTTGGGTTCTCCTTTGTAGTTACTTTTGTCAAAAAGTACACTAACACTAGAGCGCACAAAAAACGTGACCGACCTGTTGCCATTGCGACAGCTGACTATCAAACTACTCAAAAACTGTTTTTATTGATTTTAAAACAGCTTTTGATGCAGTACCGAGAGATCGGCTTTTACTCACTCTGCGTGAAGCTTTTAATATTAAAGACCGAAAGTATAACCTTATCCGAGATATTTTAGCCGGCCAACGTATCACAATTTTAAACGGAGCTCACGCAATTGCCAAGGAGGTCTCTCAAACAATTGGCGTGCCACAGGGTGATACAGCTAGCCCATTTTTATTCATACTGTAAGCAGCTGGCCCTGGAAAGTGCCTCCGGGAAGTAAAAGCTCACCACGTGTTTTATGCAGACGACTTAGTTATTATGGGAAAATCGAGGCAACCTCCAATTTTACTTAAATGAGACTGCACGATGGTGTTGCGAAAATAGGCTGAACATCAACGTGTCGAAAACAAAAGTGATGCGTTTTAGCAGAGGAGGAGCATATGCTCAAGATGACTATAACATAAAGATAAGTGGGCATGCACTAGAGTTGGTCAACAACTTCAGATATTTGGGAGTAACACTGACGCCCAAACTGTGTTTTACTAGACATATTGAAGAAATTAGAGTAAAGTCGGTGTCCTTAACCATGATGTTGAGGGATCTCCGGCAAGTTGACCTTAAGACTGTACTCACTATATTTAAGCTCAAGATCTTTTCCACAGTATCATATTGCCTCAGACCTATATCCTCCAAGTTAACATTAGACAACCTCAAGAATATCGACAAGATTAAAACTATGTTTCTTAAAAGAGCGCTTGGCTTATCAAAAACTGCCTCGTCTACGCTGGTGCTGCAAATGTGCAATGAGTCCACATTAATAGAAGACCTAGAGCACCGTAATTACCAATTTAATCCCGAAACGCTTGAGGCATACAAGGAACACAGAGAACGGCAAAACTGGAACTTTGTAATCAACAATTTTACAGATGGACCCGCTTTTCTTAGCAACAGATGGAAAAAAGATCTGCAACAGAACAGAGCAATAATTTGCAAAATAACTTGGCACGGATACCACTAATACCTCTGCCTAAAGGGAAAGTGTTTCCAAATCAACGAATGTGTTTGTAAATATTGTGGTGAAATTGAAATCGACCGATATCACGTTATGAAATGTATAGAACTGAACACCAGCTCATTAACAGCTGCTGTAATTGACGTACTTGAGCGAAATAGCTCGTAAATATTGTGAGAATCTACCAATAATGGTGAATAAACAAACATCAATATATATATATATACAAAGGTATATATATATATATATACCTTTGTTAGATAAAACGTATTTATATATAAAATATTGCGATGATTTATTAATAATTTTCAATGCATTTGCACACTCGGCAGTGCCCGCCTTAATAAAAATGGTAGTAGAAGTTGTCACGTGGAGTTAAGAATCAGCTGTCCGTGTCCTTGCTTGATGGCAGCCCCCACTGTTATGGACTCGGTGCGAGCGGTATAAAACGTATATATATATATATATATATTCGTTTTATCAAACAAGGGTAGCTTGTTAAATATCTGGCTAATAATAATACCAGCACTAACGGGCAGCAATATCAGAAGACAAAAATTACGAGCTCTGGGGCTTTTCTGTCTCTTCACCACGGCCTTAGCGAGTACCTTGCTGATGACCCGGAGCGTCGGCCTTTCTTTACGGAACTCCTACAGATTCTCTGAGAGAGAGAGACTTGCCTTTCCTCGATTGTGTCGTTGAGTCTGCCCGCCGTCGAGTAAAGACTCCTTGGTCTTGAAAACCGTGTTAACAAGGCTTGTAAGCTTTGGGATAAGTGCCAGACGGGCCTTCTTTCGATCATCTGGAAACCGTTTATTTTTCTGTAGCTAGTCTACGGCAGCTTTAAAAGTCGGTAGGCGTTTCTTTTTTGGGAATTTGATTGCTTTCGGAGGTATGCCGTCGGAGCATCTGTCGTAGTATCATAACTAGCTTTATACGCTGGTTCTCTGTAAATATTGTAAAGCATCGGTATTTTTCAGATTGTTTTTTCCACTTTTTTTTGTCATAATCCATAGCACACAATTGTGCTATTATTTAGCGTTCAAGTTGCAGCGTCATCAATTGCGCCGTTTCAAATGTTACTTGACTAATACCTGTGTGCGGTGAAATTTAGCACAACGCCATTTATAGACAATTTTTGAATTTGAGCGGTCAGCATAATGTCAGCTGGTAACAAAGTTATAGTCCGTACGATTACGTACGTAAACAAATGTCCATAGCTTTTACTTGATCTCAAGCCAGACAAGCATTACGCTCTACAGCTACTCTCTTTTGTTTCATTTCCCAATCTGCAAAGCAGCTTCTCGTTCAAGGCGTAGACCTACATAGAATGATGTTTCATTGAGAAGCATTTAGCGTTGCGAGATCGGCTCGTCTTGCTTTTGACTTTCGTAACGCGCCGACGTTAAGTCATACGGTTCGCGGCCGGGCTCTAATGTAGTAGAATTTTATTGTACTAGCCCGTTTTTTGCTGCAGACTTTTGGCTGATGATTTTCACTTTTGTCAAGTGTGGGCTTTAGAATTGCCGTTGTCCGCCCTTGGCCCAGGAAACTCAGGTAAAGACGCGTTGAAACATTCTTACACATGTTTGTACTTTGGCCGATATTTGCACATACTTGTCTTGCATATATATAAATATATATTATATATATATATATATATATATATATATATATATATATATATATATATATATATATATATATATATATCTGCTATTTTAAAAACGTTAGTTTTTAAGTAAAGGCTTCTCGGTTGTCACATCGATACAATACATTTCATCTCTCTAAAAATTCAAAATTCAACATTCAGATTTGCCTGTGGGCTGGTGTGCCAAATAAGTTCGATACCGCAATGTGCGCAGTTAGCGTAGCGCGTCTCCCTAACAGGGCTAGATGATGCCACTTTGAGAAACGGTCGTATGCCGCTTCGAAGGCCGATGCAGCAGCGTGCGACGCAAGGCTGCTTACTTTTACGGGTGGGCTATCGCACAGGCCAGGTGTGCTTGATAAGTCTCTGCATATTCAAGAGTTTAGCCGAGTGGTGGCCACAGTGGCGCCAGTGGTGGTCATTGTGCAACGGGCTTAGCGATTCATACAGGTCGCGTATGCATTCCGGGCTGCGAAACGCCATGCCACGCCGTCCTTCGTGCGGCGAACGCCGAAAGCTGTAGTGTCCACAGAAAACTTCCTAAAATTTAAAGTTGGCCAAAGACTGCAGGCGCTTCGGACGTTAGATACGATTCCACCCGTGACGTGCTGTGGTTGACAAAGATTCTCGAACGACACGCAAGTGGCGAGGCAGAATCCCCGCGGTAGGCACAGACCAGTTATAGTGGCAACTGGCAGCAACCTGGACACTTCAACATTGGTACGCTGGCAATGGCAATATATATCTTGGCCATCATTTAAAATAGGTACACAACTAATATTGATTATTTCGATTTAACAAGAGAGATCAACCTCCTGCCGTTTAGCCCTTCAGCTCTCGTAAGATTTTAAATCCTTCCCTCCGCCCCCCATTTTCTTTCTCAAAGACAGCTGAAGCAAAGCGATCTTCGACAATATGACCGTTCATTGTCAGTTCAGTCGATTTCTAAAGATAACATGCAAAAAAAAGTACGCAAATTCTTTTAAAGGATCTTAGTTTGACTTGGTCATTATACGTTTAGCAGGCGTATTCAACATAAACTTGTAATGATTTCTTACCGTTTAAACAAACACTTAACCTGTAAAAAGTCTCTTTACTTTCTTATCGTGTTTCATCCTTAGGTCAGCGTCTAGTAGTCAATCATACGTCAGCGCTGAGTATCGAGCATATTTATGATGTGCGTATACCTTTAAGGTTACGTGCGTGTGATTGACGACAGCTGTCTAGCAAGTACACACATAAGTGGAAGGTTGTTGCACGGTGTTATGTCACGGTAGACTAACTTACATAGCTTCGAAACGCAACTGACCAGCTTTACCGACCACAGACGAGGCACTTCAATAGAGGTGAATGCAGCGCTCTGCCAGGGAGGCCAGCGCGGCACTTTGCCCTCGCGCCCACAAAATAGTCTGTCAAGTGGATCTTCGTCGGTTGCCTGTTAAGCGGATCTTCACTACAGTTAACTTTATTGTTGTATTTAAATGCGCAGCCTTTTGCAGCGTACGCAGATCTTGGCTGCTTCGCTACCAGGAGCCGTACGGGGAGAGAAGTTCAGTGAGGGTGAGCTTGTAGGGTTGCATGCGGCTGTCGGCGATGGTGAATTCACTCGCGTCGTGTCTACAGTAACAATGTTTGTGAATCTACCGTTTTGTCAATTTCTGATCCGTGTACGCGTCTGTGCATTCCTCCGTATTACGCTCCTTAGCACGTCATACGTGAATCCAACGTTCGGTTAGTTACCGAGTACTATTACTACACTATTACGCAAGTTCAGTCTACGACAGGCTTTATACGAGCTAAGCGTCTGAGCTATCAGCCGCCGTGACAGGCGGAGCCAGTGGTCTGACGCGGTTTTTTTCTTCGGGGCGAGGTTATGCATCTGTCAAGGTCCCGTAACGCATGTATGCTTCCCGATGAAGCAGGTTGGCGAGTGAGAAAACGACGACGGAAGTGGGAGACGGGGAATTACGGCAGCCTCGCTCATGTGCAAGCGGGCGGGCACTTTGCATTGCTAATCGGGAACGAGTTGTTCCCAGACTCAGGCAGACTCAAGCAGTTCCGGGGCAGCCTTCACGCAGGAACACTCTGTGTCCGCCATGAATATGCTCTAGTGCTGACGTGTTGCCGGTCCCGCCGGTGTCCGCTGCCGAAAATTATGATCGGGCGCTTTTCAATACGCATTGACATTTAAAAGTTGGTCGAAGTTTCACTTGCTTGCAGTTGCTCCAATGTATGTGGAAGTTCGTTTGCATCGATCGGTTTGGCTGCAACGCGTTTACGGCGTAATGTTTGCTGATGATTAAGCAGGAATTGATGCGACCGTAAAACGTAAAACAAGTCGTAGAAAAGTTAAATGTTCTTCAAACACCGATACATCGATATATAGATAGACACCAGTAGAGCAGTGTGTGTGTAGCCAAGGGATGCGCAACACCTGAAGTCCACAACTAGCTCGTTCTTCGCCGCATAAAGTTGGCCAATTTTCTACTACTTTGCTATGGACTGTCGTTTGCCTTCACTGTCTGGCATTCCGATTTTGCATCATCTAGCAAATTTCGCTGCACCTGTGCTAAAACTACCTATCTAGTGTACGTCGATGTTTAATGTTCTCCCAACATATTTACAAAATTGTAGTTATTAGGCTAAGCAGGTAGAATCATGTTGGCATCTTTTCATCATAAATAGACCTGTTGACATGTCAAAGTATTGCCCGATATAGATTGCCGCGAGCTCACGATTTAAAACGTTTTAGCTGTAGGGGATAGTCATACTGTCATTGTGCGAACGTAAATACAAAGATATGCGGAACATGTTTAGTTCTACATGTAAGCATCACTTGAGTAAAGTAATGCATTTGCATAGGGTGTCACGAAACTCTCTTTATTTCTCAAATATGACGTAAATCAAATCTCAAATATTGGTTTCTAACCGTATAATAACACTCTAGCAGTCCTAGTGCACCCAACGGCGATGCTTCAATTAGCGTTTGTCGTTCGAGCATCGTCAGCCAAACAGGCAAAGGCAGTCGTCAGTTTTCAATACTCTCACCAATTTTAAGAGGATTGGGAAAACAATTAGATGTTAAACAGCCGCTATCCAGATGCGCTCTAAAAACTGCCAACCACGCCAGCTTGCTCCGAACGCACTGAATTCTTTGAGCGTATTTTGTTGCCCTACATAAGGCTGCATAAGTTGGTGCTGAATAGGCCAACCGCATTTTTTTCGCATCCAGCCTATATAAACAGTTGCCACTCCGCCTTGGCGATTCGCGCATGGCAGTAAATCCTTTAGGGGATAAGGAGAAACGCATAAGAACAACCGCTCAGGGAACATGCTAAGTGCACTGAACTACCCACGCCCTTTTGCACGATCGTGTCCACGGTAGACAATGCCGTGTATCCCACTACGACGCGTGGCGAGTCTAATCTCACCGACTGCAGGCGAGCGTTAATTTCCCCAAGCAGCTTGTGTAGTAACCAAGGATCGTCGCCAATACGTTGCGAGACAACTAAATAGAGCCTATGATTATAACTCTCAGTGACGGGGTATGACGCGCTCAACATCGACGGCCGCCTACTGTGCGAAGAGATGCACGAAGATGTCTTCCGACGGAGGTTTGCAACGCCAAGCGAACACACGCTGCTCACCTTGATTATGCCAGGTGATCTTTGTGTGTATACCTATCCAGTTACAAAATGTGTAGGCTAAGATCGATTCACGACATACACGCGACACATATGTGTGCCACCCCAGTCCTTTAATGGACTTGCAGTTACCTTTATCGCGGGGTGTAGATTTTTATATAAATGTAACTCAATTCTATGTCTATTTTAGCCTCAACTTATTGTGGTGCAGGACCATGTGATTCTTTGAGACCTATGGGCATCGGATGAGAATCGTTCCTTAATGATTTCATGGAGTATTGTCTACTAAGACGACTTTGCTTAGGTTTGAAGGTCCGGAGATCAAATGTATGCATTTCGACTAATCCTATAGATTATTGAGGCCAATTTAGCGGAGTTCCAAGCCCAGAGGCGGTGTTACCCTGTTGAATCATCTCCAGTGTTAGGCCCTAATTCAGGTATTTACCAGCCCTAATGTTCCCTGTCGAACGGTTTTGTAGGTCTTCGTGCCAGGTCCCCCCGCGTCTTAAATGCCAGCGGGCGGAAGCCGAGGGGAGTGAGCAATACTGGCACACTTTCTGCACGTATTAGCTTCTGTCAACATGGGTCCCGCACTGATCGTTGAAGAGGCATCATCCTTGCGGGTCAGGAGTTTTGAGAATTCAATTAAAACAATCCAGGCGTAACAACGCCTTAATCAGAATACTGTCGTCATTTGGTAGTGTCTAGAGTACCGTAAATAGGCTGTAACCTGGTACCGGCGCCTTTTGTAAACATCGCTTGGAGTTTGGCCTTATCAGCCGTAGTGAGAGCTTGCTCAAAGAGATGCGCGAAAGCCGCCATCTCTTAGAATCTGGGTGACCACTCCTCTGAAAAAGTTTGTCAGAATGTATGTGTGTATAAAACCGCCCAGGGAGGCCAATCCCTTGCATACGGCCGCCCAACTTAGATTGCAAAATTAAGCCTGTGTAACAATTGCCCCCTAAGCAAGTGAGTTATTCGAGCCGTCGAAAAGCACGATCTCGAAGGACGTAAGTATCAGCCCGTCGGGTCTGTTTGCATTATCAAAGTCTGAGGTATTTTTCGCGATGAAATCTCATTCAAAGAAGACGGAAGAGCAGAACCCCGAGGAGCTCAAGGTCACTCTTCTGGACAGCCTTGCAATCGGAAAGGAGATGGAATAGCTCCGATATATCCGCGGATCATATTCAGATGGATAGGCCACTCACCTGTTCAAAATCTCGGGCTCTTCGAGTGTCATCAATAACCGTGGCTAGGTCACTCCAAGCACACCGTTGTCCAGGTATTTAGAGGACATATTAGAGAGGCCAAGTCGACTTATGCACAAGCAGAACAAGGGCGGAACTACAGAGTCCCCTTGTTAAAGGCTGGACTCCAAAGATATAGTGTCGCGTTGTAAAACCATGTGCGACGGTTATGCGCACTTAATGAGCCTCGCTAAGCAAGTGATCTACGGTGGTTTGACAAAAATAAACGGCTTGCAAGACATTTAAGCCCGATGGCAAAGGTATGGTGGCGGCAAAATTAAGCTACGTGACAAATATACGATGTGCAGGAAAATTAAGCCGAGTTTGCTATAGGGAGGGCAATAGCTGAGCATGCTAGTTTTTACGGGAATTATTTTGTGTCTCCGTGTAGCCTTTGTGAATAGTTAACCAAGCTAACTCGGTAACTTTGGTAAACGCAAATGACTACCCTTGAACCTGTCAATGAGATTTTAAATTAGGCTAAGTGGTCTCGTTAATATTAAAAAGGAGCATAGTCTGCAACTGCTATGTTATACTAAAAAAAAGTCTGCGAAATAATGTTATGAGGTCCAGGGAAATTGTAGCGGTGATTGTGCGACTATGCAACACGAGCTATTGTAAAGATCTTACCAAAATAAAAACGTTAAAGCATAGTTCATTTACTGCATTTTCCCGCTTATAATGTACAGACTAGTGATACGTAATAAAGTACAAGGCACGCAGGTGCAAAGAATTATCGCCTTGTCTAACTTAGTAACTACTACAATAATAAAACATGTATTTACATATGATCTGTGTATATATGTGCACATATGTATGAGGCATGTTCAAATCAAAAGGTATAAATTGACATTGAAGTATAATTAAAGCCTTTATTCAGAGGTAATCAACAGAGACCTGGGCACAGGTCTCTTACAGGTTCTCGAGCCAAATAATTCACTTTTGCCAGAGTTCCTGCGGCTGTAACAAGAGCCAGTCCTCCACTGTGTTTATTCAGTTCACACTGAAATTCAGTGGCAGATAAAGGAGCAACTAATCTGCATAAAATCATGTGGCCAAAACCAAATTATATGCTCTAAACTGATGAAATTGTTACGAATTGTTTATGGTGGCCAAGCAATCATCAACATATCGAAGGTTAACCCCTTTCAGAACGACCTTTGACAACAATACGAAAAACTTCTGAAACGTCCCGATAAGCCAAAGTACTAAAGACTCGCTCACTGCTGCTATTAGGAAAGTGTTCAGCAATTTAGGTGCAGACATTTTGGCACGGGCTTGTATGCGGTTTAAACCCGAGTCGAAAAAGTGATCCGCGTATGTGAGAATTACACTGATTACAAATGTTCATCACCTTTATACTTACTTTAAATATGCTTCTAAATATTTAGGTTTAATTGTATACGAGCCTACACAAGTATCATAAGGATTGGTTTCCAATTGCGTTTCTAGCAGGTCGCGTAACTGTGACATATCAGACTTTTCAGTGAAAATGGACGAGTACGATGCTGTGACAAGATTTTTTAAGGCTTATCTGCAATGGAAATGAACACCAAACTAGATGCAGTTTACAGAACTAATTCAGTGGCGTACAGTGCTCTTATGATTTGCCTCATTGGAAAGTGGCTTCGATGACAAATCTGTGCTTAAAGTCTGCAAACGCGTAATGACTGACCGCCGGTTGAAGCAGCGTCAAATAGCGGACGAAGAGATGGACATAAGCTGTGGTGGAGTATACTAAATATTGCATCAGCGCTTCTGCATGAAAAAATTAAAATATATGGCTACCACACAAGCTAGCAATTGAGCAAAGACTAATATGCATGTCAATTTCGGGGACCGATTTGGAACTTATGATTTTTAGGAGTAGACTGCACGCGGCGCAAGACGTTCCACCAGGGTACACCTTGAGAGGCACATCTTGACCGGAAAAATGTTGGCGACTGTTTTCAGGGATGCAAAGCGTATTCTATTAATTTTCTAATTATAATAATTAATTGAATACATTTCTACAGGAAGAGCGAGCACCGGGAGTGCTACACAACACTCGTGGACAAACTGAAGGAACACATCATATTGTAACGTTGCTGTGTTACGCTAAGTCAGCTTGGGGATGTAGACTCATCCGGACGGGTACTGCAGCCCGAGGGACTCAGGAACAATGAATGACGACACGTAGCATTGGGTCTAATGCAAAGCACGGCCGAGCAACGGATGGTTTTTAGCCAGGTTACTCGGTCTATTTATTGACTCACGAGACACCGCGGCGTGCTGACACCCAAAAGAGTCTCAGAACCCGCTCTCAAATCGGTCGAAATTTACAGTGGTTTGTGTTTGTTTCGTATACGAATACAGGTTAATTTAGGTCTGAGTTAGATTGCCGATCATAGGTCGACCCTCTCCAGGTGTCGACCGATGATCGTTTTGGACGGCGGATGTCGTTAGCGTTTCGGCGCGAAAGGCTGTGGTTGGTTCAGACATGTATCGGTCGGTGAACGTTGGACGCTGTGGCCGTTGGACGTGGTCGGTTAGAGTAGATTTGAATTGCGCTGATGCACACAGTGACTTCGTCACACTGCCCCCCCTCAGAATTGGCTCGTCCCGAGCCAACAGTGGAGGCCTGTCGCGTGTCAGCGGACAAGGCGGTTTGTTGAGCTTGAAAGTTGGTCTGGAAAGGTCGGCAGTTCACGTACGTTGTTGATCGCCGGGAAGGTCGCTGTCGTCCGATGTGTCGCTCGGATGGTTTGGGTTGTAGGTTTGAATGACGGCTTGGCTCGGGATACGGTCGTATTGTCGGTGACTGCAGGCTTGTTGCCACTTGGTACCTCTCTCGTCTGGGTAGAGTAGTAGTGTGGAACAGAGTCGGCACGGGCGTGCACTCCCGCGCGGTGGGAACCCTCGTTTTCAGTTCTTACACTTTTCCAGGCAATGTCCTGGATAGTTTACCAGTTGCAGAAGAAAAGGCCGTAAGCGTCGTGACGCTCGTAAAAAAAATATGAGGTCTGTTGGACGAGGTCGGTCGGTTGTACGATGAGGACGGTTGTATGTTGCGGATGGTCGGTGTTTAACGCCAGTATGACGGCAAATTGTTCAACTGCGTCTAGTTCTGCGCAACTTGCCCGGGCGATTTATACGCTTTTAAACCGGGCATGAATGAACGCTGGTCGTGTTTCGGCCTTGTTTTGTGCAACTTACCCGGGCGGCTTGTACGCTTTTAAAGCGGGTAAGGTCGAACGATGGTACTATGTCTTGAACTCTGTCGTTCGTGTTCGGGTAGGTCGGGGTTGATCGCTTGTCGGATTCAACGACTCGGCGCACTGGAGTGTATATGAGCACTAGGTCGCTCACCTTAAATGTCGGTTCACGTCTCTTCTGGTTGTAGCGGTCCTTGTTCGTTGCATTGGCGCGGTCCGCTAATGAAATCGCCAGGTCTCTTACTTCTTCGGTGTTCATGATGAGACGGTCTACGTAGTCGTGGAGTGGGAGGTTGGTCGTCGTCCGATGTGATCCGTGCGTCGTGTCGTCATGCCCAGCTGGGCAGATAGAACTGTCGCTCGTCTGGAAATCTTTGGTTGTCCATGATGGCTGAAGTGGCGGTCGGCGGTAGAGGCAGCTGGATGCGAGTCTGGATCTCTTGAGCTGGCTCGATGGGAGCCTGGAACGGTAGACGTGGCTGGACGGGAGTCTGGAACGATTGGCGTGACTGGGCGCGAGTCTGGAACGGCTGACGTGGCTGAACGTGGGTCTGGAGCAATTGACGTGGCTGAACGTGGGTCTGGAACGGTTGACATGGCTGAACGTGGGTCTGGAACGGTTGACATGGCTGAACGTGGGTCTGGAACGGTTGACATGGCTGGACGTGAGTCTGGAACGATTGACGTGGCTGGACGGGAGTCTAGGTCTGTGGAATGGTATTGATTCTCTTCGTCGCGTTCCGTGTGCTGTTTCGTCGTCGTCCATTGTCGCTTCGGTTGGTTCGCTGTCCGTGGGTAGAGTGATCGAAGCACCAAATGTAACGTTGCTCACCGCATCGCTACCAAATGTAACGTTGCTCACTGGCATCGTCCGTTGTCGCCTCGGTTGGTTCGCCGTCCGGTGGTAGAGAGAGATCGAGGCATCTCCACCAAATGTAACGTTGCTGTGTTACGCTAAGTCAGCTTGGAGATGTAGACTCATCCGGACGGGTACTTTAATTTAGGTCTGAGTTAGATTGCCGATCATAGGTCGACCCTCTCCAGGTGTCGACCGATGATCGTTTTGGACGGCGGATGTCGTTGGCGTTTCGGCGCGAAAGGCTGTGGTTGGTTCAGACATGTATCGGTCGGTGAACGTTGGACGCTGTGGCCGTTGGACGTGGTCGGTTAGAGTAGATTTGAATTGCGCTGATGCACACAGTGACTTCGTCACAATATCACTACGGCCCGCGATGCAGAATAGGACTGATCTCACACGATTAGAACACGACGCTGCGCCCACCCAAACGTTTCATTTTACCATGGCCAAATTGCGGGAATTAAAGTTCTAAGTTGTCAAGTATTCCCTGCATTCCTCGGCCGTGACGCCCTGAAACTATCCTCTGTTTGGAAACTTTAAGAAATATATCTCCGAAGAAAAAGGTAGCAGAGCAACAATGATGTAATATGCGACTCAGCTAAGCAGTTTGGATTTAAAGATTCGGTCGGAACATTTTGCTCCCGTATAAAAGCTATTGTTGGGGATCGCTAGACTAGATACGCTAAGCTTCAGAGCGACTTCACTGGCAACAATGAAGGACACGTAGTTTTTGTCCGTCTATTGCTCATATTCCACGCTTCGAACGCTTAATACGGATATATATATATATATATATATATATATATATTCATATATAGCCTTGTAGCAAATGACTGTTCCAGGTCTCAATGTACGAGGTATGCACTTACTGGCATGTCGTTTCAGTGATTCCATGATTCTACTCATGCGTGTTTAGGCAAAACAGTTGGCAGCATTGGCAATCCAAGTACCGCAGCAAAGGAATTCGACATTCGACAGGCAGAGCAATTGCAGTCATCAAAGCGAACTCATCAACATTGCCACGTAATAGCGATATTCAGATGTGTGCGAGTGTCGAGTCGTTTGCTGTTTCACCTGTTCTGGCCGCCTCTTTCAGTTGTTCACCTCATTCCCTCTTCTCCATGGCTCTCTCTTTCTCTTTCGAGATTTTCGTCTCGCTAAATCGGAACGACTTGCTTCTGTTTTTCATGGTCCGACGTTGCACTGCTGCAATGGTTGTGTCTTTCCGCCGTCGTAGGTAGTACCGGCTGTATTAGCTGAACGTTCGATGTTCTTCGGAGAATTGTATCGATAGTAACAAAGTTGCAATTTCCGGTTGACTAGTAGTCTACGACAAACCACCGCGGCTCAGGGTCGCCCGCTCCGTTCGCTCTACTCAGGCTGTTTCGGCCAATTTGCCCTCCCTGTCCCGACCTCAGTCTCAAGCGCTCAAATATGCTCCGCGTCCAGCAAATGGCACCCGCCGTTTGGAGCGAAAGACAGCCGGCACACGTGTTCCGCCATTTTGAGGTGAGTGTAAGCGTCTACGAGTATACTGGGGGAGCCAAGTAGGAGACGACAGCGACAACAACGTTGCCACCGACGACCACGACGACGACGACGACGACGATGAAGCCAACGAACCTGTGAACGAAGTTCCACACTGCCAGCGATCCGAACTTTTCTTGCAAAAGTTCCCTAGTTGCGCTGTTCAACGCTCCGCCTCCGGCGTCCCGTGAGCACTCGCACCTACTCATTTCGCTACCACTACTACTACAACTACTACTATGGGCGATCATGTAAATCCTCTCTCCTTCCTCTAAGTCGAAGCAATTATAATCCTCCATGAATGCAGCTTTGCTATGTACGTACACGAATCGTCCAAGTGAAAAGGCCATCTCGTTCGTTCGCTCGTTCGACTTAGCGCGGATATTTTCAGTTTCTAGCAAATTCGTATTTGAACATACAGAACAGAAGTCTAATCGCACGTACTGAAGATTCAACCCCCACAAATTATATACATGCATGCACGCCGACTAGATCTACCGTCGCCTGTACATAGACAACAATGACGGTATGCACGTGCAGCTGTACGAAGCGTCGTTGCCAGCTGTGACAACACGTACTGTCATGATGATGTTCAATGGGCAGAAAGAAGTATTTGGAGAAAGGACGGTTCTACTCTAGGAGCGGGACGTTCAAACGTACACTTCCTAAATAAGAACCTACGGGAAGTGAAGGTAGATATGGCTAAAGAGTACAACGCAACACATGTTTGGGAGAGTTGGCTAAAAACGCTCTGACGTTGCAGTCCACCGGTTCGAACCAGCCTAGTGCGTTATAATTATAGATACGTTATCCCAACAAATGCTCTCCTGTTCCTTGTTCATCACGTCTTTGCTGCACAAAAAATTGCAAGTTTGTTTTCTTAAGTTCTTTTTATGTTTTTATAGAGATAGGTAGGCTGAGCTTATTGGTATGATTGTAGTTCTGTCGTTAATATTTGATGCAGCGTATCAGCTATGACGTTTTTTGTTGTTTTTCAACGCTCTCACAACGCTCTGGGATCATATGGGCAGGACTTTCTAGCAGAGGATTGTATTAGCAGAACAATGACAACCGCATGCAACAGAGACAACTACCAAAGCCAAAACTCAAACTATCGATAGTCGGTCGTCCGATCATGGCTGCCACGCACCAGCATTGCCTTTCGAACGACGCGTTAACCGCCTAAGCCACCGCCGCGACTTTTTATTCTTTTGTATGGTGATCGGATAGACGAGGCCTTTACCTCGTCATCCTACTCGACGTCCAAAACGCTTTTAACAGCCTACCGTAGAGGGTCAAGGTTCCCTCTTATCTACGCCGAAGCATATTTAACTACCTACAGGACCGGACGATAAAGTCCTTGAGAACTAGTTTAATCGAAATTGCAGGGGTACCACGGCGTTCTATACTTGCCCCCTCTGGTATGAAAAAGAACATACGACGACGTGCTGCGGCTAAAAACCTTTCCCGCGGAGTCAACCTTCTGGCCTATGATGGCGACCCTGCCCTTGCCGTCCAGGCCCCGAAAATGTCCCGCCCTCCATTTAAAAAAAAAGTAAGGATTTCGGGCTGACCCTCAGCCAAGATTTAACGTCCACGAAACTGTTTTTCACATTGCTTCATTGACGGACCCCCATAGATACAAATGTGCATCGGTGGGGTTCGAACCCGCGCACCAATGTGTCTCCTCCGGTTCCGAGGCGCAGACTTAAGCCATCAGGCCACCGGGTTCGACCCCGCCCTTCATCTACGCTTAGAAGAACAAGAGGTCGCGTTTGTCAACAAGGTGAGGTTTTTTGGGGTTACCCTAGCTGGGGTCTTTGTGGTACTGAACACGAGCGGCAAGCAATTGTCGAAAACCTGTCGATCTCGTTATTTCCGCCGGCATCAACCCCGACTCCATCAGTATCAGAAGTTATCATTACGCCGACTGAGATCCGTAACGCCATCAGGAAATTCCCTAACAACTCTTTCTTGTTTGGTATTCACGATGAAAACAGCAACTCACTCCTGCAACCCTAATACGATTTGTCGCCCTAGCAATTAACAAATGTTTGTCAGAGTTCATACTTCCCATTTTCTGTGGCGCAAATATAATCGCCCTGTGCAAGAATGGCGACGGAATTGTGCCAATCGCTGTCGGTTTAACATCACGTCGGCTGCTGGGGAAGGATTCTGGCCAAGAAGCCCATGCCGAGTCTTTTGGAGCTCGTCGCTTCGATGCAGCCTGACTGCGGAGTCAAGGGTACAGAAAAAGCAGCAGTTTACGCTGTAAGAAGTTTCTTCCAGACTCGCTGTGGTCAAAAATGGGTTTTGTTCAAGCCTGACTTCTAAAGCGCGTTGAAATCGACGCACTGCAGACATCTGTTAAATGTACGATAGCTCGATGCTTATTGATGACATTAAAGGAGTCGGAGCAATCAAGGCTTACACTTAAATTACAATGTGTGCGAGGTATGTTTGCTCTCTCAAGCCACCCGCATGAAGTCAATGCCATTGGTGAGAAAGCAGCTGCAAAACATCAAAGAGGTAACCAAAGACTAGTTGAAACTACCGGGTGCCGACTTAAAGCTCTACCTACTGAGACACAGTCTCTCCACGCCCGCATAATATCTCAACTTCAATATTCGCCGGGAGACCCCCCCCTGACCGTTAGGTGGATCATCGAATGAACGCAGGCCGATCTCGCTGACATTCGCGATCCGTGGTATTTAATGCCAGAGCACATAACGCAAGGTTCTTTGGATTGGGCCGTTGTATATGGACTCCAATGCGATCATCTAGAAAATCAGGTTTCTGACAGCTTTAGGAGGGCCTGTGAAAAATAGTGCCTATAAACGAATAAGTGGCTTTAGGCCCTCCCCTCTCCAGAAATGTGCATAGTGCTGGACAATAACACACTCTAATCGTCTCCGGCTTGCTGTTGGGGCAGGCAATTTGCAGGCAACCTCACTCATGCAACCTGTGGAGGGCTTCAGTAAGCGGCACGGGTGAGCACGCCTTGTTATGTCGCTACAGCGCTGGTTACTTCACTTTGCGGTCAATGATGTGACATTTAGCGCTCTTCAGTCGGCCCACATTTAGGCAGTGGAATAACCTGTCGATGTCAATCGGGATAGCCAGATGAGGCCAGACGGAAAACTTTCACCCTGTGGGAACGTCGTAGTCTGTGGTGCAGACGCCCGGCTCGTCGAGGACCGCAAACTGAAGAAGTGGAGTTGCAATTCATAGTTCAGCCGATAGCCATATCGACTTTTGGCCCAATCGTTCTTATATCTATAATTTTAGAATAGGGACTGATCTGGAGGGTTATCGCTACAACTCCTCCCCCCTCACCTCACGCTAACGCCTGTTGCACCGCATATCGATTCAGCGTGGCAATGCTGCGACCGTTTAAGGGTCTCTTTTAACAGTCATAAGGCTTCCGGAGACCTCATAGGAAGATATAATAATGTAATAATTTCCATATGTTTCTTTGTTTTGTGCAAAAACTCGTCTCACCTGAGTTTTGACTGGAAAGTAGTTTAATAATATATAATTACAATATACAGCACGCAACATTGCGTATCACTTCCTTAGCTATGGATTGAAAGGTCTTATGAGTCACCTCCCGACGACTTCATAAGCTATTCGGCGCACAAGGTAGACCAAAAATGTATTTGTGTGACGTATAGACAGTGTGATTAAAAAATCACCCTCCGTCATTGTTTGCGAACCCTCAAAAGTGACATAAATTCGCCTAGTTTTTTGTTCGCCACAGACGCCCTTTGAAACCTTTCGTTACTTAATTGGTCAATAGAGGTACCATTCATTCCATTTGAGAACGGAGTCCCCAAACTTCATATATAACGATTGTGCGTGAACATGGGAAAACCTGAACCACGCACGTCTCAAAGCCAATTAATTCAACTAACGGCCGGTAAGACCGATAACAGCGTTGTTGCGCTCAATGAGCTGGCGAAGCAATGGCTTAAGCCAATTCGTAGTGCGAATCGACTGCCAAGACGGGGCGAAGCCAACTGTCTAATATCCTCTCCGCGCGCGCCATTGCAGCACCGTCGTTGTCGGGTAAAACTGGAATTAACTCTGCTTCAATCATGCGCAGGTTCCAAAGATGCAGCGGACGAAAGAGAGAGTAATGGAAAGCAAGAGAGAGAGAGAGACGGGAACTGTTCGCGATCTGCGGTTAAAATTGATAGCGATCGATAGATACTTGGATGTCTCACTAGATAACTAATTAACTAACTAACCAGCAAGTACAAGTAATATTTTGTTTATTTTATTTAGCCAGCACAAGCAGAAGTGATCGCAAAGATCGCAGCAGTCGTCCAACCGTAGAGACCAACCATGACGCGCTAATCGAAGATGACCACGAACACTCTAAGCATGAGCAAGTTGCCGAGCTTGATACGCAGTGAAAGTGAGGGCAAAGACCTCCTTAATCAGCATTTGCAGCACCAGCACCGCTGTCGACAGACTATCATTATCATGTGTATCGTCATTACCGATAGCATCATCATCAACATAACTATCACCTCGAGTAACAGCTGTGTTATGTTTATGGTATCACTATAATCTAGCGCATACATTATTAGTACACCGCGTACACGGCGCGGTGCGTTGAGGAAGAGATCTCATCTACAACTTCTCACCGCAGGCACCCCTTGGCGCGTCAAGGCTGTGTGTGCCTTAATCCGATTAAAATCAAGCGAAATAGATGAAATCGGTCAGGTGGCGACGTTCCCGTCGCTTAATGACTACCCCAAGTCCGATTATTTCCTTTTTCCGTCTCTTTTTCTCCCGGCCGTGTGGGTATTGTCGTCATTGTTGGCGTCGTCTTTATTGTTGTTGTTGTGGTTGTTGTTGTTGCTACTGTTACTGTTGTTGTTGTTGTTGCTACTGTTACTGTTGTTGTTGTTGCTACTGTTACTGTTGTTGTTGTTGCTACTGTTTCTGTTGTTGTTGTTGTTGTTGTAGGAGTTATCGTAGTTGTTGGCGTTACTGATTTGTCGTTGTTACACCCAGCAAGTGGCGGGGCAATCGCCTTCCACTGACTCGCTTAGCTAGCCAGTAGTCCGGCAGTGAGATACACAGTCGACCAATGAATCCGTCTCTGCTGCTGCTGCGGTCGGTCGTTAGCTATCGGTTTCGCATTATTGCGAAATCAGAGAATTTTCAAGATTCCCCTTCTCGTTCCTGTTTGTCTTCTGCTGCTCCGGCACCCAGTCCAACCACCAAGACTACTACTACCACTATTACTAAGGTTAGTACAACTGCCGCGTCTACCACAAGTACTTCCCTGCTGCCGCGACTCACCCATTCTTCAATATCTTCGTCGTTGTCACTATTTTTGTCGTCGTCGTCTGTCGTCTGTCGGCGGCGGCGACGACGAAAGCGACAGCGACGACGACGACGACGGCATTTCGTCTTATTTTCACTGTTCTTCTCACTGTTCTGTTTGATGAGCGCTTCTGCTTCTGCGCGCCGTGGCAACGCGAGTGGCGGGAAGGGACAGCGTTACTCACTACTACTCTCAGTCGTTGACGGGGCGGGCTTCCAGATCATCGACGCGCCCGTCCATCGCCAGCTCTTCAGACCTCAGCTTCTTCAACTTCTTCTTTCCGCTATCGATTGTCAATAAACGCTAAACCGATAGGCGGGACGCGGCGGAACGCGACGCGCCCCACCGAGGGGGTGGTACGGAGGTACGGATCCACAGCAATCGCTACTGCCGCGCAGTCACGGGCAGAGCGCGAAGGCGGAAACAAGCACGGAGCGTGAAGAGGAGACGAGATGAAACTACAGCGCAGGGCGGGGTGGGAGGGAGGTAGGGAGGGCGTATGCAAAAATCTTCACGTTTCGTCAAGTCGAGATTTGTGGGGTTGGTTGTTGTCAGTTGGTAGCGGCACCGCGTCGTTTGATTGAAGCGAGGGTCGCGGGGGGAGCGCTGGTCTTCGCTTCTCGATGTCTCGTGTCTTCATATCGCGGTATTCTTGTGTGTTTGTGTATGTTTTTGTGGGTGTGTATCGGTAAGCGTATATGAATATGTGCGTGATTACATCTAGCCAGCCAGTCGACAATTATCTATCACCGACAGGAAAACGGACATCAAACAGCAAAATGTATATATATATATATATACATCAAACAGCAAAATGTATATATATATATATATATATATATAAAGAGAGAGAGAACAAAGAGAGTGCGATATATAAAGGTAAATAATATGCGAGAGAGAGAGATACATTGAGGGATCTGTCCATCTCGTAATAATTCTGCTTGACCTGCTGATGTACTTTATACGATATCGTCTCGTCCGTCAAAGTAATACAAAGTCTAGCGGGTGAGAAAAACCTGGTGGATTTATGAATCCCACACTAGACACGCAGGTTGCTAGTGATGCATGTGCATTATAGAACAATCTCAGCATACGGCTAAATCGCTTATAAAAGAGGATTAGAACAGGCATTCCATGAAAAAAGAAAATGTACTCTGCAAACTATTTTTAAGAACAAAACACAATCGATTTGACTTATCATCTAAAGAGCGTTTTGTATTACGTATAGCGAAAACTTCTTACTACACTAAGCGCCTGCTATAGAATAAGCGCCGTAACACACACTACTCTAAAGATGCTCACGTGGAGTTATGAATATGAGTCACTAAAATTGTGGGTATACTAGTACTGTTAAAATTCGAACCATTGTTGTGTAAGCGATCTTCGAATTGAGATCGCGTTGCCTCGTTGGTTATCGTTAGGAAGTCCCTGGCGTAATAACTGTGCGGCTGTTTTTCCCCCATGGTTCCTCATCAAACGCACACCTAACTTAGCAAGTAGTCTCTCAGTGAGGGCGCCCGGTGGCTCTATGGTCTCGAAGGCCACTAGGCTAAAATTATGGGCTCTGGTCAATTCGGCGTACTTGTTCCCCTTATTGTTCTTAGGGTTGCGACGTGACCAACTCTAAGTAAACCAAAACCGATCAGGGAAAAAGGGAGTAAATTACAGTGGCGTCCCATATGAGGTCCGGCCTCGCTCAAAGGGGATGAGAGTCCCGAGTCGCCCCGCCGAGACGCTTGCCGTCGTTTCTGGTTAGTCCAGTTGGTTACAACGTGCTTGGGTAGACTGCTGTGTTTAGGGCCCGTGCTAGCATACCGTTAATATCCGCGTGGCGTGGTCAACGGCCTTCACTAAAGGTCCATGATAAAGTTTAATGAGCTCTAATGTCCACCGGCTCCTCGCATCAGCATGTGTGAGGGTAAAAGAGCGGCGTATCGAGTCGGAGTCCAACACATATTCTTGTAGCGGCATCATTCAGTTCCTTGTGATGTACTGGCTGGGGCTTACTTTTCAGAGGTTGTGCTAAGCCGAGCTCTAATACAGTCATCGTTGGCTTAATCAATCAGTAAACGAGCATCGGTATGATCGGCTGGCCGGGATGACCGTTCACTCTGAGATGTGATGCTTTTTGGTGAAGTTCCACGAATTTAAACCAAGCTGCTTGTGACTTGATCTTGCATTGAGGTGAATTCAACCTCACCGGATTGAGAGCGGTACTCTGTTAACCCAGCTATTGCTGCAGCACGAGAAGGGGGAACACCCACTTGAAATAAGGCCTTAAGAGCTCTACTTCGTCCGCGTTGAGTATCTTGCAGCACGGTAACCTGTGCGTGATCTCGGAGATTGCTGAATCTGAGTCGGCAATCCGCACGAACAGTTCCCATTTCTAATGTTCAGAGTCAAATCACTATCTTCTCAAAATCGATAATCTTCTGTAAGTCACAAACGACCGCGGAGGTGCCACCTGCCAGTAATCCATGTCCAGGTTTCACATGTTGAGCAAGATCAGAAGTTTAACTGCCAGGCCAAACAAATGTGGACCAAGGGAGTCTCCCTGCGGTATGCCTGCTGCGGACGGTTTTATTAAGTCAGGTGTGACAAGGCAAGCTGAACTATATGAGGAATCAACAAGGGGTGAAGCCTTTGACTGTCCTCAGCCAGTGGTTTCTCCTACTGTATTAAAGGCATTTGAAAAATCCAGCTTGAGCAAGTACGTGGGTCATGTCCTGGAAACCTAGATAGAGCGAGCTGTATGGACTACTGGTTTACCCTGGCATTGACCGAAAGCCTCAATTTTTGGTCATCTATTCGGTTTGTAAGCGGTCCATTGTTATTTTTTATGCTAACCTTTGATGCAATTCTGCGTAGACATGATGATCTTGCGGATAACGTCCAATCCCGCTCGGAACTTTTTGGATCGAACTGCGGCAAAGATGTCTTTCTTGGATGTGGGTCCGGAATCTGTTGCTGGTGGTTCAGGCCATATACGCTCGGCCGGTGCAGACGGCTTTGCTCGTTCGTTCTGAGTGCACAAATCATTGAGCACCTGAGTAAGATTCATGGTCAAAATATGTCTAATAGATTTGAGTGTAATACGTGTTTGCTTGCACGTTCTTCCACAGTTACGGCTGTTTATGTGTTTTCCCAATAGAAAATTACCATGGCTTGCTCGCGGTTGTGTGTCCAAAGCGTTCGATTCTTGCTGCTTCAGTTCAAAGTTTAATATTGAAGATTGTTAATTATGGTATTGTATGCGGCTAGCGATTTCTGCCTTTTCAGTAGTTCCTGTCTCATTGGGCACGACGTCACCCGATGCTACGAGGCGAGTATTCTTAGGATAAATCAAAGTTTATCCTCCCAGGTTGTCAGAACCCTTTCTTTTCTTTTGAAGGGTACTGTCCTAAGGCTACTAGGGGGACATAAGACGTGTAACACTTCGAAACCATGTGCTCTACTGTTCTCGGTTGTACGCTACACTTTGACAGCATGGACATAAAGTCCCGGTCATATAGTTTGTTTTTACTGTCTTGTGAAATTCCTGTACGAGCCAGCAGTGAATTACCCGCAATTCCTATTTTATTTACACGCGTTTTTTTATTGCGTGGGGTAGTGAGCTGCTGATCTGTAGGTTATGGGACACTTACTTGCGAGGCCACACGCGGTCGCACACGTTGTCTTGCGCTGCTTGGCGTTCCCTTGTCTACTTGTTTATTGAAGATCAGCTTAAATATAGATGCCTATCCTTTCTACTCATATAGTCTTGCATCTGTACGAAGTCATGACATCGTGTCACTGTGGACTTCATTGAGACGTCTCGATTATCGCCAATACTATACGTGGTTATTTTAGAAGCAGCAGAAGAAGCAGAAGAAGCAGAAACAACAATAACAGAGCTTCAGCGAAGTAATTAACAACATCAGTAGTAGCAAAGGCAACACTAATACAGCATCAAGGCAAACACAACACAACTAACCCTTCTACGGTACGTTAGAGTAATATTAAGTCAATAGACGGCTAAAATCGTACGAATCTCAGCTATTGCGGGAATACGTCTGCAGGAACCGCGTTGCCCTGGAATCGATTCTCCCATTTCAAATAAGTGGTTATCTACCGGGAAGCTTACGCGCTTGAGAACCACTGATTTTGCTGCGAGACGTTCTCCCTCTTTTTCCAATCAAACTGTTGAAATGAAACTGTTTAAGATTCAGTAAGTTGGTTGGCGTACGTCCTATTCTAAATCCGCCCACGCTAAATCCCTGGTCAATGTATGGCCCGGTAGACGAGGAAGTCACCTGCTATACGCTATGATATCGCTGGGGAGAAAACGAATTAATGCGATTTTTAGAGTTCCCTTCGTTCAGCCAGCAACGGCAATAAGGAAAGTTCTGCGAATCCATCAGACTTATATTGGGTTTGGATGACACGCCGCTGAAAACGAGTTTCTCTAACCAAAGTGCTCAGCCATGGCGCAAACAGGCGCCATCTTGTAAAACTACAGTAAAAAGGTCTGGCATTTTTGCCATCGATACGATGATACATATATGTCGTTCGAGTCGCAAACACATACATAGAAATAATTTTACATTTACCTATTCAAACCATGTAGTCATAACGTTCCTCTGTTTCCGATAGTCTGCCTAATGTTACCGGGTGTACACCTCTGTGTCGAGACTCGCATCCTCATAATTCTCAGCAGTCGATATTCATTATCTTGCCTAAAATGGCTAACGCGCTGCTCAAAATGGCTAAAATTTCGGGCCTAGGCAGCCGAAAGCTCTCACGTTCTTCTGCGTTGAAAAGAGTTATTGTGTCACATTTCTCGACTCTACGGTAAATGGTGAGCGTCACGGCAACAGAATCGTTAAATTTTTTTTGATCGATTTTAGACGGAATCGATTCAAGTATGCCCTGCTTCTAACAAGATGGTGCCACAAGCTGCTCAACGTCTGGGCTGGTGTGATGAATAACCACATGATAGGCCCTCACATACTTCCCGACAGATTAAGTGGAGAAGCGTATCGCACGTTTCTGAGCAACACATTGCTAACACTGTTTACACGAGTTCCAGAAGATATTCGTTCATGTATGTGATTTCAGCACGACGTGGCTCCACTACAAAGCACCGCTGCGGGGCAGGCCTGCCTAAACACAACTTTCCTGAATCGGTGAATTGGCCGGGCGGGCCCATCGCTTGGCCGGCGCAATCTCGCGACCTTTCAAGCCTCGACATTTTCTTTTGAGGGCCACTTGCAACCCCTGTTGACTCGCGTGAGGAGCTGATCGACAGAATAAACGCTTTTGCTGAAGCCGTTTGGGAAATGTCTGGAATATTTGAACGCGTCCAACAAAACATCTACAACCGCCGCCGAACGTGTATAGTGGCAGGAAGAGGCTTATTAGAGCAATTTTTGTGAAAAAATCACAGTTTGATGAGATGCCAGAAGTAACACGAGTAATTCGTTTGATAAAGCCAGTCGAAATGCTAGCGTATGTACGTGCTTTCACATTGTATGTCACAAAACGTGTGTTACTTCTCAACTACAGCACCAGTCACCATGATCGTTATTAGATGTGCATTCGACGTAGTAGTATATATAAATATAATGTAAAAAGTGACAAATTAAGTGTGAAAGCTAAAATGTTAGAATAATATAGTTTCAATTCTTAAGAATAATCTCTAGTATACCATGTTTTCAATTTTGGAGCTATCACTAGATGTAATTTTTTTCCAAACACGCAGGTATAATCGGTTTCTTGCAAGAACGACTGGGGCTCTCGCAATCGCAAACTTGGTAAATATATGTCAGGATAAAAAGCTCGACACAACTTTTTATTTTAACTTTCACTCGCACTCAAAAAGAAGATGCTTCCGCCTTTTCGTTTCATTATAAAACATTATTTTTTCACCGAGTTGTACCAGGCCAGTTGTGGCACACTATTTCTGGAACGTTTTATAGAGGGTCTCTTAGAAATGTTTAGATAGCTACATTGGAACGTCTAGAGCTCATTAAAATAAACACAGTATTTTTCCAATGAAATATGGTCTCTGAGAAATCTTGTCTTGGAGTGAGAGTGCCATTACTAGAATGCCTGACACTGATGTCGCTGCCCAACATAGGAGCACCAAATGTGCAATTGCGAGACAACTTCATATACAAAAACTAAGCACATCGTCGCGTTTGTGAGAAAATTCTGCTTTCTTTAACAAACATATAAGCCAGAAGATGTGACATAATCGCTTAGAACAGAAATCGCACAAAAATGAAGTTATTTTATTAGCTTTCAGGCCCAATACCTTAAACTCATAACCCTACGACCATTCATAGCGCTCAAAACTAACACATTCAGCAAATGCGAGCCATTGCAAATTATTAAAACTGATTTATCTGATGGAGTAGGTCAATCATGCATGCACTAAATATCGACGTGTCCTCCGGAAAATTCTCAATTATACCGTGACACGGATCGGATTGCCATATGTTTAGTACCAAAATTATCGTTCTGAAATGCAGTGTATATACGAGCGCTGCGGAAGGTTAATAATAGAATTTCATTTTTTGCGAATTCTCTTCTAAACAACTATGTCGCAACTTCTGGCCGGCGTTATATGCTCTCAGAGGAAGCAGAATTTTCTCACACACACGATGTGTTTAGTCTCCGTATAGACAGACTGGATGTCTTAGAATCGTACATTTTGTGCTCCTATGTCGAGTAACAACACCAATGTCATACATTTTAGTTTTATCACTCTTACTTCGAAACAAGACTTCTCAGAGACCATGTTCAATTGGAAAAAATACTTTCTTTAACGAACTTCTCTACAATTCCCTATGTCTCTTTTTAAATATGTTTGGGAGACCCTGTATATATATATATATATATATATATATATATATATATATATATATATATATATATTATATATATATATATATATATATATATATATATATATATATATATATATAATATATATACACACACACATATGTCTTATAATTACGAATAGATTGCCGAAGTCGAGCCCACAATGCTAGGCCATACATAGTCGAGGTCCTGAAGCTCGAACAAGGCTGAAACGAGATGAGCCAATCCTAATCCGCGGCATGGTGGCGTCACTCGACACCCGTCGTGACTGGACGACACAAAAACTTCCCGACACGGAAAGACTCGCAAGATTGATAGCGCGTGTCTAGCTGACGGACAGGGGTTAAGTCTAGAATATCAAGTACCTTCTTTAGATAGACGACGCGTTTAGCCGCCGCGTCATCTTCTTCAACAAGCCATGTGCGAGCCACGTAAGTTTAGGCCGTCTTGTAGGCTCAGCAGAACGTGAGTCAAAAGGTTTTTGTCCTGATCGACCAGCCAGCCAACGCACCGGTCGGTCGGGGGTCCGTGCCGCCAGCCGCTGGCCTTCGAAGCGGTTCAACTACCACATTATCATACCTGGGCCGTATGATTAAGCGCCGAGTAAAGTCCATATTGTGACGAAGTTGTCTGTACATGCCCTCGAGCTTTTCAGCCGAACATACGAACGCGACCTCACTAGAGTCACTAGAATCCTATTTGTATATGTAGATTTTATATGTGTCCAGCTATTTATGTGGGACGATTGCTATTGTAAAAACATAAATCGTCAGACCGTTTAGTCAGGTAGATTGTGCAACTTGCAGAGTAATCTGCTGAGTCAGTTACGGTCGGTCACCAGGCAAAGCAAACCAAAAACAGCGGCTTACACTGGTTTGGTTTTTTTCATGGCCTGTGCCAAGGTCAAGACCTACATGAATTAAATGAGGAAAACTATCTCGACTATAGCTTGCCAACTGCGCCTGTTCAACTACGCTGGTCGTCTGGATATCTACTTAGTTGTTTTAACTTTGTAATCGTTATCGCCGAAATTCGCTGTATCGTTTACTATCTCGAAAATGGCTTGCGTGCATATCCATTGAACAGGCGCCCATAATAAAAGGGACCGCTGTAGCATCGTGATATATGGCACAATCACGTAAAGCTGTATTTGGCAAGAGAAATACCGAATAAATATTGATGTTGCTTCTGCTGCTGTCGCTGTTGCAGTATTCTCTGTTGCTTTTTTTCTTTGTTGTTGTAAAATTTGTTGTTGTTGGTCTTGCTGCCGCTGTGATTATTGTTGAGTCAGCTGCTGGTTCGACTTTTCGTAGGATTGTCAGCCGTTTATGCGTTCTGTGTTCAAGACCGATTCACAACCAACTCAATTAGCCAGGTTCACAACAAGCGCCGATCCAAAATAATCGCGCGACCGATAGAGGCGTCGCCCTCAACACTCGAAGTCGGTAGGCTCTGACAGAGAGGGACAGGCAGACAGGTCCGAGGGTCCAACACGAAGCAGCCTCTATTAGGACTCTCGGACTCCAAATAGAGGCTGCTTCGTGTTGGAACAAGGTACGAGAAAGCTGCTATCGCTGTTGCTGCTGCTGCTGCTGCGGAGCTATACTAACGACGATGCTAGACCGAAATTGGCGGGAAGTTGCAGGCAGAAATTCAGGGCGATTCAGGCCGAAAAAGGCCGGTTGACGGTTAAAGTCGTTGGCGGACAAACTAAAACGTCGCAAGCAGCAAAAATTCTCGAAAAATCTATAAAAAAAAACACTGCGGAAAAGCGGCAAACTAAAACAACGACCAACGGGGCTGGCAGTGGGACATCAAACTGCGGCGGTGGCGGCGGCAGTGGCGGAAACAAGTTGAGATACTAAAAAGCAGAAGTGGATAGGCCAGCAATCCACCGGCAGACGCAACAAGAGCAGGAGCAGAGCATCAGCAGCAGACGACGGCAAACGCTTGTTCGATAGAAGACGGACGGTGGAAAACAAAAGAAAACGACCGCTTAAGGGATGTGCATCTCATATTTTATACGAAACTGAAATGCCAACGACGTGGACGCCAGTGATACACCGCCGCCATTGATAGCCGTCTAGCATAAAAAATAGGGCCAGTTTGTTGCCAGTAGATATTAAAGCAATAATAGGGTGTTGTTGTCGAGCCCGGTGGCGTGGTGGGTGTATGCGTCTGCGTCTCGCAACCGGAGGAGACACTAGATAGGTGCAGCGCGGGTTCGAGCCCCACCGTTGCACCGATTTGTATTTACAGGGGGTTGCCCGTCTATGAAGCAATGCGAAAAGCAGTCCCATGGACGTTAAACATCTTGGCTGAGAGTCAGCTCCGGAAGGATAGGGTGTTGTTGTTGTTGTTGTTGGTGGTGGTTCTAGTGATATTGCTGCTGTTGTTGTTGTTGTTGGTGGTGGTGTTGTTTTGTTGTTGTTAATGGTGACATTTTGTTGGTTTGTCGAACGAACTTTCATCGCAAATCGATGCGATTTTATCTAGGAATTGCTAACAAGACACTTGAAAAAATTCTTTCGGGGCTGACTCTGAGCCAAGATTTAACGTCCATGGGACTGCTTTTCGCATTGCTTCATAGACGGACCCCCATAAATACAAATGTGCAACGGTGGGGCTCGAGCCCGCGCAGCACCTATGTGTCTCCTCCGGTCGCGAGGCGCAGACGCATGCCACCACGCCACCGGGCTCGACTATACAAGACACTTAGTCGCTACGTACAGGTATGCGTAAACGTAACCAGACAAGTTTACAAATTTCAACTTTTGGGAGCTGGCAGAGCGAGCTAATGGGCATAAATACATATATATATATACGGAGTTGCAGATGTGTGTACGTTTGTAAAAGCGCCATCCAAAGTTGAAGACTTCACGCTCCTTTCTGTTGTGTCGTTTGAATTACTTAATCATTACAACACATTACATGCATTGCAAATGCGTACGCAGACTTAGCGAATACAACGCACCATACAGTCTGAGCGTGCTTGTTAAAGAGTAAGAAAAAATTACGTGACTGGCTCTCTGCCGATTTTAATGTGTAGCTGGCCGAGTTTGAGCTGTATGCGGTGTGGCGCACTGCTAGTGGTTGAGCTCAAGTTCAATGAGCTCAAGGAGACTCTACACACAGAGTAGTAGTAGTAGTAGTCCATCAGTGGTCAGTTGAGTCATTACTATTGTCGAAATGACCGGCCTCGGCATTCGAGACGGAATTCACACTAATGGAACGGGCAGTATTAATTGCCCGACTTCCACATCATTCCCGCCCCTCATCGTCGTCGTCTCTCGGCTTTGCACTGGCCGCCAAACCAACGTCGAGCGTCTAATTCATACACCTGGTCGGCAGGTCCCAGTTGTTTTCGAATGAACGCAGCTCCCTAAACGCTCAGCTGAACTCTGAGCTATTGCGTCTCTCGGTCGTCGTAAGTCAGGTATATATAAGAGCGGTTAAACGAACGTGCTTGCCATACGTGCGACGAGATGTAAACAGGAGGAGTTTAGGTATGGGCCCTAGTCAATTTGTTGAATTTCAAATGCATGCCTGTGACACGCAGCAATGCTAGTAAAACTTGTGGCAGTACGAGCACAACTTCAGCAGCAGTAATCGCACGGCTAACTTACTTCATTCGGGCGTCCCTAAATAAAATCAAAATTAAATTTTTATTCAATGAAACGCATGCATCTTGCATTTAAAACTTAAAAAAAACACTCGATACGTTTCGTTATATGTAGCTCGACTTCTCAGGCCTCGTTAACGCATGCTTTTAACCACAAAACCAAAGAGCAGAACTACCCTCTTGTTCACTCCAGTTTTGCTTCTTTATATAGATGATATTGTACGTGAAATCAACACCGAGTGCACAGTTTGCATTTGTGTATTTACTTTTTTAATAATTTTAATACAAATGGCCTGATCTAATTAATCGGATCATTTGGAGTTGCTTAGCCCACTGAGCGGTCGAAGCTTTGATAGGTATGCAACATAAGAGGTCGCCTACGCCTTTGATTCTTGGAATCAAGCCACGACTCAATATTTTTTTAATCTGCGTAAGTAAGAGAAGATGATGATTATAATGCAGTGTGTGGTGCATATTCACAACTAAGCTTTTTGCCTTATTGCATATTCGTATGGATGTAAACACACTGCACACATATATCTATACATATATATATATATATATATATATATATGTATAGCTGCCAAATCGTAACACATGATATTGTATATAACTCGCAGCTCTGTGCTACCCAGACACACTGCCGTAAGACGCGTAGAGGACGACGCGTTTGACTGTGACCCTGTCCGCCTTCATGCTGCCTCCAGAGTCCGACCTCTACGACGAGCGTTCCGCGCGTGATGAATAGTGCCAAACGAACGTCTCGGTAGGTCGCTGTTCTTGTCTACTCTCGGGCTTTGCGCACTCGTGTTATAGAACTATGCAAGATGGTGGCGACATATCTGGATAAAACACTCCGCCGTGCATCGCGTCATAGTCCCCAAGGTGCACATCTCAGTCAGAGTCACACCTCCACACACAAATCTGACTGTGTCGGCAGTACGCATGGGTCTGGTTACGAGCCTGTTACGGCGTGCAGAAACGATATCGCTATGCCTCGACTCGCTATAGCACCTGAGGCGGTCGTTGTCGCAATAGCATTTCTCTTCCTTTAGCACTTTTCTTTTATTTGTTACATATATATATATACGAAGGCACACGAAACGTTCTGATATATATATATATATATATATATATATATATATATTTGAACACAAGTATTTGTTTAATCTTTCAAAGTGTTTTGTTCCCTTCAAAATAGCTCGCGTCCGCTGAAATGCACTTGTGTACGTGTGTGAAAGTGCAAGTCGGACATTTCCCGATGAGCGTTCATTTGTTGGAAATTCAACATTTTTAAAACACACTTTGCTGCCAGTCTGACGCATAAATATCGGTTAAGTCCGTTACATCTGAAAATATATTTCCAATTCCTCGGCTATCTACATAATAGAATTTCAGCTATTGTTGAGCACAATATCACGAATTATTTTTCAACGTTTTCTTCTATTATTGGCGTCGAAAGCCTTCCCGCATACACAGTGTTTAGAGACACGGTTTGACCAGCATGAGCAGTCAGGACCATTTTTATCAGTTTAAAGCATATGATTTTTTTATAACACAGAACCTTATGCAGATTCGTTGGTACTTCATTTAAGGCTCCTTAAAACTCGCAGAACCTCGTTTTCTTCACTTCTTTGCGCCAAACTCAAACAATTATTCGCTTCTAAGCAAAACGCTTCGAATAACATTGGTGGTTTCAGTCTGGCGGCAAAATTTCAAGTGCCAGAACGTTCGGATCCGCCCTCGTATATATATCTCGAGCACCATACCTGCCCTTATTTAAAGATTTATTACGCGTCATGCAGACGCCTGCCCGCTGGTGGTTTAATGACGATCATGACGAAGAATAACAACGACAAGCAATAACATTAAGACGCCCTACAACAGCAGAAACACTACAACAAGCACTTCTCCTCACTGTTGTTGATGCTCAGACAGATCCTAGCGCAACCCAGACGCGTATGCTTTTAAAGAAGAGTTAAGTTCTAAAGTAACCCATTTACTACTCACGTACTTAATTGCAGCTATTCCGCACTAGGCCACTCGAATGCTGATATCGCTTTCAGTGTATACTTGCAGAGGCTTCCCAGACGCTTCACTATGAACTTAAAATGACGTTGAAGTAACGTTCCAGACTAGAGTGGACTAGGAAAGCTAAAAAAGCAGAAAAGCATCTTGCCGCCGACAAAAGCCTGTAGGGGGCGATTATATCTAGATAGGAAAGGTCCAGAGTACAGCTGGAAAACAACGAGCGAGATTCCTGAACAATTTGAAACGCTTGATAACTGAAAATTGTCGCTTGGTTTTCTTTGGTTAAACTAGTTTGCTTTCCAAGCGAGTCACGTTCCAAAACACAGCCTTTAAGGGAAAAGTAACGCCCCTATAGCGCAAACATTTGTTACACACACGTCGCTTCCAAAGCCTTTGCACGGCGGTTGAGGTTCACTGAACCTAACCTAATGATGACTATGCTTGTGTCTATGCTAACACGTATATTTAGATACTGACATAGTGTTTACGAAGGTTCAGTAGTAGGATAAGCTTGAACAAGGAGTCCGCTTAGAAAACCAATGCATATAGTCTCTAAGTATAGCCATCGATCAGAATAGTCTGATGTGGTTTCGGCAGCGCCGAAAGTGGTACGGACATAAATTATAATTTGAACAAAAATACAACAATCCGGTCCTCTACGTCCGGTCCGACAAAGACCCCAGGGTAACGCTGGAGAGCACAAGTCACAAACAAGCAGCAACGTAAGCTCTTAAACAGGCATTAGCTGTCCATCGCGACCCGGCTTACGAGGTGAGATGAGCTGAAAACGACATCATCACCATCATCGAATGAGATCACAGGTAGCGTTAGCGGAAATGTCACCAGAATTTATCCAAATTGTGTTTTATTTTGTTGAAGCACATAAGCTACCCTAGTTGTTTCATTATGGCAGTGTCGAGATTGCTACGCGAGACTACACTAACAGTATTTGTAACGATTACACAATTGTAGTACATAGTTCTCATGCAAGTGTCGTGCATTTTGAGCAACTCTAGCGAGAAGGGGAACACGCGTTCTACTTTGATTTTAGGTTTATCATTAAATTTGTTTCATCTGCACACGTCTCCGCAAAAGCATCGGTATCTCCTAGTTGTCGATAATAATTAATCAATCGTTCCCAACAAAAATGCAGTCCTATACGGGTATGCGCTATTGCGGTACAAGAAACAACCCTTAGATAATATGGCAGGATCACTTAAGCAGTGAAGATCATCTTGGAAAGCCACTTCTTACATAATCGTTATCCGTTACGTCCTCAAGGAATACGCAATATGCGTTTAGAAAACCACGCGCAGATAGCCAAGGTGCCCGTCGCATTCATAATATTGACTATGTAGTTTAACTATAAAATTCTTAAAACAGCTATCATACCAACCACCATATTACCAGATCACCTAGCCTTCACAAGCATGCACTAATAAAGTCTATTCCGCTGTAGCTTAATCGTGCAACCGCTCTTATGCGCAATCATGTTATTCTTTTGCACGCTGCTTACTTCAATCTACCTTAAACACTACCCAACACTACCCATTTTAACAACACGGACAAATTTGAGTTTACTGTGTGAAATTTACGCAGACATCCAACCACCTTACACTCTCGATTGAGCGTTGCATTAATCTTACTATTAATGTCGTTGCAGATACTAGTGAGATGGCTTGCAAAATAATGTCTTGGACGACGGAATCCATGTCGCTTTACAATACACAATATACAAGCGCACCTTCTTTCAAGGAAACAAAGACATTGCAAACGTTTTAATAGAATGTGTCGAAGTCTGCCGTGATGCTGCGTGACTCACGTACATCTACCGCAACCAGCCATTAAAGCCATGGTTTACCAATAATAGTTTTGCCTTAATATAAAATAATGTCATAATCGCACTAGCGCTTCCATATAACAGTTGATTTGCAAAGTTTAAGAACAAAATAAAAGCCACGGTCAAAGCTGATACAAATTCATATTTAAGTATATGTATCGATTAACAATGCTTTGAAAAATGCATGGCAAAACTTTGATTCGCAAAAATTGAGAGATGAGTTAGATAAAAAAAACAAGAGAGTCTTTGGACGTTTTTGCCGCCCTACACGGGGCGTGAATAAATGCAATGCATGTATGTATATTTATATATATATATATATATATATATATATATATATTATATATATATATATATATATATATATATATATATATATATATATATACGAGTCGTAATTACTCTGCAACCACAGCTCGCATTGCCGTAAGTTTGGTACCAAAATGATCGTCATGAAATGCGCATTTGCTGAATATGTTAGCTTTGAACACGTGGGTGGTCGTAGGGTTATGATTCTGAAGTATTTGGCGTGAAAGCTAATAAAAAACTTCATTTTTGACGAATTCTCTTCTAAACGACCGTGTCGCATCTTCTGACCGGTCTTGTATATTCTTCGGAAGAAGCAGAATTTTCTCACGAACCCGACAGTGTATTTAGTTTCTGTATAGGAGGACTGGTTGTCTCGCAACAGCACATTTTATGCTCCTATGTCGGGCAAAAACACTAGTGTCACAAATTGTAGTAATTTCGCTCTCACTCCGAAACAAGACTTCTCAGAGACCATGTTTCATTGGAAAAAATATTTGCTTTAACGAGCTCTACAATTTGTATATTCTATTATGAAAAATTTCTGCAACACCCTGTATATATATATATATATATATATATATATATATATGTATATATATTTATATATATATACATATATATATATATGTATATATATTTATATATATATATATATATATACAGGTAGTTCAACAAGTTCTTAAAATGAGCTTTTCAGAATTCGAATTTTGGCGCGCTTTCACCGCTATTGGAAACGGCAACTTTTCGAATGCTAGCAGTCAAAATATTATGATGATTGGCCGTTGCGATTTCGTTTGATCGCTTTTCCCGTGCAACGTATCGGCGTGATTTTGAAAAGTGGAGAAAAAAGAGTTTCGAGTGGTTATCAAGCATTTTTATTTCAAAGGTTGGAATGCGACCCAAGTGAAAACTGAGTAAGACAAGGTGTACGGTGACTCTGCGCCATGTTTTGCCACTGTTTCCAACTGGATTAATGAGTTAAAAAGAGGTCGCAGGAGCACCGAGGATGAACTACGTTCAGGACGCCCAAAAACGGCAACTGATGAGGAAAACGTGGAAAAAGTGCGGAAAATCGTTGCCGCAGATAAGCGAGTGAACATTAGGGAGATAGCGGAGGCCTTGGGGATCAGTTTGGGTAGAGTGCATTTCATCCTGCACGAAAACTTGAAGATGAAAAAGCTCAGAGCAAAATGGGTGCCGCATTTGCTCAACCAAGGCCAAAAAGACGCGCGTGTTTCCGCTTCACAGCGAAATTTGGCCAAGATGTCGAAAAATCCGTCGGATTTTTGGCGCAGATTCGTGACCGTCGATGAAAGCTGGGTCCATCACTACACTCCCGAGACCCAAGAAGCATCTCGTTAATGGTGTGCACCTGGTGAAGGACCTCCGAAGAGGGTGCGGACAACGGCATCGGCCGGAAAGATGATGGCTACGGTTTTTTGGGACCAACGTAGAATAATTCTGGTCGACTACCTTGAGGGCGGTAAAACGATCACGGGAGAATATTATGCAAGACTGTTGGACTGCCTGAAGCAAGAACTCATCGTGAAACGGCCCGCTTTGCAGAAGAAGGTTGTCCTGTTTCACCAGGACAATGCTCCCGCACACAAGTCGCGGCAAGCAACGGCAAAACTGGCCCAACTGAGGTTCGAACATATTGAACAACCTTCCTATTCTCCAGACCTGGCCCCCTCTGATTATTTCCTCTTCGGACATTTGAAGAATAGTCTCGGTGGAATTCTACTCAAGAGGTATAAATGCTCTGAAATCTCGGTGGAAAAAGTGTATTGAGCTTCTCGGAGAGTATATCGGATAAGAAAAAATTAAAAACAAGATTTGGAGAATTCTTGGTTTTCATTTTAAGAACTTGTTGAACTACCTGTATATATATATATATATATATATATATATATATATATATATATATATATATATATATATATATATATATATATATTTATATGTGCTCACTGCGAAGCTTAAAATCATGGATCTCGACAGGACAGTGTTAAGCGTCATATCTGGAAATCAATACGCAAGGGCCAAAAATTCTTGATGAAGAGCTGTACGTTATGAGACGAAATGCTATCACTCACAGCAATATCGACATACGCTAACAATCAGTTTATGAGTCGTATACACAGCCTGCAAGGTATTGGCTGTGTTTATGATACCCTACGTATAATGCATGCCCCCTAACACTTCGAGCATATAGTTAGTATAATAGATATTATCCTTAAATAAGTAAACTGTTAGCAGCCTATTAACAAATAGCCATATTCGCAGTTTATTCGCCGTTGACTAATTCGACCGTTTGCGCACTTACCTGCAAACCCGTCGCCCTAAACAGATAAATAGTGCAGCTTGTCGCGTGCACCACTGTTTCTACACCTTAACCAGGCTTCCCGGCTCTGCGGGAGTTGATTGAACTTGTATCAATGATGACTAAGGTTATTGCGCCCGCGGGTTCACCGTTTTTTTTTCACACATTAGGACATCCAGGCCTGGCTCGAGGAGGATAACCAAAATTTTTATCGTTAAAATAAAATTAAGCGTGAGACGCGGAGAAGTCTATTGGCGAGCGCTGGTAGGGCTATATGGCCGAGAACTGATCGCTCTTGTTTGAGGTAACGGTTCTTCCATCTTAAAGTTGTAAAATCATATCAAGTTTATTGACCAAATAGTAGGTATTATATTTTGTTACATTAGACGGTTTACAGAAACCGGATTGGAGCATTCAAGTAAATGATATGTTGTGCACTGATGGCCGCAACGTTGACAAGTGCATGATTCGTCAGCTTCATGGTGACCAGGTCGAACACAATTTTTATGGTGAAAACCATGCATAGCGAATCGAAGGGTAAGATGACGATTTGCCATATTGGGATCCTTCCACGTGTCCGAGGTGAGGGCAGGCGTCATAAAGAAGACTGGATCGACATCAGCTAGTTTCGTCTCCCAATTTTGGATGTGCTGCCTAAATGCTTCAGTGTGAGGCAGGTTGAAGCTTCGCTGCAAAGTTTCTGTGAAGAGAGGTGTTCCAGCCGCCAGGTAGAGAAGTCGGTTGCGGCTTGTTCTGTGGACACCCAGGGTACGCTTGAGAAATGCAGCTTTAAGTCTGTCGAGATCAGCGAGGTTCGCTGCGCTGAGGTACGGCCATATCACTTGTATTCCATACCCAGCTGTGGGGCCTATTTTTATATCAAATAGCTGCAAGGCTGCCTGTAACGACAGCCGCACTGGATTTTGAATACTGTGAAATGCCATAAAACCCTTACGGATTCTTTCTTTGATATGTCGCGTAAAACACAACCCAGTGGTTGTTAATTCGACGCCGAGGTAGGCGAAATGTTTTACGTACTCGACAGGGTTTCCTTGAAGGTGAAGCCCATCATCGCTAGCCAGCCGACCGCCTCCCCTGAATTTAATAGTCTTTGTCATACTCACATTTATAACCAGGCCATTAGCATTCACATACTTCTGCAGAGTTGCGAGCGCCTGCTGAGTGTGAAAGCGGCTTCTGGAAAACAGGACCAAATCGTCGGCATAGAGCAACACTTTGACGAACTTTAGTGTCGTTTAGTGATTATTGATGGTAAATCCGAAACCAGAACAGAGAATAGGAGAGGACTGAGATTGTCCCCCTGAGCAACCCCTGTTGTTTGAACCAAAGGCTCGTGCTCAGACACTCCGTCATCGAGGACAACTGTGCCCTGTTGAAGGATTGAGGCAATCAGCTGAAGAAATGTGAGCGGTACTCCGAGATATGCCAGCTTAGCCACAATCAGTTTCCGCGACGCTGTGTCAAAGGCCGATTTAAAATCTACAAAAACGGCGTTGAGCGGTAACCGTTTTTGTGAGAGATTTGCCCGAATCTCACCGAGAAGCACGGAGCAAGCAGTCATCGTCGACTTTCCTCTTCTAAATCCATGCTGCTCTTCCGGCAAGTCATCCACGTCGTCGAGAAACGCCTCCAGTCGCTTAGTTAATATACTAGCTAAAAGCTTGTACACAACACTTTTCCCTTTCGGTATGACACTCAAAATAATTTCCCTCCAAGACGAGGGCAAGGATGCATATTCTTGTATCTTGTTGAATAGAGCGTGTATGGCGGGAACCAGCAACATAACTTGGTGCAGGTGTTCATTTTGCACTTGATCTGGACCTGGTGCTTTACGAGCTTTTGAATTCAGTATGGCGTTGATAACATCATCTTTAGTTATCTCAGCCAAGATACCTTCTCTGGCTTGCATAGTCATCTCATCCCACACAGAAATAAGCTCAGGAACGTTTTCTGGGATGGTATTATCGATTGCGTACATCTGCCCAAAGTACGCTCTTAACTCCTTAGATGGGATAGGGCAAGCGACAGTCCGGGATTCGCTTTTAATCAATTTATACGGTTGTTTCATGGCTTCCAGAATGAGACGATTTTCTTTATTCAGAGCATAGTCCCTTTTGGCTGACTTGATCATTTGCTTGTATGCCCTGTTGAGCCATTGATATAACGGCAACATAATGTCTTGTAATCGGGATAGAATATAAGCTTGGACAACATAATGCTTAAACTTACGCAGCTCTGTGTTGATCCAAGGTACGCTGCGCCTGGATCGCTTTTCGCAGACGCTTTGTCGTATGACTGAAACAATTCGACTGGCGTACTCATCAACCGAAAACTCTTTTGGAGGCGGCAAGATTTCTCGGGAACATTGAACAAGACGATTAATGTCTAGCGACTTCGACCATTTTAATCTCCGTTGAGTTAGAGATTCCGCCGGCATCCGCGCACTGAGTCCAACCGGAAGATGCGATTTGGCTCCGAAAGCTGTTAGTTGCGACAGCACGCCGTGATACGTCACGGAGGTCTCTTCCATATTGGTTGCAAATATATCGATCGTTGATCTACCCTGTGGCTTCACAAATGTATGCACATCCGGAGAGGTGACAAGCCACAGACCTCGATCATGTAAGGTGTTGATCAGCGATCTGCACCTACTATTGCTGGGTTTATCTATTGGGCAGTTTAAGTCACCACAGAGTAGAGTTGATTTTCGTAGATCAACTGAATCGAGCGACCGACACAGCTTATCGAGCAGATCTAGTATTCTCTCCGCGGGACTTAAGTACATGGCAACGACATTACATTTATCGGTACTTAAAATGACACAGTTGTCATCATTATACTGAATTGTTACTTCACCAGATCTGCCATTGTACAAACAGCTACGCCCCCACTTGGTCTTCCTGGTCCTGCTGCGTGTTGTGCCAGACACTCAGCAGTGTAAAAACCATTCACGTTTATGCTTTTTGTAGACAATGTCTCAGTTAAAATAACAATGTCAAACGCGGATAATTCTGCGTGCGGGAGAAGATCTAGACCTGTTTTGGCACCCTCGATATTCCACTGCATTATGTTTAATTCCAGCGTCTGCCTCGCACGGGAGGGCGCTGCAGTTGGAATGGGTACTGGCCTACGCCCATCCAGTAATTCTCGGATAGAGCAGCGAACGGATTGTATGAGAGGTAGGGGTTGGTCATCATTGGGGGAAACCCCAACAAATTACCCAGGTTACGCTCTCGATTATCATTACGATTGGTCCGAGTGGTGTTCGGTCTACGTTGCTGCTGCCAGTGGCTGTTGTTGTTTTTAGCGTTTTGCCTGTTGATTCTGGTTTCTCTGTTATTAGTTTGTCGTTGCTGCACCTGAAGACTTTGTTTGCCATTACGAATCTGGCGGTTTGGCAGTTTCTTGACGTCGTTGCTTGCCGCTGACACTGCTGTCTGTTGTTTGTGAACAACTTTGTTGACGTTGGAGGTCTTCTTCGAAGTGCGCAGCAAGGACGGCAAGGGATTCCTCACTCCGACAAATTTACATGAATATCGCACTAGAACGTTCGCAATCTTATTTGCCGAAATCTCGTCGTATCTGAATACTTGAGATAATCCTGTTGCTGCCTGTATATTAGTTATGTCTAAAAACTTGGTCTGTACGTTAATTTTGTAAGCAAGGCTGGCAAAACCGTTGTTGAAACGCTTACACTCTTGGCTATAAACAGGAGTTGACACCAGGACAAGAGAGTGCCCAGGGTGTTTGTTTCTCGCCTCAACTAGGAAGCCTTCATACAAAGCCAGCGCCTCGTCAGTTTCTAGTTTAATGCACTCTGCATGCCCTGCATGAATGACAACTTGTAGCGGGTCCGAGGTGTCACTCATGGCCTGCAATGTGTCAGTAAAAATCTGTTTGAGATCATTACTGAATGGTCGAAGTGAAATATGAAGATCTTTGAATTTCTTGAGTAACGATAGTTGCTTCTGGCAACCCTTAAGAAGCATATCCCCAATTATTATAGATCTTCTTATCGCCGGTTCCATTGTTTCCGGCGCTGTTGTAGATGCGAGTGTTGCCGGCGGTGCATTGCAATGCTGCTTGCAGGCATCCACTTCCCTGGTGAGAACGCACACTCGCTTGAATAGCCACGCTAAGACAGTGGATAGCTCTCCGTTTTGTGAGCTTTTTACGACAGAATCAATTACGGGCAGTAAGCCAGTGTCATTAAACTCTCCAACAGCTTTGCAAAGAGTGCATACCCAGTTCTCCCCTTCCCTGAGCTGAACGCCTGTACAGGTGAGGTGCACATTTCGTGCACAACTGCTACATGAAACATGCATCAGCCCTTGGGAAATTGGCTTAGAAAAAACCGTACAATGCTTAGCCTCCATCGCGTTTCAATAGGCGCGACAAGCAGTCTCGTGTTGCAGACGTACGATGCGGACGCATGTGAGATCGGTCCCGGAAAATATCATCGGATAGTAGTACGGGAGACTCCTTCGTTCGTTTCATTGTGTGGAACAGATAAACTTAGTGACTAGGAGTACACTGTGCACAAGAAAGGAGTCGTTGGTGAGTTGTCTCAAATTCTGCGAGTTTCTTATTCTCGTGCACGCCACAAAGTAACACAGCACTGCGTGGGCGCCGCCATTTTAGAACAGTGTAGGCTTGGCTTACAATTGCTCTGGCCGAGCGCTGTGTGCGAGAGAAGACGAAGCCATCTCGTCTCCGCGCGCAGTCCGACGGACAGTGCGGACGAAGACGAAGCAATCTCCTCTCCGCGCGCAGTCCGACGGACAGTGCGGACGAAGACGAAGCAATCTCCTCTCCGCGCGCTGTCCGACGGACAGTGTAGACGAAGACGAAGCCGTCTCGTCTCCGCGCGCAGTCCAACGGACCAGTGCAGACCTGTGAGGCGATTTACCAAGTAGGCTTAGTCTAGCACGCCCGAAAAAAAAAAAAACAAGATATGCCCGTACGCCGGTCGTCGGGCCATGCGAGGCCGCCGCCAGATCCTCCGCTGCCTACCATCAAGGAGATAAGGGGCGACCTTAACGTTCCTGTTGAGGAACCGGGCCGTCCTGCCATTGACGTCGACGGTGTAGAATCTCTAAAGGAGATGGACCAGTCGTGCGCCGAGCCTGTCGGCATTAGAAAACGCCCGGCGGATACATCCCCGACGGGCCTTCGCTCCGACAAGAAGCGCATCTCTGACGTCGGTGAACAACACACCGTGACACTCAAGACCTCTGCGACGGAGGCGACGGACTGCGCGGAGGCTGATCTTAAACAGGGCTTTGACGCGGAGGCGGCATACGGCCGGGCGTTAGCGGTCCTCAAGGGAGATGTTAAGACAGTAGTAGAGGCCTGCAAGTTAAGGAATACCAGGATGGAGCTAAAAGAGGTATCAGAGAAACTGGACCTGGATTTCCGCAGGGTCGAAACGGCGGTGGACTCCTTTAAGGTTTCTCTGCGGACCTCGCTGGAGGACGCGGAGGAGGAGATCGGGAGCCTCCGGGCCTTGTTGGAGGCGGCACAGAGGGAACGAGATGAGTTGCTGGCGCGGCCTCCTCAATCAAACCCTTCAGCAATCTGCCTGCGCTGCGCCCCGGCGGATCCTGAGGCTGCCCGAGTGTATCTGGAATCGCGTATCGCGGCGGCGACGACGGCTGAAGACTTTGCTAAACTAAGGGGCCTATTCTGGCTTCTGAGCTCCCTTCGGCAGGTTCCTCCATCTTTCGAGAGGATCACTTCCCTCAGAGAAGTGAGGGGCGTGCTGGTCGTCCCGGGGGCAAAGGCTGACTCGGAGGTACTCGCCGGTCTCGCTAGTCAGTTTCCCTCTCTACCGCGGCTGCTTACACAGCCCCCAGGTACGGCGGCGGTGTTGCATACCACAGACACCTGGGAGACCCTCGCTGGGTCTCCAGGCAACGGAGGCGAAGCTCGCCACCTTGTAGTAGGCATTTTACATCTCAACAAGCCCTGCGATGAGGCTGTTATCACTCTGTTCCGCTCCGTTATTGATCGCATGACCCAGCTCTCAACCTCAGCAAGCACGGAACCCCCTCTCCTATACGTCGCCAACCAGTGGCGATCAGAGACGACGCAGCGGATTCTGGCGGCCCTCGTGGCCCAGTCATCACGAGATGGCCTTATAGAGCTTTGCCGGGCAGACAGGGCGCAAGCAGGTCGGTCGCCAGTGAGTGCGAGTAAAGCCCCGCCGCCGGCCCCAGTCCTGGCGGGACAATTGTCTCTCAGGGTCAGGGTCGGAGAGGGCCGGACCTGGGCCGACACAGTGAAGAGCCTACGAGCTCATCTGGCCGACAACACACAAGTGGAGTCGGCTGTTAGCGGCCTCGTCAGGAATAATGACGGTGACGTCATTATCCGACTACGGGGCATCACCCAGGATCTCGGGGCTCAGCTGGCAGAAGACATCAGCAAGGCAACTGGCCACCAGACTGACAGCCGAATCAGTGACGGCTTGCGAGAAGTGGCCTTATGGGGCATTAGTCCTCTAACCAGTGCTAGAAGGATAGAGACAGACATCCGTCAGCTACTGGCGGCCACTGAGGCGGTTCCTATAGTGGCTAGTGACCCACGCCAGGGCCGCACCACGACCCGCTGGTACACGTTGCTGAAGGTGACGGCCCCTACAGCCCGGTGGCTTTAGGTCCAGCGATCTATCCTGATCGCGGGTGCAGGCCCGAGGTCTGGGAGAGGTTGCCCACGTGCTTCAACTGCCAGAGACCCGGCCACAAGGCTGCTACCTGCACGGCACCCAAAACGGCCGCCCGCCTCTGTCGTCGATGCGGATCGCCAGACCATGCGGTGGCTGCGTGTAAAGCCGAGACAACACACTGTATTGTGTGCGAGGTCTCGGGCCACAGAGCCGACAGTATGGCCTGCCCGTCATACCGCACACAGCTACAAGAATCACGTAAGCGGAGGGAGCCTATTTCACATGGAGAGCCAAAAACAGATGGCGCCCTACCAGAAGCATCCAGACACGCTGAACAGGCGTCGGATCGAGGGCGGCGACAATTTTGCCGTAGGACCCTCGCGCCGACGGAAGACTGGCAAACGGCTGGCAATGCCTCCCAGGTTGAAACCCCCCCAGGAAGAGTAATGTTCAGGTTTCTCCAGGTAAACCTCAATCGGTGCCGGGCGGCCCACGACCTACTGAACACATGCACCACACAACACCAGGTAGGCCTTTGCCTCTTATCAGATCCAAATGTGTACATCTCTCGTTCAGCACCTAACATGTACACTGATGCACAAAGCAATGTGGCCATTTGGTGGACACGTCAAGACGCGACGCTCTCCCTCACCGATTGGGGTCATGCTGAAGGCTTCGTGTGGGCGTACCTTCCACACAATAATATCGTTGTATATTCGTGTTATTTTTCGCCTAATAAAACTCTGCATGACCTGGAGGGCTACCTGGATAGGCTATCGGTGTCAATAACATCTCACCGATACCCAAAACACTCACTGCTTGTCACGGGGGACTTCAATGCGGTGCACACTGCCTGGGGGGTCACCGTGCCACCGATAAAGGCGCGACTCTTCTTGACTGGATGTCCGAGCACAACATAACCCTGGCCAACCATGGCGACGTTCCTACGTTCGCGCGCCGAGGTCAAACATCGTTCTTAGACCTCACCTTTGCGGACCCGAGCGCCCTACGACGGATACAAGACTGGAAGGTCCAGGAGAACGAGGAAACCTTGAGCGACCACCGCTATCTAACGTTTGAATTGCCCTCGCCGATCACGCGTTGTGCCGATACGCGGAGGCGCACGTGGCAGATGCGATACATCAACAAAAAGGCTCTCCAGAGAAGGCTCTCTTCTTTAGATACGGGTTCAATCGCTTGGCGGACACTCCATTAGACGCGGATACCCTGGCTAAAATCCTGGCGGCTGCCTGCCGGGCGGCCGGGGGCCCAGCCAGACGTGGCGGCACAAGAGCCCGGCCTGCTAAACCTTGGTGGAGCTCGGTTATTCAGACAGCCCGTGTAGACTGTTTACGCGCGAACCGCACACTGACACGTGCACGCTCTTGGCTGGCGAAACGAAGACGACAGGGGCACAATGTCGACCCTCTGGCAGATGCCACTGCCAGGGTTGAGCGCCTAGGGGACCTTTATCGTACGCATCGACTCTACTTACGAAAGCTCATTCAGCAGCTCGTAGAGGGTCGCTTCCCCACCCAGTGGAAACGTGCCCATTTGGTACTTATACCGAAGCCGAACGCCTCACCCGGCTCGTCAGCGCATCGCCCCATATGCTTACTCGACGCTGTAAGCAAACTAGTCGAAAACGTGCTCGTTCGGCGTTTAAACGACGAACTGGAGGCGAGAGATGCCCTTTCAAATAACCAATACGGATTTCGCAGGGGCCGATCCACCCTTGACGCCGTGGAGCGAGTCATAGAGGCGGTAGCAGCGGCCACTCTGGTCACGCAACTACGTGCTGTTGATATTGCTGGACGTCCGCAATGCGTTCAACACCGCCAACTGGTCGACAATAATGAGTGCGCTCGAGCAGAAGGGGATCTCCCCGTACCTGCGGCGCATACTATGATCGTACCTGGAGGAGCGGACACTCTTCACGCAAGGCGAAACCCATCCAATTACGGCGGGGGTGCCGCAGGGCTCAGTACTCGACCCAGTTCTATGGAACGTGGCATACGATGTTGTCTTGCGGCTCGACGACCTGCCGGATGGGGTGGAGACAATCGCCTACGCGGATGATCTTGCACTGGTAGTCACCGCTCGCACATGGACTATCCTGGAGGCCAGGGCAAACACGGCTCTTGACCGGATAAACAGGTGGATGACTGAACATCACCTGGAGTTAGCACCACAGAAAACCAAGGCCATTTTTCTAACAGGACGCAGGCGGATAGGACCTATGTCTCTGGAGCTCAACGGGCACGCTCTCACGCCGTCCCGCCACGCTAGGTACCGAGGGGTGACCTTGGACACAGGTCTAACTGGCCTGCCCCACATTAGCAGGTTACGCAAAAGGTGGCAAGAGTATCGGCCAACCTGGCCCGAATACTACCCCGGGAGGGAGGCGCGTCCGATCCCAAACGGCGTCTACTAGCTGCTGTTGCAGAAGCGGTCGCGCTCTATGCCGCGCCAGTGTGGGCGGACTCAGCACTCAGGACGGACACGGCCCGCCAGGCTCTGCGCCGCTCCCAACGGGGTGTGGCAATTCGGGTTAGCCGGGCGTACCGGACGGTTTCCACGGACGTCCTGCTTGTTCTCGCATGCCTGCTTCCATGGAACATGCTGGCGGAGGAAAGGAGTAGGCGAAGATTAAACGGAGAGATATCATGGACCGAGGCTCGAGAGGCCACACTTGCCGCTTGGGCGGAGATGTGGACCCACCCGCCTGCCGGAGACACGAAAGGCACGTGGACACGCTTCCTTATCACGGACTTGCGCAAGTGGTATACTGCACAGAGATCAATGACATATTACGCTGCCCAGGGGCTGAGCGGACATGGTCAGTTTCAGGCGTACATGATGAAGATCGGAAAAGCCGCGACGGACATATGCGTTCTCTGCGACGCCGGAGTGCCCGATGATGCCGCGCATACAATTGAGACATGCACGGCGTTGTCTGCGTACCGCGATAGCTCACCGTTTACCCTACGGGCATCTACCGCGCAAGTGATCGTCACGCACATGGTCGACTCAACGACTAATTGGGGTGCTGGCCTAAAATACCTCGGCGGGCTCATGCGCAAAAAGATCCGGCTGGAGAATAATCGCCGGGCGCGATTCGTCGCCCGGAGCCCCCCTGATTTAACCCAGCAGGACTTACCTGCTCGGGATGCACCTACAGACTAAGGAAAGGGTTGAAGCGTGAGACTCCTCCCTCCTGGTCTCGAGGTAATGGTTCACAATTCCGAACCAAGAGGGGATTCCGGGGGGTGGTTTTTAGTGGGTAGTGCGCTCGGATTAGAGTGAGTCGCGTATTCCCTCTCCGAGCGTCTAGCCCCACACTACCCGTCATTATATCAGCGGGTGTGCGTAAATGCATTTTCCACCCCTTAAAAAAAAAAAGCTTAGAGAGCAGACTGCGGAGGAGGGGCGGGAGAGGGTAGAAATAGAACAACAACAAAGCACAGAGTGACCGGCAGATGTCGTTGATGGCTTCACGCGTCAGTCAAGTAGGATGATGTTGATGACGATGTTGTTGTTGTCGTCGTTGTTGTTGTTGCCGTTGCCGTTGTTGCTGTCGTCGCTGCCGTTGCAGATCGTAGCGCGGTTGGTTGTAAAGCTTGTGAAGAAGCTATTTAACAAGTGCTTGGGTGAAACGATGTTGGCTTTTAAGTTCAATGTTAAACCACAGATGTTGCTGAATCGATTACGAATTTTCGAACGATCGATTACAATCGTTTAATAGCAGTCTACCGCCAATGTAATGTGGAGGTGCCGTAGTTGAATGTCGGTTGCAGTAATTCAAGCACTAAAGAGATGATGTGTTGCACATTATATCCCGGGAACTGCTCACTGTCGTCTTTGGTCACCGTTACTAAGAAAACACCACAATTACACAGGTATGACTTGCTTTAGACAGAGCTCGCAAGCGATGCGACTTGCTGGTTGAACAGCTGATCACCAACTTAAAGTAACTTTTCGGATGTCGAAGCACTGCTATGCAATTCCGAGCCTGACGGGGTGGGGAGAATTTTTCGGTGTTTGTGGGTTTATTAAGTCTCACACTAGTCACTGTAGCCGCCGTTGAAGTATGTACACACATCACGAATTTTCGAGACCTTCAAAGAAAACAAAATAGTACAAGCGTACCTCTTTGACAATCACTGCTTGTTTTAGATATTGATACATGCTTAGGACTTGTGTGGGCTTGTTTTATGCACGCACTGGAGGGGATCGGGCGCTACTGGTCTCTTGCTTTTCCGCAGGATAAGATCCCAGAGTATGTGTGTTACGCATTGAGATGAGTGCGTCACAGGGAATTCTAACGCTGAAACCCCATTTTATCAAGTAAGTATCAAAGAAGAGTAACCCACGCGTTTGCAGCATCCACCGGCTCATATGCGGGATTCTCTCCGACTTGGAAGGCTGAACCAGGAGAGCGACATTTCCAGGTTTGGTCACGACACCGTCATAGCGCAGAGTGTTCTAACGGGTTCGTACAGTATTTGCGATGGCCTTTAATAACTTTGAGACATCGCAGGATTTCTGAGGCATCGCAACTCTCCCACTAATATTGACTGTTGTGATTTCCGCTTGCGCAAGCGACGAGCCGCGGACTCCAATAGAGTTTCTACTCGTTTTACGCAAGAGGGTGATGCGAAGGCACCCAACTGTTTCAGTCGGGCAGTCGTCTGTCAAACGTCAACATGACCTCATCGTGTTGACGTACATAGGTTCGTATCGGAAACGCCAGCGTGGAAAACTCAATTCAAAAAAGCAAACAGCATTTTAACATTTATGTAGCATGTGCACGCAGCAACTAGGCACGTGTTAGAGTGAGGCAATGACTCGACATGACAGATGGTGGCAGCCATTGCGGGCGATCCGAGGGTATCACAAACATTTGCTAGCCGAAAAGAAACTTTTCGCCATCTGGCCTGTTCGGCTCGTCACCTAATTATATATTAGAATACAATGTAAAATATAGTAAGGCTAACAAAGATTCTTGAAGAAAACGACGCATTTCTTAGAGTTTATCATAAGTTATGTTATCAATCCATGTAAGAATCAATTTTTACTGCCTTTATTATAAGATCGTACGAATTTTGGGCATGCTTGGGTAACCGCATTTTGATCGTCCATGTCAGAGACAGCTTGTCCAAATAGAGGCCACTTTGTGTCCTCTGCGAGTAACCATCAATGACCTCGAGATTGGTTAGGGTTAACCTATCTTGGTAGAGTAGAAACTCTATTAGCAAATGATCATAAATTATAGTCAGGTGTCGACCATTTTGCCAGTCCGTCATCTGATGTTATTGATACGTGATATAATCATTATAAGTAAATGTACAATCGTTAAAAACATTGCATATAACACTACGTACTTCCTGCAAAATGCGTCACTACCTAAAACGAACGTCCAACAACAAAACCCGAGGGCACATTTTTAAAGTGACCATCAAGTGTATCAATCTGGGTGTATATGACACAGCAACCATTCCAGAACTAACGTACTCTGAACGTGTATGAGTGTACTATTGATTTTTTCCATTGATCTATTATATCTAGCAATGTAATGCATATGCCTATATTAGATATTGTAGCGTTATTGCTACAATATCCAAGACGCGCTGACACAGCGATTAGTAAGCTCACGATAGCAACGATAACGGCTACCGTAAACAAGCTAGGTTCTGCTCGAGAAAGAAGCAGTCACAGGCGCATTCGAGCCACCCAGTATCGGCCGACACGAAGACACGGCTGGTAGATAATCTACTTCGACATCCTCTACTTTCGGTCTTTTTTTATTTAAGCAAAAAGGCATCTACCTCTCTTTTGCTGGTACTGCCATGCCCGTAAAGATGCTAGACGCACCGCTCGACAAGTGACTCAACCCATGAAGGTCACCATCAACAAACGAACCGAAAGCGAGACGATTGGCCAACAGAGAAGCAGTGGCAATCGACCGTGCCGGGTGGCCAATCTGCTTGGCCAACTCAAGACGACAACCAGCCGTGACCGTGAACCAGCCAGCCATCGCGTCGGTTCGACGTGACCGGGTCTGTCTCGACCTGGCGGGCCTTATGGCGCCGCAGAGGCGCCACAATAATAATAATAATAATAATAATAATAATAATAATAATAATAATAATAATAATAATAATAATAATAATAATAATAATAATAATAATAATAATAATAATAATAATAATAATAATAATAATAATAATAATAATAATAATAATAATAATAATAATAATAATAATAATAATAGACCACCAGAGACATTCTAAGCGAAATACTAAACATTGACTTAGAAGGAAACACGTGGAACAGAGCTAGCCTTCCTATCGGAAACGGAGGCCTTGGGATAAGAAGAGCCACAGATCTAGCTGCAGTCTGCTATGCTGCATCCCTGAATCAATTTAGCTTCCTGGCGGAATCACTCATTGACGAGGAAGCAAAGATTGAACTACAAAAGGCAGCAATAGTGGCGGATACCACATGTTACGCACGACATCTCCGATATCGAGCGTTGAGCATTTAGCGCCGCAGTATTAGTTATTTTGGAGCGCGCCAGCAGACGCCACTCGTCTCAGATATGATCAATATGCTACAGGTCAACGGCGTCAGGTCAGAATACGACGACACCACGCGCACTAAGATGCGCACTAAGAAGAAACACGAATCGGTGTAGAGAACAAGAGTGAAACTTATACGATGAATAAACTAGGTCAAGAGGTGAGAGGGACAAGCGAAAGGTGAGGCGTGGTTCGTAGTGCTAACCGAGATCGGACCGAATAGTCACTCGCAAACCAGCAGTCAACGGGAGTGGTTAGCTGCCACTCTATAAGGTAGCCGCGGGATATCTCGCCTTCGGGGAGATATCCAAACCCCAGTACGTACCACCTTCGCTTGGCTACCTCGGATCCTCGCGATCCACCCCCAGATCTAATTGTTGTCACTTAGTAATAAGCGTTAGGTACGTAACATTTGGTGTCAGAAGATTATGAAGGACTCGCACTTCCGGCGCAGTCAACATCGCAATTTGTGACTGCATCATATCCGCCTCTATTCAAAGGCTCACGTAGCCGTCGTAAAGACTGTGGCTAGTGCAACCGGCACTGTAGCAGTATCACCGTTCAGGGTTCGGCGCAGATCTACTTTTTGACGTTCAGGTCGGTCGTATTTACACCTTCTTACCATGTCTGAAGAGTCTAAAGTAGAGCTAGCGCGAGTATATCGCGAAGCTAGAAGACTAGCCCGCGCTTCGTTCACAAAGAAGAAGCAACAAATAACGGAATTCCTTCACGATGCTACTTACAACGAAGACACTAAGAAGAAAGCGGCTCAGCTTCTCCGCCATATTGAGGAGTTAATACTCGAAATGAACAAGCTCAATGATAAGTTACTTCCATTCCTATTAAATATGGAACAAAAAGACAGAGAGGCGGCAGAAGAACGAACCGCCCAATATAGATTCGATGGTCTTGATATAGTCCACGAATTGCAAGATTTCATCTCTAAAGGTGCAAGTAACGACGCTCCCCCGTCCTCCCCTGCACTTCCAGTCTTCACCCACGACAATTCACACAAGATTCCGAAGTTCGCAGGGGACGTTAAGCGCTTCAAGGAGTGGTGGGAGTTTTTCGCACTCTACGCACACGACAATCCACATTTCACGGACATCGAGAAGTTTAAACATCTACGCGACACACTCGTCGGTCCAGCCGCACGGGAGATATCGCATCTGGGCTTCTCCGCTACGCAGTACAACACCGCGCTCGACATCATCCGGAGGAAATTTGGACAGGAGAAGACGGCAGAAGAAGAGCACATCAGAGAGATTCGTCGTCTATGCTCCTCGTTGGATCTTCGCCGCCACGAAAAACTAAGTTACTTTACTTCAATACTCTCACAAAACATTCGAGCGTTAAATAGTCTAGGTACTAAGTGCGACACGCTATCAATTACCATATCACCGATGGTCCTGGATTGTCTGCCTGTGAACATGAAAGCCAGATTTATTAGAAGCTACAATGAAAAATGTAAATCACCCGAATATACCACATGCAAGCTAGAAGCACGACTAGAATTTCTCGAAGAAGAAGTCCGCATCAGCCAAGCTATAGGCAGCTCATTCACACACAACAATTCACAAAAAATCAAACAACACTACGCATCTACACACTACCCTAACACTACAAACAAAAATCACACACAAGCTAACAGCAACAATGACAGGCGTGAATATGCATTCTCGGTGAGCTCTACATGCACGTGTATATTCTGCAGTGGTACTCACGAATCTCACAAATGCAGAAAAGTGCTATCGCTTGACACTCGTAAACAAATACTGGAGCAACAGAATGCGTGTTTTAAGTGTCTAAGAAAAAATCATCTTGCTAGCAAGTGCAGAAGCAAGAACATAGAGTGTGCGAAGTGCAAGGGCAAACACTACACTATTATGTGCGCAAAGACAACTTCACCGACAAACACTTCCACGCCACAATCGCACAATCAGACATCCACCAGTAATTTCATATGCAAAAACTCTACTGACTCAAACGCAACACTACTACAGACTGGGTTCATTCGTGTAGCATCAGGCAAGATGCGCACAATATGTAGAGTGTTACTCGACTCAGGAGCGCAACGCTCATATATATCACAAAGACTCATCGATATTCTTAAAACAAAACCAACCAATTCCCAATCGATGATTACATACACCATAGGAGGCAACGTCTCAAAAATACAAGCATACGACATATACGAAGTACACGTTCAGAGTAGATTCAGCCAAAAAAAAGCACTGTCGATAAGTTGCTTAGGCATCCCCGAAATAACCAAGGGTTTACTGCCAATAGTTGGCGACACACACGGTTTAGCTCACATAGCCGACCATATTGATGGTGATTATTCTTACTCAATCGATGTGCTCATTGGAGCTGACTATCTGCCAGAACTACTTTTGGGCGATGAGCGCATATTTGGCAAGCTCGTAGCCGTGAACACAAAAATGGGTTGGTTCTTTTACGGCAAGAACACCGCATCCTTTAACAACGCCGATATAGAAGCTAGCCTCTGTGCGTTATATGCGATGCAACCATGCAGTCCAGTGCCACTGCTCACTATCTCTCCATCGAAAAAACATACACGTTCAGACAAACAAGATATTGATTTTTTATGGGACACGGAGTTATTAGGTCTCGGCGACCTCACTGAAGATACCCAACCACACACTGCACACGAGCTCACGAATTTTTTTAAAGATACTGTGCGTAGACTCCCAAATGGTCGTTACGAAGTTAGCCTACCATTCAAAGATAATACTCGTACTTTGGGAGACAACGAGAAAATAGCCATGTCCAGGCTGAAAAGACTGCTCGTAACTTCGGGCAAAGACAAAACAATGCTAACGGCAATATACCAAGAAATAGCTAAGTATTTAGAAAAAGGTTATGCCGAGCTAGCTCAACCAAGAAAAGAGGGAGAATTGGCGCATTATTTACCTATATTAGCGGTAACAAAACGCAATCCTACTCCCACAACCGATATAAAGGTTAGAGTAGTAAAAGACGCAGGCGCCAGACAACGAGACGAAGCCTCGTTAAACGATGTTCGCTTTCAAGGGCCAAATCTTCTTCCAGACATTCTTAAGGTTATCTTTCAATTTCGCGGCCACAGAATAGCACTAGTTTCCGATATAGAGAAGGCTTTCCTGCAGTTTAAAATTAACCCAGAACATAGAACCTTTTTGAGATTCTTTTGGCCACTAGGCATTTCGAAAGATTCAAAAGCACCAATAAAGGAATTCTGGGGTACAGTACTAGATTTTGGCTTGATTTGTAGTCCATGGTTACACTGCCAGGGCGTCAGGCATCATCTAGAAGAAGAGATTAAAAACAGACCCGAACATGCAGATTTTCTACAAGAAGTGTCACTAAGTTTCTATATGGATGATATAGTTAGTGGCTCTGAAACTACTTGCGAGGGCAAAAACAGATTCGGAATTCTTCACAACGTCTTTCAAGCAGGTCATTTCTCTTTAAACAAATGGGCGACCAATTCACAAGAATTAGGAACATTTATTCAGAAAACCCTACCAAATGCAACTGTGTCTTTCAATAATGAACAGTTTAAGTTGCTTGGCATGCTTTGGGATCAACGTTCCGATTTGATAGGCGTTTTCACCGAAAATGCAGTCGCCTCACTAAGAAATAACAGCCCGTCGAAGAGATCTCTATTGAAAGGACTGGCGCAGCTATTCGATCCACTAGGTATCATGTCACCAATTACTATTAACGCTAAAACGCTACTCCAAAAGCTATGGCAGCAAAAGGTTGACTGGGACGATGAACTGTCGGACACAAATCGCGCAGAATATCACAATATTATTAGCCACTTGGAGAACAGCGACACACTGAAAACGCATCGTGTAATTGGAGAAAAGCACAACAAAAACATCTTTAAGCGAGAACTGCACATCTTCTGCGATGCTAGCCAGTCCGCTTACGGTTGTGTCATCTACCTTAGGGAAATGTGCATGAACGGCAGTGCATCGACTTCCTTTGTTATGGCTAAGACGAGAGTCGCACCGCTCAAGGCAAAACCTACCATACACCGCTTAGAATTATTGGGCGCGTTGATAGCAGCTAAACTAACAGCGAAAGTGAAACATTATTTTAACCACCCAATCGATTCTATTTCGTTCTGGTGCGACAACGCATCTGTGTTGGGCTGAGTAAGAGATTCCCCTGAGCGTTGGAAGCCGTTTGTAGCAAATAGAATTAAAGAGATACAAAAGCTCTCTAACCCGGCCGACTGGAGCTATGTTCGCTCCGAAGACAACCCTGCAGATATTCTCAGCAGAGGAACATCACTTGTTGCCGATGACACCCGCAAATTTTGGCTTTACGGGCCGAAATGGTTGAAGACAAATGGAAAACCATTAATTGGTCATAAACTAAATATTCAGAGTTCCTTGACTTCCGACCCCATCACAGTAGAAAGGCGAAGATATACCTCCAATTTTAGCATCGCTCTTGCATCGCAGTCAGTACGGTGCAGCTTATTAGACGCCTCACGATTTTCGAACTGGTCAAAGGCGGTGCGCGTTTGTGCATACATAATTCGTTTTGTCACAAGGTGCAGACGTCCCAAGGCACAACCGCAGGTGTATTTTGACGCACATATCACTCCGTCCGAATTCGCTTCGGCATCCACTTGCCTTATTCGCAACATCCAACACACGCATTTTACCAATGAGATCGCTTCGCGATGCACCAGCATCTCTAAGGCAAGTCCTTTGTACCAATACAACCCGTTTTTAGACAACTCAGGGTTGCTGCGTTGTAAATCCAGATTAGAGAAGTCAAATGAATTTTCCTTCAATGAGAAATACCCAATAATTCTCCCAGGAGATAATCAATTAGTCGAACTGCTGATAGATTGGGTACATTCATCAAAATGTCTTCACTCCGGAGGCATCGCGGCAACATTACATCATCTAAGATTGAGTTATCTAATCTTGCGAGCTCGTAAAGCGACCAAAAAAATCCTGAGCAACTGTAAAGTTTGCCTTAAATTTCGTGCTAAACCAGCCGTAGAAAAAGTACCACCTCTACCAGCCTTCAGGCTTGAGCGCACTCCACCATTCACATTCACTGGAGTAGACTTCGCAGGGCCAATCTACGTAAAAACTTCAGAAAGCCGTAAATGCAAAAGCTACATTACACTCTTCGTCTGTGCAGTCACTAGAGCAGTTCATCTTGAACTAGTGCCAGACCTGTCGGCTTATGAATTTTTGTTAGTTCTGCGAAGATTCATTAACAGACACTCTGCAGTTTCAAAAATCTTTTCGGACAATGCTCTTACTTTTCGTAAAGCATCGAAAGAGATTAAATTGATTTTTGAAAATATAAAAAATAGAGACACACAACATCTACTTGCGATTTCCGAGATTGAATGGGAATTTATTACGGAACGTTCACCGTGGCACGGAGGTTGGTGGGAGCGTCTAGTGCAAGTTGTCAAACGCCCACTACGAAAAGTCCTAGGGACAAACACACCATCTTTTCGAGAACTAGCCACTATACTTACGGACATTGAAAACATGGTTAACCAAAGACCACTTACACACACAACCACAGACTCTGACGAGCCAAAGGCTTTATGTCCAGCCGATCTCCTCTACGGGTATAAACATAAACTACCCCTTCCGGAGACATCAAGATTACCCAATACTCTACAAGATACTTCAGCAATAATATTTTCTAAAAGATGGAAACACCAGCAATCCATTCTGAACTCTTTTGGAAAAGATTCAAAGAAGAATACTTACAATACTTAAGATCAGCCCACCTTAGAAACCCAACGGAAAGCAAACCACTCGCAGTTGGAGACATATGTATTCTGCAAGATGCCGCTCCATCGAGAGCCTTCTGGCCTCTCTGCCGTGTGATTTCACTGTCAGGAGGAGTCAGATCAGATCTCCGTAAAAGATCTTGTCTAATTAAACTTGCATCAGGTCAGACGCTTAAAAGACCAATACAATTGTTATATAAGCTAGAAGTCAACTAAGTGATCTGAACCAAGAATCTTTAATATGTTGTATGTTTGGTTATCCGTTTGTTGCACAGAGACAACAACCGCTGGCTTCTAGCAAACTCTGCAGTCACCCGCGAAACAAGATGATTATGTTGATGTAAAATACTTGATATTCAAATGTCGACAAATATTTAAATACGAAACACAAACGCTAAAACGTTCGCTATTGTAACAGAGTATGCATTTGCGCGCTTAGAAGCGTCATCCCTCACCCTCGACTGCCGCTTCCGAGGGGGGAGGGTGCGGTCATATACCACCAACACCGGCGTGACGAGACCGCCGCTACTCTCACACATACACATTAAGTACAGAAGCGCCTGGACGCCAACGCTATGCAGCCGCTTCGGGGGCAGTGTTACGCACGACATCTCCGATATCGAGCGTTGAGCATTTGGCGCCGCAGTATTAGTTATTTTGGAGCGCGCCAGCAGACGCCACTCGTCTCAGATATGATCAATATGCTACAGGTCAACGGCGTCAGGTCAGAATACGACGACACCACGCGCACTACGATGCGCACTAAGAAGAAACACGAATCTGTGTGGAGAACAAGAGTGAAACTTATACGATGAATAAACTAGGTCAAGAGGTGAGAGGGACAAGCGAAAGGTGCGGCGTGGTTCGTAGTGCTAACCGAGATCGGACCGAATAGTCACTCGCAAACCAGCAGTCAACGGGAGTGGTTAGTTGCCACTCTATAAGGTAGCCGCGGGATATCTCGCCTTCGGGGAGATACCCAAACCCCAGTACGTACCACCTTCGCTTGGCTACCTCGGATCCTCGCGATCCACCCCCAGATCTAATTGTTGTCAGTTAGTAATAAGCGTTAGGTACGTAACAGGCGGGATGGGTGGCCGAACACGCAGAGAAAGAAAAGTGGCGTAAATACACAGAGTTAGAGTCTAGATACAATTTCGTGCCGATTGCAATGGAGACAATGGGCCCAGTCAGCAGAAGAACAAGGACATTTATTAAAGACTTAAGTGATCGAATACAAGCAAACACCGGAGATGCACGCGAAGGCGACTTTCTGAGGCAGCTGCTTTCATTGGCAGTTTGCAGAGGAAACGCCGCGTCGATATTTGGTGCGATGGGCTGACGACAGCAAGAAAGAAACTATAAAATAATGAGGATACACATTCACACCTCACAACTGTATCGCTCTATGACATAAGAATAATAATAATAATAATAATCACCTACACAAAAATGCATCAAAGTACACGCTCTACCTTCTGCCACACCACAGAACGGCCACCTGTAAAGCTACACAACATTGCACCGATCCGATTGCTGCCTCCCGTGTAGTGCAACGATCGTGGCAAACGCTACAGTCACACACAACATCCTCATCAGCACGTTGCTGTCACCAATGTCACCCTAAAGCTTTCGCGAGTCGCACTGTACGGCAACAACACGTTAACTACGTTACCGCATGTGCAATGCAACCTCCATACGAGTTGCACAAAGATGACGACAGCCATCGGATGCGTCAGCAATCGCATCGATTAATCCCGTGCCAATATGCTGCGGCGCCTCCTGTACAAAATACATAGATAACTAAATCGAAGGAATATGGTATCGAGGTAAACCATCAATCATTCGTCTTCCTCTTCTAGGAAGTGGAAGCAGTTTGGATAACGTACTTCCAGGTCCGTATGTGTTTTTTTGTTTTTGGACCAAGCAACCAAGCCTGAACTCCTGTGTTGAATTACTAGTAAAGTAAAGTTTTCGGGCTGACCCTCAGCCAAGATTTAACGTCCACGGAACTGTTTTTCACATTGCTTCATAGACGGACCCCCATAAATACAAATGTGCAGCGGTGGGGTTCGAACCCGCGCACCTATGTGTCTCCTCCGGTTGCGAGGCGGAGACTTAATCCACTACGCCACCGGGCTCGACTGTGTTGAATTACTACTACTGCTACTACTACTACTTCGTGCTAAGTCGACATTCCCGTGTCAGTTGAGCGGTGGCAATATCGTTACAATATTGAACCAACCCTGTGTCCAGTGTCTGTAGTAGAGAAGCACTATAAAAACTGATTTGTAGCATTATATATAAATATATATATATATATATATATATATATATATATATATATATATATATATATATATATATACATATAAATATGTAGATATATATATATATATATATATATTATATATATATATACATATAAATATGTAGATATATATATATATATATATATATATATATATATACATTACAATTTAGACTTCATTTTATTTAACTCGTAACGGGGTTAACAATTGTCCCCTAGCGAACGTGACGACAAACTACATCAGCCCTAGGTCCAGGCCTGGTGTAGACCACCTGGACAAGGTGCCAATCACCGCCGTGGCGTTTTCACGTTGTATATCCAATGATAGCCTTTGCCGAAAAAAATCACCTGCGCGTGGGTCCCCCGTAGCCAATCTGAGACACTTGCATATCTTAGTAATAACTCCCTCAGTAATTTTACCTGGGCCCCCTAAGGTCTCAAAGGCAAAAGGTCGAAAGTCCATAGAGTCTCCAATATGTGCATACTTCCGACACTTATTTCTTTCCGCATGCGAAACAGCATAACCAGCCTGGGTAGCGCCGTGACTGACCATTGAAGGTGCTAAAGAGTCAGTCACGGTAGCGTCCCAGACAAGTGTCTTCCCACCTTCAAAAGCTGTTAGGGTCATCCCATCAGGTCGACGAGAGTCGTCTGTGTACAAGCCTGCGGGTTCGAGAACACAAGGGTAGCCGGAAGACCTTAGAGCACGGGCTAGGGTATCATTTAACGCAGCATGTCTCGTCCTACGGCCTAAACTGCGGATGCAAGATAAGCCATGGTGACCAAGAGGTGAGACCTTTTCGCCACAGCTGCACTCATGTTCCTCGACTAGAGGAACTCCAAGGCGGAGGCCAACGCAGATCCTGACGACAAAGTCATCTAAAAGAGTTCCAACGGGAGCACTCGGTAGGGCATTGAGCCATGCACCAGCACCACTAGATGAAACTGCTCGGAGCCGTGCTTTTTCCACCTCGTCTTCTGTTGAATTAAAAAGATTGGCGAGTCGTATATCCTCCAACGGCGCGGTCCAGCTTGTCTGGGAAGTAGGTTCTTCTGGAGGGGGTGCTCCAGTGCGTGCCAAGAGACACTCCTTAGAATCTTCTAGTAGAGCACGTAACCGCTCGACGGCTGGGAAATCTAGTATCTTTGACGCCCTATGCCAGGTACTAGACATTGAAGCGACTACCGCGGGACCTGCGACCAAGACAGCGTCTGGAATGCCTAGGCCTCCTTTTGCCACTGGCAGAAGGGCTTGTCTGCGGGCTGTCCCTGGTAAACTTAGGTTAAGTGAGGAAGACAGAAAGTTCAACGTGTGGGTGTTCAATTGTTCTAGAATATTTGTCTTGCGTTAGGTCAATTCCACGAAGCAGGTGGTTTACCCGTGCTGTCGAGAAGCAAGACCTTAATAAGAACAATCCCCTGTGTGCACCCAAAAGACCCAAGCGGCTTGCGGAGGATTTGAACTTATCCACCCAGCCAGATAACTGTTCTTCCTTCCCGTCGTCAAGAAGTGGCACGCCTAATAAGGTAAGGTTGGTCTTATTTGTCCTGATACATTCTGGAAGAAGGTCGGTTATCAGTCTGATCGAGGAGTCGGATATTGATGATCCCGACACAAAGAGTTCGCATTTTTGTGGGTTGAGGCATAACCCGATTTTTGTTGCAAAATCCAGTATTTTCCGAATATCGCGGGCCACTGTTACAGGGTCACCGGCCAACACGCCATCATCTAAGTACCATACATTAAATGGGGACTCGAGAGAGTCTATTAGCTCCTTGATGGCGAGGCAAAACAGTGGAGGCCCTAATGGGTCGCCCTGCTGCAGGCCCGACTGTGAGAGTATGACGTGGTCCATCAATAGCAGTTGAGTTGGGTTTCTGTATGCCTGCACAAAGTAGTGGTATAAATCAGGCGCATGGGATACAACAGCTTTTAAAAGATGGTCACGTCGAACGCTGTTAAAAGCATTCTGAAAATCTAGTTTGACCATGACTATGTCTTCTGACCTAGATTCAAGATAGGCTCGTGCGGCATGGATCGCCACTTCTGTTCCACTTCTAGCAGCAAAGCCAAGCTGGTGGTTACCTATTGCTTCCTCAATTTGCGACGAATTTTTCCAGCAGGCGATCTTTGCTGCTATCCTGCGGAGTGTAGATGAGCAAGCAATAGGGCGGGTTGTGCCATCCTTCTTTTTCAGAGCAAATAACCTCGCTCCAAATATGATTGGTATGAGATCTCTTGGCGGCTCTCCTCGTAGTAAAACTTCAATGAGTTTGGCAAGTGCATCGGCCAAAGCCTCCGCTCGTTTACCCATTGCTCGAGAAAGTAAATCTTGCAGAAGCCTTGGTCGAATGAAGTCAAGACCCGCAGCGGAGCTTCTAGAAAAGCTTCCTACTGCGCGGTAAATATCTTCCCTTGACACGTGGAAGCTTTCCGCGGGGGACGCTTCGGCAGGAGGATCTGTCCACCTCAAGTCCGTTGGTGCGCAGGGATGCTTGTCACGTAGAGCTTCTACGTGGTCGGACTCGAGACCGAACGTGTCGCATGAGCTTATGAGCCTTGCAGCGCCCGACACATCACCATCGGTTAACTTTACAACCACTCTTCTTTTTAGGTCTTCTTCAGAAGTGCCAATTTTTCTGTGTTTCTGGTGGCCGACTCGACCGGCCAATCCGTCGAGTCTGAGACCAGTCTCAAAGTCTCTAAGGTTTGAGCGTATAATGTCTGCCAGCGAACACGACTCATTCTTGACGTTAGGAAGGCGAAGTATAACAGGGCCAAACGATAGTAGAGACAACCATGCTGAATTATGATTGTAGGTTACTACATCGTTTACGACCTTCACAAGGCATTCTAGCACAAACCTTCTTGCTGTTTTGGGGATTATACGTATCATCCTTACATTTTTAAAAACAAACTGAATATGAGATGTTATGTATGAAAGTTGTGCCCGCGTGTCTTCTGTAGCAGGCTGCCTATAGGCGTTTGATCCTGGATGCATAGAAATTATGTGTCTCCGTAAGCCCCTTGAAGTAAATGTCTTTCGACATATTGGGCAGTCGGATTTATGGCTTGCTGAAGAGGACGAAGGAACTGCGGGATCTTGCGATGATAAGGTATTATCTGGCATTATGAGCATTTTCTGAGTTTTTTCGCCAGTGGTAACAGAGCTAACAAGGGCTGTAGTACCTCTGTCACCACTTTAATAGCTTCTGCCAAATCAGGGCTCACAGTTTTCAACGCATCTGCAACCGAGCCTAAATTTCCAAGGGTGGCTCTAGCTGTCTGAGTAGACTTGCGGCTCGACTTGAGAGCCAGTCCTCGGTAACGTCGAACGCGTGGACGGCCATAACTTCTCATATATTGACTCGACTTCTTAGCAGCTTTGCGTGGGGGAACCGCAGGCTTCAAGAGAATTAACTGAGGCGTTCGGTCGTCAGCTGCTGACGAGATACCTCTGACAACTGCAGCGTAACTTGGGCCTGGCGTTACAGCTTCCGTGGTTGCAGCAACCTGAGGAGGTATTTTCGGCATTTCCAGCTCGTCTCCAATGATGGCTGTAGGATATACAATACTCACCTGTTAAAGAGTTCGAGCGTCTAATAGGATACGATTGCGTTCCCTCTGGTAGAACAGTCTCGGACAATTAGGTGATCCTGCTGCGTGAGCACCTTTGCAGTTCACACACTTGGGGGTATTGGTGCACTCAGCCGCCAGGTGATCTGCTCCGCCGCATTTACGGCATGCGCGTTGCAACGTACAGCTACTCGCTATATGGCCCGTGCGTTGGCACTTAAAACATAAAATTGGCTGGTCGGCTTCCAAAACCATATTGTGCATCTTATACCCTAAAAATAGCGAAGCGGGTGGCTGCTGATCAAAAGTTAGAATCACTTTCGTTAGCGGCTTTTTTGTGCCCCGTTCGCTAGTGTGTAAACGACGAACTTCAATCACACCATAACCAGACAGTTCTGAAAGAATTTCACTCTCTGTGAATATCGTGAATACGCCGTGGATGCGTGCGCGGAATCTTGAAATTGATGCACAAGTTGCCGTCACTGGTATATCGTCTATTATTGACACTGCAAGTATTTGCTTGGCCGTGTCAATAGTTGGGGCCCATAATACAATGCCTTCACTACCACCAGAAATTCTGCATGAAGGAAACATCTCATGAATGCACTTAAACATCTTCAATAGAGATCCTCTGCAAATTCAGACTTCTCCTGTACATTTGTTTGTTTCTTCCGTATGATCACCTTGAAAGTCCCCATTGAGCCAGCTTGAATGCGCTCTTTCAGGTTGTCCAGCTGTTTCTGCTCGCGCGAAGCAATCCGACGAGTTGATTTTTTCTGCACCGTCACGAATCCCTGGTCATCTTCACTATCACTTTGGTTTGAATTTTTTCTCCGTTTTGCCGCCGGGACACAGTCATTCTTTGCAGTGGAAGCCGAATTCGTTGTTAAAGTCCCCTCAATGCCATTAGCACCACGGTTATCGTCGGTGTTAATAGCGCTTCGAAGCCTATTTATATCTAGACTAGGGGGGGGAGGTTGCTCTTCAGGGTCCCCTGGCATGATGCCGTATAAAACGACACGCTATTAGAATTTCACAATTACAATCAATTAAACACGTTAAAACTATTTTAAAAAAAGATTTGACACAATCTCGCGTTGAACCCGGGACTTCTAGATGGAAATCGGGGTCTTCCCGCTTCTTCCACGGAGTCAGCTGGCGATGCGCCGTTGCTTCATATATATATATATATATATATATATATATATATATATATATATATATATATATATTATGATGATTTATTAATAATTTACAATACGTGTGCACACTCGGCAGTGCTCGCCTCTATATGAATATATATATATATATATATACTTAGAAATAATACTATACGACCCATCCCCATGAGTAACAAACACACTTAAGCGGCTATTGTTATTATGCAACATACGTTTAAGCTTTTATTACTTAAAATATATCTTTGTTTAGTGCAAATTATGAGGGCACGTCTGGTGTCTAGTGCATCGGAAGTTAGGCCCTATACCAAACTGCATTTTCATTTCAAGCCGATCTGCTGGTAAAGGCTGTTGGATTTTGGAAAGGGTGCCTGTGGAAAAGACAAAAAGACGTGCCACGCCGCCCGTACGCTTGACTCGTAAATACAGATCAATTATGCAAAATATAAATATGAGCAATTAAGTAATAAAAATGAAAGTGTCACTCATTATATTTTGGAAACGTAAAAAAATGCGTATTGGAATCACACGCACGATATGTAACGTAAAACCACCCACACTTTATTGGCAGAACTAACAAGCACGATCCACGTTTCAAGCTTCTAGCAACAATCTCATGTTGATACGTCATACCCACCAACACATATAGCTTTAGGAGAACGACTCCATAAGGAAGGCTCAGGCCAAAATAGTCAGACACCTTCCTATTGCAGTTATTTAAAAATAAATGATCTTTTGTCAATACATACTTCATTATCATTTATTATAATATAGCACAAATAATATGATTTTTAAGTTTTTGGTGGTTTTCGGTTTTCGAAAGGGAAACCCCATCATATGCGTTCCTCCTTTTTGGTTATCGTATAGCGTATTCGAATATAGTAGAACAGTTTTACCTATTGGTGACAACCCTTACGAGGCAGAGACCACTAGACTGGTAAAGAAGTATCTCGTATTTATATATTTATTTCTACGAAACTTGTATCAACGGCAGAGGCCATGCGCGTCTGATAGAATCTATAAAACGTATAAAATGTAATCCCGCATTTTTGGCAGCTGAGTCTGAACGTCTTCTGTAGAGACAACCCTCCCATACAGTCAACGTTCTGGGAGGTTCACGATATTGGGCGTCCAACATTGCAGCAGTAAAGTTAATCGCGCGATCAGGCCACGCTTTTGTTCAAGCGTATGATAGCTTTGGACGCTTCGCTCATCGACAGGATAGTTCTGGTAAGTTTTACGTAGCAGGCGAACGATGCGGACGCATTTGAGATCGGTTCCGGAAAATATGGTCGGCTAATAGAACGGGACACCCCTTCGTCCGTGTCTCTGTGCGGAATTAATCGACTTGGTGATTAGGAGTACTCTGTTTACAAAAGATTACCTGTTGGTAGCTATTCGTGAGTGTGTGAGTCCCAAAGATTTACTACGAGGATAGACTGGAGTGAGTTTTTGAGTTTTCATGTGCAGTACCGTCAACAAGAATCTGCGAAAGGGATACCGCTTAGTATTTACGACTACTAGTTTGTTGACGAAGTCCTCACTTGCTTGACGAGCGTCAAGTGAAAGACAAAAATGCACAGACATGCAGAAGGTTGGTCATATTGCCAAAAAACAGCCGCAGGTGTATTAGCTTCTGATGACATAACATCGGCGCAATCGTTATTGAAATATATCGAAAAAATTATTTTCGCTAAGAGCATGAATGACGCATCCCGTGCAGTAAAGTGTTGCAATAGCCGTGTGAACAGGTAAACCGTCAATAAATGCAGATCTTTAGGCACGTGGAGACGGCTTATGGCCCCACCCCGACGTGCTTCGGCAAGTAAGCGGATTACTATATCAATTTTTCATTTAATACTGCTCGTATGTAACACTTGTAGAATTGCAAGACTGCATTCCGGTAACGTACTTGTTCCGAAAACGACTGATTGCTGCTCTTTCGCTGCGGTTGTGAAAGGTTAATTTTCCTTTGCTTATGACTAAAAATAATTTGTCAACTTAACCATGGCTGAGATCTCCTTGCTCGTATTTTTAGTCAATTTCAAATTAAAGCTGTTTATTTTCCTAAAAAAAGTCCTGCTTTTTATAAAGGTAGTAGCAGCATTAGCAGTGTATTAGGGTAAAACTCTTAGGATTTACAAGGTAGTAATGCTGTATCGTGTGCATTGCATGAAAGTGACCGCAGCGTGGCAACAGTCATAATATGCTGGAGGTGTGTTAATGTAATAACGCTTTGTGTGCAAGTTCTAACTTTCTTTAAATTGCTAGTATGTATTTTAATTTATGTTTTAATGCCTAGTGTGTATGTTATTGTGTAAACCACATTGTAGTTATAATAGTAATAATTTATCCGAGCTAATTTCAGTCGTTTGTGTGCTAAACGCTCTTCACCAATGTATTCGATTAGCATACGTTTATAGACAGTTGGGGCATAATTTTATTAGAAGTTTCGGGTCGAGTTTAGATTGAGCGACTACTTTCTACATCTATAAACGCGGCATCTGGTCATACACAGGTGCTTTTCTATATCCACTAAAACTAAAATTCTGGTGCAGAGCTGTGCAGTCTAGTTGTATTCATCAGTGGCTAAACCCGCACTTACCTTGTTGGCTCCGTGGTGATTCCAATTGCTGTCGTTAACCTTTACCGTGCTGATGCTTTGAATACTTTTACTGCTTACAAGTGAATACCTAATTTGTACGACTGTCGTTATGTTGATCCCGTACAGCTCTGAGAGAGACAAAAAAACATGAAGCCGCAAATACGGTCTTTCTCGTTTCAGGTTTACTTAAATTAGGGCTCATATCAAATATTGTTATAGTATATAGCTCAAAACACCTCTTCGTTAGTTTGATATCGCGGGGCTCAATTTCTGCCTAACTAACAAGTAAACTTAGAATTTATCATTGTCATATTTATTATCGTACGGCGGGTACCTGCGTGTGTTTGAACTGAAGATATCCGTCCGTAGGGAATCTGCCACCACCGCATACAAATACCGTAGCAGCACACTGCTCGAATAGTCAGACGCGGCTGAAAACGCTGCGTTTAGTCGGTTGAAGACTTTCCAAGATGACGCAGGCAGATCCCAGCATATTCCAAAGATGGATCCTTTGGAACCGGTCGAAGTGACTTCGGACAGATCGAATGTGAATAGCTCTTACTTACGGTAAACAAACGCCGTTTGACGGAGTGTCTGTGAAGTTTGAACGTTTGACCAGCGCGCACCTCAACTTCACGTGCTGAAAAGGTGACAGCTTGGCACGCAAAGACCGCTGAATGTGGCATCCAGAGAACACGAACTGGCTTCACTGAAGATCTCTGTGTTACACTGAGATTCTGTTAATTTTTTTTCTTCTGAGTTACGTTGTTGTCTGTTGTTAACTTGTGCTCGAATCTTGTTGTTGCTTCTTGTGTCAATTGCGCCGACGATTTGGACAGACGCCAGAGGGACGAGCTTAGCGTGCGCATAGATCGACAGAGTTAGAGTTCAGTTATCAATGCGTCTCCGCGCAGTCCGGGCAGACTGGGGTAAGGGAGGGGGGGGGGGCGTTGCTGGGAGATTGACTAGCTAGCCCAGTTGATTGATTGAGCGACTCTGTTCTTGTGATCTGCGGAAGGTGTTGGTTGTAGAGGAGGTTTTGCAGACTCCTAGAAGAAGCCTCCTCGAGGGAGGTAGCCTCTCGAGCCGCGTCGATGATGATGGCCATAGGCGTTCTCCTCGTGCGCTTTGGCCATTGCGACGTACGTCGCCTCGCCAACGAGAATGGCCGCCGCCAGAACTTCCAACGCCATGATTGGAACCACGGCTCCGATCACGCCTACTGAAACAGCACCCATGGCTATGCCTACTCGTATCCAATCGTACCACATGTCCGCCTCCTCGCGGAGCAGCGGGTGAGAATCATAGCCATAGTGGGAGCCTAGTGAGTGGCGTAGCGACATTTGCGGCGTTCGGTGGACCGGGGGGGTGGGGTGCAGGCAGCTTCGTCGTTTCCTTCAATTGACAGCTATTCGCGCGAGCTCGCTGCTAGTCCACAAATCGGACTTTATAGAGTACTTCGGTCGGCTATATCGGCTGTTTTGCGGTGCGATTCGCGTCGTCTGGTACTGGTCGATTGGTATGATTTATCCGTTGCCGTCAGAGTTCATTGCGTCGTCATAGTCCATACGGCTGCGTCAATGTACATACATCAGCAAGTGGTGCTTCGTAACTGTAGCTGGGCAGTATTCCTAATGCGTTGTGCGAGGTAGAAGTATTAGGGTGCGGCGACGACGACAAAAAGCCATTTAGTCGACGGGAAGGCCTCAATAAGTGGGCGTTAAGTAGAACTCTACCTGAATGCAACGCTGCAAAGCACTTGTCAGTGCTGTTGACTTTGGTCACCACTACCACTTTTACACATACTTATTCACGTGTTAGATAGAGGTCAAAAACACAGGAGTCGGAATTTTTCATCGGGGTAGCTAGAAACCGAATTAAGTTAGCAAGGAAGGACAGAGGGATAGCAAAAGAGAAGCGATGTTGGCGCCATGGAATTGTCGTAAAAGAACTCGAAGCAAACGTGACAACAAAAATGGCACGGGGTATCGTGGTAGCGAAAATAAGAGTTAACATAATGGACAGCTAAGTGCGCATTAGAGAGCTGTCATGAGCATAATCATATATGCGCATGGCGTACATTTTCGTGAAAAGGGCCATCAGAGGCAAAGGCCTCTGCCAAGCGGCCAGTAAATAAGCAAAGCTGTTTTTCCTCACTGGTGTCACTGGATAATAGTGCCCGTGATGGTTGAGCGGAAAACCAAGAATGCCTTAAACGCTGTCAGCGCAGGCGGAATTGAATGTCTTGGCGCAGTTGCTAAGCCGGGCAAACGCACATAGGCCAGGTGTGCTGCAGCTCCAATAATGCTGGCGCCACAATGGAGGCCATGCAATTTACGTCGGGATTTGGAGTGGTTTGTTGTCAGGGCGCGTTGACTGAAGTCCATCGCCGAGGGGAACGTCGGTCAGTCTAAAATCACTTCAAGATTTAGCACGCTCTACATAACACGCTGCTGAAAACACGGCACCTGCTCCACTAGACTGCAGTGCGCATTAGAGCTGTAGCAAGCATGCTTAGATACTTTGTACTAGATGGATGATCGTCAAAAGCGGAAATTACGGCCGAACGTTCGTAAAGCTAACAATGATGTCCAATCTGGTTGTGTATTCGTGTAAGCAAAGCTGTCAAAGTCTGCACTGCAGTCTCTGACGCGTAACACTCAACTAAACATTTTTAAGGTGGTCGTTTTTAGTTCTAGACTATTTTCCGCACCCTACGGGCTTGGAATTCATCTTAAGGCATAAACTTTACGGCACCAAGGGATGAACATGTTGAGATAACTAGGGTTTCCCCAACACTCCTTATTGCAGTATGACCGCTGACTCTCAGAGTATGGTTTATCATTTATTCGCAATGAACATGGCTAAACGAAAATTCGATCAACAACAGCAACCTCGGCGACACCCCGGTAGATGACAGCCGTGACCAGCGCACTAGTTCCATAGACCACGCCGTCACTAACCTTTACTATTATACTTACCACCTATAATTCCCAATACCAATTATTGCACAAGTGAAAACGTTGCGGTTTTGAGTACTGGAACTCCCCGAGATAGTAGATATCTTTTTAGATTGTGGGAATTTATAAACCAACGCGCTAGCGCTCACTGAGTCTTGCTGCTGCGTCTTTTGAAGTTTGTTGTTCTCGATCCCCCGTGCTCCCTGTCTCTCTTCCTCTGCTCCCCACTTTTTTGTGCAACACGGTATAAATTTCTGATTCGCACGGCCTTGAGTGAGGAGAAATCACACACGTGCTCGTCAGCGTTTATAATCTGTCCTCTATTTCAACGTTAACATATGCGATCGCGTCTTCATTACTCCAAAGATAGTCACAGTGGAATGCCGTGTTATACTCAATATTTGCATACTATATAATAATAAATAATGGTATATATATATATATATATATATATATATTTATTGGGTCTACAAAACAGTTTTTTCGGCTTTTTAAGGATTCTCCACGGACAAAACCGAAAAAACTTTTTTGTAGCCCTATATATATATATATACACATCCTCCTCCAATAATGATAATAATAATATAAGGGCCTCACTGGGTTGCTGGAAGGAAAACACGAATATTGACCAACACCACGGCTGTCGCTCTTATTTCTTGTCAGACTCTACTACGCCGGTACAGCACCGCCTCTCCAACCTGTCTTACTACACAGCGATCCTGCCTCGACCGCGTCTCAACACCGTCTCTCTACACTGCGATCCTTCCTTGACCGCGTCTCAACAACGTCTCTCTCCTTACTAACTTAGTGTCGTCAGTTCTCCTGCCGGCAGCAAGCTTGGATCAAAGCAAGAAATGGCACGGCGGTGCAGTAGCTTTTCTCCTCTCCGCTAAGACATGTTGATATTACGTGCGCCGGTACTAGCAGACGTCGCTAAACTATATCTCTCTATACCCACATGTCCGCGTACAATAACAATGACAACCTATAGCCTTACATTCGGCCATCCTGCTACAGTCGCTGCCCTCAGCGACTATAACCTTTCGCTATCATAGCCTAAGTACACACGTTTACATACACGTTGAACATATACATATATATTTCTGGACGCATTTTGTTCTTCTTCTTTTTTTCTTTTTTTTTTTGTTGATTTTTATTTTCAAAAGGGTGACGCATCCCCGAAAGACCTCCTTGCTGCTGTTGGCATTTCGTTCGGTGCGCCGACATATCGCTCGAGAGTGTGGCAATCTGGCAGCGGTTACCCCTTTGGTGAGCTGTAGCAATCACGCCTGCAAATGATCGACCTCACGACCTTGAGCCTCCTCGAGCACCTTCTGCAGCTGAGACTTCTCCAACTTAAGGCGACGCGATTCCGATGAACGCTGCCGAATCACTGCTTCCTCGTTGTTGTGTATCACCACCTCCTGACTAATATCTTCTTCCGAACGAGTTCTGTCGCGCTTAATCAGTGTCCCTTCACGCAACTTATTATCCACGTCACTGTAGTTCAGAACGGGCAACATGGCATCTCCATCCGCACCGAGGTTGATCAACACCCCGCACGGCGACTCAGTCTCATCTTCTACCACAATAGCGCATGATCCACTACCGGCAGCCTGTACACGGACGAAGTTGACACTACGAGGTCGCAACGTCACTTCGTCTCTGGCTCTCACCTCGACCTTGTGCTCCGGTAGCAGACTGGCTACCTCCGGGTATGATTCGGCTCTTAGAATACGAGCTCGTCCCCCACGAAAGACAGTGACTAGCTCTTTCCGATCCAGCAAATGCTTGCCGAGTAGAATGGCCTCTCCGCATAGTGCAGCATCTTCAAGTACCGTCAACGTCACTTCGTGGTGTACCATTCCATCTGCTTCTACGGCCACCAAGCATTCTCTCAATGGAGTGCACAGGCCGCCGCCGTTGACGCCTCTAACGCTCTTCAGCTCGGTCGGCCAAACCGTCAATTTCATTTGCTTGGCTGCTCTCTGAGATATACACGTGATATCTGCCTGAGTATCTACCTTAGCAGTCCACTATCTACCGTCCACCCATATGGTTTTCGTTCCGTCTTCCTTTAGCGGTTCATCAGGGCGCGTCTCCTCATGTTTTCGACCGTCATTCACTTGACTTACATCGGCGGTAGTACAACTCCTCGCATAGTGGCCGCGTTGGTTGCAACGGGAACAGCGTACCAGAGCATCCCGATCTGCTCTGCCACCCTCTCGATCAGCGTTCACGAACTGGCCGCCACTCAGTGGGTCCGATTGCGGTTGTTGTTGTGTTCGTTGCTGTTGTTGTTATTGCCATGGCTGCTGTTACCCTACGCCACCTGCGGCCTGTTCCCCCACGCATTCCGATGTTTAACAACTGCCTTGGCGCTCTACTCTGTTGCTGTTGTTGCAATCAACACCGGACAACCGTATCAGCGGTGTCCTACTTGTCGGCATTGATAACAGACCATTTCAGGCCTGGCATCTTTTCCTGCGGCACTTCCTGCTCTAGCCGCGCCGCCGACGACGACCATAGTACGACGCTGGGTCTGCAACTCCATTGCGTCTTCTATGTCTTGGATCAATGCGAACACACTGCTACGTTGGCGAGCAGCAATGCCCTGCACCACAGTTTCAAACTCTGGACGCAGTCCGGCCAATACTCGAGCCTTGATTTCGCCGATTGACAACGACAGTTTTAGCGCCAGTGCTTCTACTCTGCGTGCGAAGCACCCCAACGACTGCTGTCGTTGTTGCGCACAGGACGCCAACTGGTCCACCAGATGGTTTCTATCCAACTCACGCCTAAACGCAGTTAGAAACGCTTCCTTCCACGATTCGTAGGTGTCGCAGCCGTGCCCTTGCGTCGTATGCCAAATGCGAGCTTCACTGACGAGTTTGTTCATAATCACCCGACGGATCTCACTCCACGACCATCCGCCGATCTCCTTCGCAATCTCAAACAGCCGGATCCAATCTTCCGCTGAGACGCCATCGCTCCCCGAGAGCGTCTTCACTTGGCCGCTGACGTCGCTAACCGTCTCGATGCGCACTGCCACGCCTGGTTTTGTCTCCCTCTTCAACTTCAACTGAGCAACCATAGCTGGCGTGGCGTCTGCCATCGCTTTCATCGAGCTCATCATTTCGGCTAGCATCTCCATAGTTACCGGCGTCCCGCCGCCGTTCGTCGCCCTAGCGTCTTGCTGCCGCTGCAACTCTGCGCGCGCGTTTCCTCCACGACACGCGACTACTATTCCGCGAACACCCGGTCGATCTGAACTCGCGTCGACTCAACCCGACCGCAGCAGCGACAACCTAAACAGCGACTCCGTCTGCAGCACCACACTCAGTCCTATTTAGCACTACTCCACCGCGCGCGCCAACCGTGCCACAACTACTTCGTAGCTGTGGCACGGACTCGACATCCTCGTTGTCTCTCGGTCAACCGGTTCGTGTTACCCCCCTTGAAAACCCTACTTCTGAACTGTAAGGGCCTCACTGGGTTGCTGGAAAGAAAACACGAATATTGACCAAGACCACGGCTCTCGCTTTTATTTCTTGTCCGACTCTACTGAGCCGGTACAGCATTGCCTCTCCGGCCTGTCTTACTACACAGCGATCCTGCTACGACCGCGTCTCAACACCGTCTCTCTACACTGCGATCCATCCTTCCTTGACCGCGTCTCAACAACGTCTCTCCTTACTAACTTAGTGTCGTCAGTTCTCCTACCGGCAGCAAGCTTCGATCAAAGCAGAAATGGCACGGCGGTGCTGCTGCAGTAGCTTTGCTCCTCTCCGCTAAGACATGTTGATTCTACGTGCGCTGGTACTAGCAGACGTCGCTAAGCTATATCTCTCTAGTCCCACATGTCCGCGTACAATAATGCAATGACAACCTATAGCCTTACAATAATAATAAGCGGGAATACCAAGCATGCTTGAACCCAGACTAGGACTTCATGATGATAAAAGGCCCGACGGTGTCACCATTCCGCCGTGGGAAAAATGCAAATGCATGGTCTGGGATACGACAGTATCCTGCACGGCCGCACTGTCTTATTTATATCACAGCGTGACGGAGGCGGGGTAGGTTGCCGAACACGCAGAAAAAGAAAAGCGGCGTAAATACACAGAGTTAGAGCCTAGATATAATTTTGTGCCGATTGCAATAGAAACAATGGGCCCGGTCAGCAGAAGTACCAGACAATTTCTAAATGACTTAGGTGATCGAATACAAGCAAACACCGAGGATATACGTGAAGACGAATTTCTGAGGCAGCTGCCTTCACTAGTAGTTTGTAGAGGAAATGCCGCTTCGATATTAGGTGCGATGAGCTAAAAATACCTAGATGGTAACCATGAAATAACGAGAATACACATTCACACCTCACAATTGTATTGTCCTAACAAATAATAATAATAATAATAATAATAATAATAATTATTATTATTATTATTATTATTATTATTATTATTATTACGTGTGTGGGTATATATTGGCTTATATTCAGAAGTACTTGGCAGTGCCAGGTGATAAATAAGTGCTATGTTGGCGCGGGGCATTGTCGTAATGCATAATCTAGGATCTTTCCAGAGTTTGGTTCTCTTTCTTCAGATTGCCTCTGATTTATTTACGGGCAGTCTTCTGCTGGAGGCTCAGATTTTTTGAGAATACATAAATGAGTCAAACGTCTCACTTTCAAAAACTCATCCAAAATGCAACGTATCATAGAAAAAATCCTACATTGTTAAAATTGCAAACATATTCTTCACATTGCACTATTGCATGCAATCGTTTTAGAGAAGTTGACAGAAAAATAATTCGTGGTGACGACAACCTAATTAATATTTGAGCAGACCGCTGTCCTAAGGGCATGCGAACTGTACCAGCCTTGCTAGCAGCGTACATTATGCAGTGCCCAGTATCGGTCGGCGCAAGTCCAATGTTGGCGGCACTTTGGTATCGAATAACACCGATGTATGACTAGACACACGAGAAGCCGCCAACTATCATAGCCACCGCGGTATTCATCCTCAATGCCCAGGATAGTGAAACGAAAATGAAAAGAGGCACTCGCTCGCCTTTTGTCGGGCTTCCTTAAGGGCTAAAAGTGTTGCACACGTTGAGCACGAGCCTGCAACTAAGTGTCAGGTCTCACGCGCGCAAAGTCCCCCAACAGCTACCCCCGGCAGCGGCAGCAGCAGCAGCGACAACAACAACCCCCCGGACAACAACCCACCGGACAACAAGCGCGTCGCGTAAAAATCAGCGACCACGAGCCGCATTCGTCTGCCAGAGGATCTCCGACCTCCTTCCTACCTCTGACAAAAATAGACACGACTCAGATCACCCCTGTTTCTCTGTGGGTGGGCGTTGAAGCGAAAAGGTGCTGGTGAGCCCCATATGAAGTGGTTATATTTACACCATAAAAAAAAAAAATATATATATATATATATATACATATATTTACCTATATATAAATAAATATATTTATCTATATATATATATATATATATATATAGCAAAAGAGAGAAATACTTACACTCCCGCCCTTTAACCGCGATTTAATACGCGCGGACCCGAACGGGAGTGCCCACCAGCCCGAATTGACAGGCCGGCAGATCCCCCACCCTCCCCCCTATCGAGGTTCGGAATGGGGGTACCACACTACTCCACCGTACCGATTAGACGCATAGAAGGCGTATGAAGGCGAGTGTGCAAACGTATTGTAAATGATTAATAAATCATCCCAATATTTTCTATACAGAATGCAACCCGTTTCGTAGCTGGCCTTTGTGGATTCAAGAGTTGTGAGCCATTGGCTTAGCTGTAATATAACTTTAATTACCTGCCTGTATTCTGTAATTGACGTAAGACACTTACGTAACAAAACCACTGCTAATGGGCGTGTGTTTTACACTTGCTTTCAAATAAGACTTTTATTCTTGTGAATAGTTTCTTGGTTCGGCCTCCGAAAAACGAACTGTATTGGTTAGTTGGATTGATTATGATTACGCAAACCTATAACGCTTATAGTAGTGAACGATTTTTGGGAGGTTTTGAAGAGTAATTGTTTCGAACAAGCGATACCTCAGTGTGTGTTTTATTAATTAAGTAGCTCACAATATACCTAACTTACATCGTTGGTATGGTAAAGAAAGACAGTCATGTCTCACGGTGTCTTCGATACCTGTATATGATGTGTACCCACCTAGACTTGTTTGTTGCTTGTATCGAAGTTTACTAGTTAAGACATATATATATATATATACAAGTAATCTTTCTGCTATTGCAATCCTTCATACAATACTCGATAACCCTCAGCAGTAAGCAGTTTGTACTTATTTAGTTGGCATCACTTAGTGATAAAGTTTGTTCATAGAATTTCTTAACAATTTTACTGCAGCACCACGCTAACTTCAGACAACTAGAGTATTCTCGATTGGTCTTAACTTGTAAATTTCAATCAGCTTGGGCGGTGTCTCTGTAGAATTTGTCTCGGAGTTTACTTACCTGGGTGTTAAACTAACGCCAAGCGGCACATCTTTCGCAGCTCACATATCTCAGCGAATTAATAGCAGCATTGTCGCCATGACCTCAATCTCGGCTCCACAGAAGCTCTCAGTAAAAACAGCTTTAATACTGTTTAACCTGAAGGTGGCCTCGGTGGCATCTTATGGTATCACATTAATTTGGAAACACCTATCCGCTCAGCAGCTTAGCGCTCTCGACACGGTGAAGGCAACGTTCCTTAAGAGAGTTTTGGACCTCCCTAGAAATGCACAAAACAGGCTAACTTATAGTCTGTCGAGGACCACGCCGTTCATCGAGGACATGGTAAACCGCTTTCAACTTCCGACCATTGCCTCACTGCGAGAGTTCCGTAGGCACTTCGAGCAGAAAATGAGGGAAGTGCCAGAAGCCTTCTACAAAACACCGGCAATGTTGGACAATACATGGATGGAACCGCTCTTCGAGCAACGACACGTTCTCACCCGCTACTCCGTCCATGGGTTCCACCACAAACTGTGCCACCGCAGTGGGTTCCATAACCCTTCTGATGAGTGTTGCTGCAAATTTTGCGGCCTTGTCTGCACCAAATATCATCATGAAACATGTCGGTCTGCGCCAGCTATCTGGGCGTTAGGTCGCTGACATCTTCTTGAGATGCACATACAACATATTCTATATATGTCCAAGATTAACGGAAACGAATGCCGTTTTTTGAGATTAATTGAATACGTGTAATGTAATATAATCAACAATACCGAAAGGTGATGTAATAATAAATAATAATTAAGTAAATTTCAATACGAGAAACAAATAAGTCTGGGCGCGTACACATCATGTACAGGTACCGAAGACGCCGTGCGACATGACACAATGACTGTCTTCCTTTGACATACCAATACTGTACGTTAAGCAAATTTTGAGCTATTTAAAATAATTAGTAAAATATGTAGCACACACCGAAGTATCACTTGTTCGAAACCTCCCAAAAAATGTTCAGTACTACACGCGTTATGAGTGCGCGTAGCCACAATCAGAACAACTACCCAAGACAGTTCGTTTTTCGGAGGCCGAACCAAGAAGCTACTCACATGAAAAAGAGTCTTATTTGGGAGCAAGTTTGAAGCACACGTCCGTTAGCGATAGCTTAGTTACGTAACTGTCTTACGTCATTTACGGAAGGCAACATAACCAGATAATATAGATTACTATGCAGCTGGACCAATAGGCCAGAACTCTTAAATCCACACAAGCAATTTAAAAACGGGTTGCATTTTGTTAACGCTCGAGGTAAGTTTGTTCTAGCAATCGTTATGCCGTTTTGGCCCGAACAGAAGCTGCAATAAACGATATGGCGTCATGGGTTAGTACTATTGAGGCTATCTTTAGTTCAGACCCTATGAGTTGGCACATCGACGCTATGAGTAAAATAGTTCGCATTTTCCTTCGGTTGCTATCTTCCTCCTTTGCCCCTATAAAGTATTTCTGTAAGGATTTCACGTAAACGGGTTAGTAATGAGTCTTTCAATGAGTCGTGTGCACGACGCATTATGAGGTAAATAAGAAGGACTTTGTGTGTGCTCCGTAATCGTCAATGTAAATAAACGAATCAACAGCCACATAAAACAGAGCAGTACAACAAGTGCTACAGCTTGCAACCTGCGCAGTTCTATAAAAAGGTATGGCAGTTAAACTTTCTGAATATCGTTTACTATAGTTGCGCTCGTACGTTTGGTACCTCACCCGGTTTTTCCTGTGGGACCGGGTCAGTCAGAATGACCTGCATAAGCAGTCCTGATCTGCATGAGTTCCTCTGACCATAAACCGATTTGGTTTGCCTTGGCTTCCGTAGACCTTCTGTTTTTATCCTACCTGAAATGGGACTAAGCATCGTCCAAAGGAATTTGTTTTAGACCCACCAACTACTAACTGGAATTTCGTTCAATCTCGTGTAGTTGGTAATCATTGTTATTGCTAGTTAAACATCAGCACTCACGCGACAGAGTTTCGTAAAAAGCCGTGCGTCCTGCGTTTTGGCTAAATATTCGTCTACAAATGGTGGGGGAGACCCTATACCACCGGTCTGAACCCTTCGGGAGCTGCCTTGTCAACAGGCCTGTAGTCTATGTCCTCAGTTTCAGTTTCGACGTCAAGTGTGCAACAGGTCTTGCTCGTGCGCCTCTTTCTAGAGACGTATGCAGCGTATGGTGAGCACGTAAATCAACGATCGACAGATTCATTGCCGACAGTCGAGTCAACCCGTGAGTCGAAGCAGTCGAAAGTTTCTGCCACTACAACTGAAGATACTAAGGCAGATAATGCAAATATATGTATACTGATAGTACCACAACTTCTACTTCAGCCAATTTTACTACGAAAACCACAGCAATAACAACAACGGCAACAATAGCAGCAACAACTACAACAATAGCAATAACAACTACAGCTGTAGCAACAGCAGCAACAACAACGAATGCACTCGCTCCACCATAGCAGTAACGGAAACAGCTACACGAGAGAGCAGCCCCAAACTTTCCTCAGTGTTTTCAGCAATGCGTGGCAACAGCAAACAGAAAGTGCGCCAGTCTGGGTAAACAAAGCGGGCCCTCGACGAACTTGTTGCGGATAGAACTCTGAACTCCGACAAAGGGCGTGCGCCGAATTGCTGACACCCTGCAAGCGTGGCGCAGTTTTCGCTGCGTTCCGCTGCCAAGCGTCAACAGAACGTCGACAGAGCAGCCGCTCGAACCGTCGATTTCAGCCCAAATCACTCTCTTCACCCCTCTCTGGGTCAACCGGGGGCCAATAGCGTCGTAGGTCCAGCGAAAAGGGCGCGTTCAACAGAGGCAAAACATACAGCAGGCTGTGTTCATAGAGATATCATCGACAACAGTTGACAACTGTCGTCTCACCGTAGTTAGTGAGTGCTCCGAATACTTCCGAGTAGTTTAATTGCCTTTATTGTGTTTTTTTATTCGACTGCTGCCAGCGGTATCCTGACGTTTATTTGGACGTTGTCACATTTAGATTGCACATATAGTTATATTATATATATGTATATGTATATATATATATATATATATATACATACATAAGTAGATGTGCTCTCACACCGACATCCTTAAAGGCCTAAAAATCAAAGTCTGCCCGAACTAAATTGGGGTACAAGCTCATGTCAAAGGGGCTTATGGAGACAGCCGGCTCAAAATGCGAGCCTAACCTAAACCGCCGTAGAACACAGACGTGTTTTGTGAGTGCTCCGCGATAAAGGGTGACAGTGGGAACCTGCCGTATCTGCGCGACAACAACCGCTTTACAACCATCGCTTTTGACACCTTTGCCTCAGCACCGAGTTCCAGACTACTCATCCCCGACAGTAAAAATTCCGAGGGTAAGAAACTTTTAAATTCGTAATGCCTAGCTAATTTCAGTCACCTCTTTATAAAAACCATTGATTATACAAGCATTTGTAAAAGTGTCCATGGTTTAAAAATGCTTTTACCAGTCCATTCTTGGAAGGTTAGATTCCCCAACAATTAGAAATGGTTTAGCAATATTACATATACTTTCAAAAAAATCACGTATTCTTTTATGTCCAGCGTTAATGCTTCAATATCATTATTCACTTAACTTCACAAAACTTTAACGTTTATCTAACGAATGCAATTGATACCACCGATCGCCCAGAGCACACCGGGGTACCTGTTATCACAGATTAATTCACTATTTGTTACATGTCTTCCACCTACACCTAAACATGTTTCATTTGTAAAAATTATATATTATTATGGTTTATTAACACCCAGGTTGGGCAAAAATGATAAACATACGAGGTGTGTTCAAAAAGTATCGCGACTTTTGAATTTTCGCGGGTTACGTATATTCGAATTTCGATTTTTTGTGGCGTTATGTTGGTACTCATGTCTCTCACTTATGCCGACAAGCTCGGCCATTTTGAATGTTCACTTAATTGTTGACAGCTGCTTTGCTTGCACGTGTTTTGGATCGTCTTCGATTTTTACCTATTCAAAAAAATGGATCAAAGAACCTGTATCAAATTTTGTGTGAAAAACGAAATTAGGTGCGCGGATGCATTCCGAATGTTGACTGTGGCATACGGAGAAGCTACCTTGGACCGAAGCAACGTTTATCGGTGGTACAAAATGTTCTCAGAAGGCCGAGAAGATGTGAACGACGAAGAGCGTGCTGGACGCCCGAGCACTTCAACAACAGACGAAAAAATTAATGAAGTGGAGAAAATGGTATTGGCCAATCGTCGAATCACCGTTAGAGAAGTTGCTGAGGACCTAAACATATCGATTGGCTTGTGCCATTCGATTTTTATCAATGATTTGGGCATGAGACGGGTCGCCGCGAAATTCGTACCAAAATTGCTCAATTGCGACCAAAAACAGCATCGCATGAACATTGCTAATGAGATGTTGGACTCTGTCCGCGACGACCCAAATTTGCTCCAGAGGGTCATAACTGGTGACGAATCGTGGGTTTATGGTTATGACGTGGAAACCAAAGCTCAATCATCTCAATGGAAGCTGCCGCACGAACCAAGACCGAAAAAAGCGCGCCAAGTTCGGTCGAATGTGAAAGTTTTGCTGACAGTTTTCTTCGATTGCAGGGGCGTGGTGCATCATGAGTTCTTGCCACAGGGTAGAACGGTCAATAAGGAATATTACCTGCAAGTTATGCGCAATTTGCGAGAAGCAATCCGCCAGAAACGCCCGGATTTGTGGAAGAACAAAAATTGGCTTTTGCACCACGATAACGCCCCTGCTCACACATCGTTGCTTGTGCGCGAGTTTTTGGCCAAAAACAACACACTAATGATGCCGCAGCCACCGTATTCCCCAGATCTGGCCCCCTGTGACTTTTTCTTGTTCCCTAAACTGAAGAGGCCCATGAAAGGACGACGTTACGCTACGCTTGACGAGATAAAGACGGCATCGAAGGACGAGCTGAACAAGATAAAAAAAAAATGTTTTTTTGAAGTGCTTCGAAGATTGGAAAAAACCGTTGGCACAAGTGTATAATATCTCATGGGGATTACTTTGAAGGGGACGAAATAGATATTCATGAATAAATGAATAATTTTTGAAAAAACACAAAAGTCGCGATACTTTTTGAACACACCTCGTATACATCAGACACAACTAGTGCTTCCTTCACGTCAATGGGTCTTCTCTCATCTTGCTAGCTCAGCTATTGACTGAACTGCAGGACATGCTGCGGCGTGGTATCTATCGCACTGGGCAGAGCATCTCGTGCACCTGCAACACTCCTGAGGATCGTGGAATTATTCCGTGCTACATCGCTACCGTATTATATATTCCGAAATCGATTCCCTTCAATTTTTCCGTCCACTTCAAAGTATAAGCCTCAAATGCATTCGTCCTAGGTAAACCCCATCGAAGTTCTAATTCCTGTGTTATTAGACTCCTCCCCTCTAAGATATGAACTATTCTATTCTTACTTGAATTGGCTAAACCCAAAACCCGTTTCATAAAGAAAAATCTGGCTCTATCTAATAACTGCAGTTCTGCTTCTCCCAATTTTTCCATATAAGTGATATACCGAATGTTGCTATTGGTTATATTTTAATTTTGAAAAGAGCGGAGGCGGTTTGTATTGACAACATTTGCGGGCTCTTAATTGCTGCTGCCGCTCGGATTGCTCCTCCCACTCTGCTTTATATATGTCTTCGGAAACTGCTACCATTCGACGTTATAGTGACACCCAGATAAGTAAATTTATTTACAAATTGCCCCTAGCTCGAATAACGTCGTTTTTTGCTAATCGACCCCCTCGTCGAAACTTAACTGCTACTGTCTTTTGCCAGTTTATGCTTAGCCCCATCTCGTCCATATAATCTATTATTCGTTCCAGTCCCTGTTTAACCCTAAATAGACTCCTACCATAGATTACAATGTCATCTGCATACATTAAAGTACTTGCCCACTCTCGAGTCCACCCCTGTCTCACCCGGTTGGGTAGCCCTCCCACGAATACTGAAAAAAGCAACGGGCTAAGTCCGTCTCCTTGAGCCACGCCGGTAGTTTGCTTTACTGTTCCCACAATCCCTATACCGTTGTCGATGCATACTATGCTCTCCCTAAGGATGGCCCCCAAAATGTTTAATAGCTGATTCGAAACTCCCTCTAAGACTAGCTTCTCCATAATTTTGTTTCTCGGCGCTAGGTCAAAGGCGGCTTTAAGATCTATAAATACCGCAAATAACGGTCTTCTTGGCTTTGGTTTCCCAAATCTCTGCTAGCAATTGGCGCAGAGCCGTATGGGTCGACTTGGATTTTCTAAACCCGTGTTGTTCTTCTGGTACTGCGTTTCTGGTTTCTAGGAAGTGCTCAAGTCGGTCTGATTTTATCCCCCGAGAATATCTTATAGGGGCAACTCTTAAGTGTTATTCCCCACCAAGCTTCCGGCTCTGTTTCTATGCCCTTCCCTTTAGGTATAACAATGAGAGTATCTTCCTTCCACGCTTTAGGCATTTTCCTGGACTTAAGGCATTCATCGAAAAGAGCTTTCCAGCACGGCGCCAGTGCCAACGTTTGCTTTAAGTGTTCATTTCTTATGTGTCTTTGTCCCAAGGCCCATTGTATAATAATATTTATTTTGGAGTGGTGTCGGCTCCCTGTAGCATACCAGCAAAGTGCTTAATTAGTCTCGCAGTCTCCACTGGGCACTGCTGTTTTCTTTTATGCTTTAGCCATTTGTGCGGGTGTTCTTCTGCCTCTCGTAACAACTTCCACTCCCGGCTTTCCCAGTACTTCTGTTTCTCTTCCTTGTATGTCCTTTGCGTCATTTTCTTTACCATTATAGCAAACGGCCTCATTACCGGAAAAATCTTTACGTAGTCCCTAGTTAGCCTGTTTGCATTTTTTTGCTGCTCTACACCGCTCGTTAAACCAGGGCCTTCCTTTTTGTTCTTGACGCGGAACTATTGCACTTTTGATTAGATTTACCAGTTTACGTTCATATGACTCTATGTGAATTTCCCCTGGTGGACATACTGCCCCAACTCCCTTTAAGAAAATCCCACTATCCAATTTTGTTCCGGTCCCCAGCCTACGGCTACACTCCTCCCCACTGCTGCTAATCTTGAATGTCATTCTCAAGGGTATATGCTTTCTAAGTCCCGCTCCTTCCCGAAAAGATGTATTTTCCCCTAAAAATGTTATATCATTCACGTTTCCGTCTGTGGCAAAAACGTCGATGACTGACGCTCCTGTGCTACATTCAAATGTGTTTAGGCCGGGCTCGCTGACTAACCAACAGCCTATCTCCGTTATAATCTCCAAGAATGCTTCAGTTCGTTCAGAGTTTCCCTTGTCCAACCTGGCATTGAAATCCCCCGCTAGAACCATAGGTGCTTTTCTAGGCACAGCCTCGACCCCGAGCATAATACGTTCTGTCATGGTCTCAATAGACTCTACACCTACCGGTTTTACATAAGCTGCCACAATCTCCACCCCCCTTGATGCTATTGCTACTAAATTTTCCGCTATTATTCCTATTTTCATTTCTCCAATTTTTGCTCTCGTAAATACTGAAACCCCCCCCCACTTGGTCTACCCCGTCCCTCGTCTTTATGTGCAAGTGCAAGATATCCGTAAAAGCCCCCCAAAGTAAAAGGTTTCCGTTAAAATTAGAATATCCACTCCTCGGAGTGCTTCCGCGCCTAGTAGTTCTAATACGCCATGTCCTTCGCAGTAAGTAATGCTGTTGTTGTAAAAATTATATATAACACTATGTAAGGCAGTATATAAATTAATCTACTAAACACGATCATCCTTTCCAATCGAGCGTGCATTTAGCGCAGTAAGCCACGGGGGAGTGGGAGAGGCGGAAGGGATGGATTAAATGGGGCAATTAGCTTCGGTGGTAGAGAGGGTGCCAACTGTAAAGCAGAGGCACTGGAGCAGCGGACTAATGGAAGATTGGAATAGGACTATATTTTTTTCGCAGAGATTAAATTGTCCCAAAAAAATTAATTTCTTTCCGCCATCCCATGACCATATTTATATGATGGCTGTATGAGATCCAACTTGACAGTTGTGCCCAGGTGGTTGGCTATCTGAAGATGTGCTGAGCAACCAACCGGGCACCACGGATTTCAAAATGTACTCCATTAATGTTTAACTAATATTCTACTTTAATTAATACTCCGTTAATTCATATTTGTGTTTTTAAAAGCAACTAAAGTTCTTAAAAACATTAGTACTCGTATTAAATTTACATTTTAGTTGTTGGTTAATATGCCTACACTCCGTTTCGTATCTCTCTGCAATGGGAATGAAGCACAAGATTAGTCGAATATTATTTCTGCAGACGAAACTGACGTGATCATATTTCCACTACTGAAGAACCGTTTCGTGCAGTATTAGTTATCACATCATTTAAACCCAAATGAAAACTAACTAGATTAGAGCGACGAGTAGCATGGTGTTGCCCTACCCAATACAATTACCGAGCAAGATGGCTTAATGGCAAAAGCCTTTGCCTTGCATTTGGAGGCCTAGGTTCGAGACCCAGACCGGCCACTCCTTACTTACAATCCAACCCCCATTAAGAAAAAAAAAGAAGAATAGCGCTCAATAATCGCAAATGGGCTAACGCGCTCCATATTCGAGCTGCCAACGACTAAGACTCGTTTGGGTAGCACATGCTTCGCTCGCTGTAGTTGCTGCGGGCCGTCTCATTGGCAATTATCGTCTCATTCATCTGCTTTTGCCTTCATGCCTCTCTGATTTTCTCGCCGTCCTTTTTGTTGTCGTTTTGATGCACCGTGTTTATATTCCTCTCTTCGCCACGCCTTGACTCTTTGTTGATACTTTCTTCCACTCTCTGCTTGTCGTCTGCGGCTTCCTTTTTCCCCGTGCTCCACCCGCATCAGCAGCGAGAACATGCTTGACAGCGTATCTTCTTCCAATGCCGTTCGTGCCAAGGAAAGCGCAGATAGCTATCTATGAGCCGCTTGATGTAGTCAGTACTGCTCTGTTCAGGTAATCGGCTGTGACAAAACTCTGTACAACAGCGGATGCTACACTGGCCGGCCACAGTGGGTGACATCTCGGTGAAGGGAACGTAAGGACTCCAGCGTATTTGCCATACAGCAGGCTGTAAGGGCTTCCAATTTAATAAATATGGCGCTGGATTATTCGGCGTAATCGGTTTTTAAAATTGCCGTCGGTTTTTAAAATCGCACTCGGATGAGTCGGCTGGCCATCCACAATGGCACAGAGATTCGTTCCCAACACGTCCTTTTTTATTCTTGTTTCACAGTGAATGCCACCGCAATGTATATATGCGATAGCTAGATAACGGCTGTACCTATTGCGTCGCTGCCGAGTTGAACTGTGCACAGCTGGAAGAGTTTCAAAGTTTAAACTCATCTCCATGGAAGACAGATTGTTTCTGGCAATTACACCCAACCTCAATTGATGCTCCAAGTTCTTACAGTTTGAACACAAATTTAAATGATAAAGTGGTAAACGTTTAAAACAAGTGATACAAAGTTTAAAGCAGGATTCCAGAACCAGCGCGTGCAGATAACCACGAACTGCAGCAAAACAGAGGTGCACGCTTTCACAAGAAACTTCTGAAACACTAACTAAAATGATAAGAAATCAATAAAACGAGTCAAAATCGACGAAAATCGACGACAGCGGGCCGCGGCGATGCGGTTGGAACCGAAGAAGAAACTTAGGCAATTAACAGTCTGGTGCCAAATTTCAGGCAAGCAGAGTAGTCACAGGTGCCCGAAGACTGTTTGTTCTGGAGATCCATTATAGAGTCTTTTTGCAGCAAACTCTTTACTCAGTAAAACATGTGGTAACTAGCCACCTAGCTGTCGATTGTTTGAACCCGCTTAGACATGCCAACCGGGGAACTCCACGATGCCAGGTCACCCAGTTGTCCGCGATTATTCTATTTGAGAGAAAGGAATCGGATCCTGATGGAAGCCAGAGCTATCCAGGAGGTTTGTGCTGCCCAGCCGGATACATCTATCCAGCGAAGCTCTGAAAGGGTTTGTTCCGATTTACAGGGTTCAAGTGTAGTTGGCCGTCCGTAATTTCGTCTTCTTCGGAGGGGCTGACATATACCTCGGTGGTGCACGGCATCGCGATTGGTGGGACGCAGTTCCTACTGCTCCGGCCTAGAACAGCGCATTAACAGGTTCATCCGGCACTTGATATTTAACAAAAAATCCTTTCAAGGCTGACTCCTAACCACGATATAACGTCCATGGGACTGCTTTTCGCATTGCTTCATACACTAACCCCCATAAATATAAATGTGCAACGGTGGGGCTTGAACCCGCGCACCTATGTGTCTCCTCGGGTCGCGAGGCAGCAGACGCATGCCACCGAGCTCGACCGGCACTTGATATCTATAAAGACTGATCCGTCGAAAATGGTCTATCACGAACGCGCTAGAGCTCTTAGTGGGGCCTTTGTCGTTTGCTAACGACTTCAGGCAACCATAGTTACGGGTGATCACAACAATTTCATGAACTTTTGCTATCTCGGGGCAATTTTCTCGTCTCGAGGTAGAACTTTTTCACAACATGTAACAGAGCGTTGTAGAAAAGCGCTTATCGCGACAGCGGGTATCAGAAACCCAACACAGTTGTCCGTTGCGACGGTCATGACATTATTTACGCTCAAATTGGCATCCGTAGCTGCTTACGGCATTCAAGTGACATGGAAACATCTTAGCACTTCGCAGTTATGTGAGTTGGATAGGGTGAAGCCAGCTTTCTTGAAGCAAGTACTTAGCCATCACTACTCGCTACAGTGTTCACGGATTTCATCATCTACTATGCCGGTCTGCTGGGTTTCATGAACCCACGGAGGAATGCAAATGCCGTCGTTGTGGCGGTCCATGTCCCCTCTACCACCTACCTGATTGTACGGAATCCGTGTCGCTTTCAGCGAGAATGCTCATAATTCACTTTACCATGCTTGTTATATATCATGTTCGTATTTACATACCCAAGCAGGGTGCATTTTAAATAAATAAATACATTTCATTAAGGTGGCAGAAGCTACATGAGTCACTTTGTCAGATCGTCTGTCCAAACTTTACGTCCGGCCATAGCCCTGCAACTATATCGGACCCAACAGGGCTGCCTGTCATCTAAGCTGCCGGACCATCGCTAGGCGAAGCCTTCGTAGATATGTCACAGTGAAACGTAAGGGCCCAGACACTATATCCATCCATAGCTGGACCATGAACAGGTCCAATAGCGATCTCACGGAGCTCAATAAAGCATTCATTAAAATCTGGGAGACTAGGACGCATCCTGCCCAAGGCGGTTAGGAAGTCGGGGACTGACGCCATGTCGAAGGCATGCTCAAGGATTGCCTTGGTCGACAACAACGCTGCCTTGCTTACGCTCCTCTTTACTTTAGTCGTGTTGAGGTTACCGATAGGCTGCAGAGATGCGCGCTCTTTGGCAGTGATCATCAGAAAGAACTACGTGAAGTTCCGTGCGTAAGTCGCACGCTATTGCTGAGGGGAATGGATCACGCGGTTTGTGTTGGCCAGCGTACTGCATCCGCTGAAATACTAGTCCACGCTAACAAAGCATTTACAGATTTGGCTTAATGCCTCCGTACTAGTCACACTTGTCTTTGAAAACGCGTTTAGTACCGTCAGGATGGATCACGTACTGAGAGTGGTTATAGTTGAATCCCCTTCATTATATTTATTATAATCCAAAGTTATTTATCATCAAGTCAAATTCGCCTCCCCCCTGTTTTATCTCGCCGCTAAAGACTTGGTCAACTCGCTTGATAGTCCACTCAACTTTTTTTTGAACAAGGTCATTTATTTATTATATACACAATTACAATGGTATGTGTTTCATACATTTACAAATATTTGCAAGGAGGATATAGTAATTTAAACCTACTACAGTTACAATTGTGTGGGTAAAAAGTTGCAGCCGGAATGAAATTACTTTTGTTTACCTCTATGCGAGAGTCAATTTAAGATGACTAGTGAACCAATCATTAACGGGATAATAGGTGTGACTTTAAATTAAAGTTATTTAAGGATTTCAAACAACGCAAGCTAACCGGAAGAGTGTTCCACTCTCTGACAGTTCCCACTCCAAAAGCTTGGCTGCCCTTGCTGCTTCGATGCATGCGGATCCTCAGTGTGACCGTGTTAGATGCTTTGGTCTCTCTCGCCCCTCCAGACCTTTGATATTTGAACAACGATACTATTAGACGTAATATTAGTACGGTCTGCAAGGACCTAGAAGATATAAAGCTTCGCTACATGCAGTGGTTTTCGGGTTCCCGCGTAGCATACGACGACCTGGATCTCCCCGTGATGTCCCTGTTTTCTCGCTATCTTGGTTTGACAATCGAACGAAAGAGAGAAAAACTCGAGATTCGTTTTAATAGTCTTCCCCAGCTGGGTGTTCAGAGAACTACAAGTTCCATGGAATCAACTGCTGAGCTTTCTCAGCTCACATGGAGGAAAATAACTTGAAGCTGGGTCTCGCGTTTGGATTTATACTTACCGCTAGCCAGATGTGGATGGGCTTTCCCGAAGCAGTTTCCCTTTTAGTCGTAGCTTTCATCGCTTCATTGCATTTGGACCGGTGGCGTTGAGTCTTGTTGATCCTGGACCCCCCTGGGCGGCTCCGAACTTCCAGTTTACGCTGAAGCGGACTAAAAGTGGCACGGTTGCATTCTGTGGGGCTCTCCCGGAGATCCATGCCATTCAGCGTGCGTAGTCAGAACTGGCAAACGACATTCAAGAAAGCGGCTTCTCGGCGAAAACAAATTCAATCGCTGACAAAAATAAATTGCTGAGTACCATTCTGGACGACGAGTCTACACAAATATTAATCGGGTCGTAATTGCGACCAGAGCTGGTGACATGAGAACCGATGACAAGAGCTGGTGACATGACAACCGATGAAGCAGCCAAGTGCAGTCCTCACTCAAGCCTCGATTACGCTCACTTGTTTTTACCTCTTGCGTTCGAGATACTAGGAGGCCTGGGCTGCTTACAAAGAAACTGCTCAGCAATGCCGGAGAGGGTTAGCCTTGCCCCAGGAGGGTGGCGGAGTATTTACGGCAATGTTAGATATTTACAGAGGGAATGTTGCCTCGGTGAGAGGAACCCTGGCTAGATGAACCAGCCCAAGTCTGAACATAATGCTTTAAGTCATGCCCTGAGGACACGCTTATACATCACAGATATGTATATATATATATATATATATATATATATATATATATATATATATATATCATCTGTTAGTCTATAAGACTCGATTACCGTGAAAAGTTATAGTGTACAGCGGGACTAATTATTTAGAAGCAGTGTCTTCATAAAACAGTCATCATCATCACTTACCTCCACCGGAATCATCTTCATCATTTACCACTACCTCCGCCTTTATCACGGTCTCTCGTCTTCAACATCATCACACCATCATCATAGTTGCCAACTTCATCTCTCCTAGCATCTCCACTTCGACCGTAAGTTTCATTGGAACCACCCCATCCGTCATTATCATCACTGCAGTACAGTACCGGTCGTATCAATACTCATCATCAGCAGCATCAACGTTTGGCTCTCTCTTCATATCACCTACAGTCTTTTCACCATCACCAGTCTTCATCTCTACTCTCATTATCGACGCCGCTGTTGTCAAAACTCCCCCTCCCCGGATGCCAGTATCACTATTATCAATCGAACACGAACTTCAGTCTGCCCGGCGACTGCATGATAAACAAACGGTGCTTTGTTTGTAAACAGGCGCGGCGCAGCAATAGCTAGCCATGCCGATGCAGCGAACACCAACAAAAGAGGTACAACGTGACGTGCCTGCGTACGTGCATGTGGACGGAGAGGCGGATGGACGCATTGCTGGTCCAACCAACGATGCGGGCGGTCCGGCCCATCGTCCAAAGGCGGGATGCGGGAAGCGCGTTGCATCAAGTCCTGTGGAAGACACTCGCAGCAAAGATATGCGTATATCACAGGCAGTGGCTCACTCAGCGACCGTGGGAGTCACAAGCGAGCCTACCGAGGACGGCGGTGACGGTAAAGACGTTCCGGACGAATCGGAGTTTATCACGGTGACCCGGTCTAGGCGAGCTCGTGCGCCAAAGGTGGTAGTAGAAAAGAAAGGGGGAGTAATATTTTCAACGGACGACAACTCCTTGGAGCTACATTTCAACGATGTTTGTGACTTTATTGCTAAGCATGTCAAAGGAAAGATGGAAGAACCGCGTTTTACAAGAAGCAGAGAGCTCCTAATCGTGGTTGAGGCTGAAGAAGATAGAGCCACGCTACTATCGCTTCAGGAGTTAGCCAACGTAAAGGTATCCGCGAGGATCAGTGGAGGCCGATCCACAGTGAAGGGTAAAATCTCCGGTGTGCATCCCTCAATATCGGAAGCTACAATCTTGGCGGCTCTACAGCATTGTGGTGTTTCCGAAGCAATACGGGTGAAATCTAAAGACCCGAAGACAAACATAATATCGACATCCGAACAGGTTATTTTGACATTCGCGGGCGGAAATTTTCCAGCTGAGGTTCGGTTAGGATTGAAACGGCACGGAGTCGTCTTATATCGGGAACCCATGCAATGTTTCAAGTGTTACAGCATGGATCATTTTGCAGCCAACTGTAAACTTCTTAATCCGAGATGCAGAAAGTGTGGCTCTACGGAGCACCTGAGAAAGGATTGCAAAGCCCAGGCTCGGTGCAGCTTGTGTTTTGGAGAACACGAAGCCACCTGGGGCTCATGTCCACATAGACTAAAGCGCATGGAATTATTACAAAAATCGTCTCAAAATAGCATTGGAAAGCGCTTGGATGCCCCGTTAGTACCACTCTGTACTCCTGTGGGCCACATACAGGCATCTGATAACTTCTCAAGGCGCACTTGGTCCTCGGTAGTAAAAAATGGGATCAAAGTCAACGAGGCGACATCCAAACCTCGAAGACCCGAACCACCGAAGGATCCAGCACTAACAAGTGCTCCACCTGCGACCGTCGAAAATAATTTGAGTGAGCAGCACGTGCCGCTGCTGAAAGTGGAGGATATAGTGCAACAGGTGATTTCAAAGATCATGCCGATGTTGAAAGATATCATTGCGCAAACAGTGGCTAGGGCCATTCAGGAAGTTATCCCGAGCATTCTGGGAGGGCTGATGGGCGCCCCGTCAGCCGCCTCGCCTTTACTGCAACCCACGACCAATGACGCTGATAGCGCCAGGCCTACACGACAGGACAGAAGCGCAGATCGTGCAACGACATCTTCCTCCGGCTTTAAGTCGACCTGACATCTGAAGACAGCGGTGAACAGGCCCCTTGCGTACGAGAACCGGCAGAACCAGCAGAATCCAGTAGAGGGTGCGCGTATTCAGATAGTAATGTGGAACTGCGAGGGGAGGGGGGTGTTAGATCTGCTAGCGGACGACGCATACAGAGGGATAGACATTCTTATTTTGACGGAGACCTGGGCGCGAGAGCAGTTTGATATACGGGGATTCTATGGGTACCATGCACTGGCGTCTTGTAGAGAGGGTCCGGGTAGGCCAAGCGGGGGAGTATCAGTTTTTGTTAGACCATTGGTAGGAGAAATGAACGTAAAAATAGTAGCAGAAAATCTGATTGCAGTAGCTTCACCCAAACTAGAAATAATGGCTACCTATGTGCAACCGACGGGGACGGAGTCAACGGAAACGATGATTGAGCGCCTCTTGCTGGGTATAGAAGCGTTACCGAGAAAGGCTCCAATAATTATAGGAGGGGACTTTAATGCGAGATTAGACAGAATGGATTCAGAAAGAACGGTAGCCTTGCTAGACGTACTGGATGAAATCGGCTGCTGGGTAGTCAACAGCGCGAATGTGTTTACATATGAATGCCACTCTGGTTCGTCAGTCATTGACCTATTTGCAACAGATATGGATAGAAGGGACATAACGTTTGCAGGGGAAAACAATCTATTACAGGAAGGGGCGGGACTTAGAAAGCATATACCGATGGGCATCTGGGTGAAAATTAAGGGGACTGATCAAGAACGGGGAATGGTGGAAAGCTCAGGAAGAAGACTTAACGTTAATACTCTATTACAGGGGCTTAACAAAGTATTTCCGGTGCCAGATGAGATACACATAGATTGCTACGAACGCAGCCTGGTAGGGTTATTAAATTCTGCGATACTACCGGTGCAGAAGAGAAGCGAAAGACCTTGGTTTAGTGAGCGGTGTAGGATGGCCAAGCAGGCCAATAGGTTGACGCGGGAATACGTAAAAATCGTTCCGGTTATGCGGCCGTTGGCCTCGTTGGTTAAACGGTTGGTTAAGGCATCTTATAAAGAAGAAAAGCAAAGGTACTGGGAAAAGAAAGAATGGGCAGCAATAAGGGAGGCTGAAGTACGGCCATATACATGGCTGAGGCGAAAGGGGAGGAGGCAATGCTCAGTAGAGACGGGCAGGCTAGTCGAACATTTTGGGAGGATTTTGGCCGGGTCGGATACAACCCCGAAAACGGTGGTAGAATATGAAGGCCCCTGGGATCAAACGACAGAGGAAGCTAGAATTTGGATAGTGAGGGCAATCACTCTTAGGGAAGTAATGGAAACAATCGACAGAGCACCACGGGGGAAAACGCACGGAAATGATTTGATAAGGAATGAACACATAAAAGATACCTTAGTTCTCGCGCCATGCTGGCAAGCTCTATTCAATGAATGCTTAAACACTGGGGAAATTCCACAGGCCTGGAGGGAAGCGACATTAATTGTCATTCCCAAAGGAAAGGGTATAGAAACGGAACCAGAGGCCTGGAGGGGAATAGCAATAAAGAGCTGCCCATACAAGATATTTTCAGGAATAATAGCTAGGAGATTGGAGTCTTTCTTAGAGGAAAGGGGGGTAATACCGGAGGAACAGCATGGATTTAGGAAGGGAAGGTCAACTCACTCAGCAATTGAAGGGCTGCTCGGAGCAATCTGGGATACTCTGTCCAGGCCGAAGAATTGCCTATATGCTGTGTTCGTAGATTTAAAAGCGGCGTTTGACATAGCGCCAAGGGATAAGATAGTTAAAGAGCTAGCTAAAATGGGAGTGCCGGGAGCAATGCTGAGGTTGCTCATCAGCATCTTAAAACAAAACACGGTGCTGATTGACAACGGGGTTGGCATTGCAGGGGAGGTAATTCAAACCACAGGGGTCGCGCAGGGCGATGGACTGAGTCCACTACTGTTTTCCGTTCTTCTATGTGGGCTCCCTGAACGGATAAGGACGGGCTGGACTCGAGAGTGGGCCAAGATTTTAATGTACGCAGATGATGTAGTGATCTTTAGTTGTAGCCTTTTCAGAGTGAAGCAAGCAATGGATCGGCTAGTTACATTCATGGATCAAATGGGCTTAAAGGTTAATTGGGAAAAGACAGTAGCCATGAAATTCCGAAGGGGCGGCCGTCTGGCCAGGGATGACGTACTTCAAATCAGGGGAAAGGAATTAAAATTTGTAAATAAATTCACATACCTAGGGCTCACCTTAACAACAAGGGGCAGTAGTTTTCGATCACACATCCAGGAGAGGGTTAGGAAGGCCACTATCGCAGCCGCGGCAATTAAATGTCCACATAAGCTCTCGGTCGATGCAGCAGTAGCCCTTTTTGGGATACAGATAGCGCCCATTGCCACATATGGCATTTTACTAATATGGGATAAGGTGGGAGTAGACGAATTGCGTTTAATCGATGGGGTAAGGTTTTTCTTTCTAAAGAGGGTTTTTGCGCTTTCAAATACATGCAGAAATAGGGTGGTCCACGTGTTGGAAGGTGGCCCACTGCTGACAGAGGAGCTACAAAAACGATGGAATCTGAAGAAGACGTGCGCCTTTGACGTTTATATGCGAAATTGGCGAACCAAAATTAGCGAGGTAGACATAGGAATTTATGGGACAGCAGCAATGAGAAGCACTGGGTGGAGGGCTAGCGGGGTGAAAGATCGCCATTTAACAACGGCATTTGCAGCTCACGGATTGCATTACGTTCTATGCAACAAGGAGGGCTTCCATGAACCACAAGACGAATGTCGATGCAAAGAATGCTGGAGTAAATGTGATAAATACCACGCCGCGGTTTGTCCGGCGGTTCGGTCCATAGCAGAACTGGCAAAACGCTAGATCGATTGTTGTGTGAAAAACTGTGATGTAACATAAACACACTTACCCAGCCCGGGTGTTAATAAATAATATATATATATATATATATATATATATATATATATATATATATATATATATAGCACAAAATCAAACGCATATAAGGCGCATTGTTAGCCGTTGTTAACATGTTGCGCATACCAACACAATTCCTAGGGCCACTGAGCTGAACAATAATATAACACGTTTTAGAGCATTCATTTGTTTTGTACGTTTCATGACGCAAAAGCGATGCTTACCATTACCACCAAACACGCCCTTAGTGGTTCTTTATCGATTCGAATAAATTAAAACGGCTAGTTCTTTATTATATATTATACTCACAGTCCAACTTTGGTTTTGTTATGCGCACATTAGTCTTAAGCACATACAAGGATGGCGCCCGGCTTATCCGCTTGAATGAAGAAACTCGTTCAGCCATAGGCAAGCTCACATATTGCCATTACTCGTGGGCTAATTGCCATGGAAAACTCAAACATGCAACGAGGGCCTACTTTTATTACTAAGGAATGCACCCCCGGTGACCAATGCAACACTGCTTAGCGAAATTCGGTTTGCGTTGGTGTTTGATGTATGCCGAAATCGTTATCGACACCCGCTCGTTCCAATGTCCTGAATGAATATAGAGCTATTAGGACTGGCACAGCCGGTGCCGCTGCGCATAGCGGTCGCAAAAACCTCTCGCGACGGCCGTTGCGAGACTTGGGGGTGTGATCAAGGCCGTGCTAAGAAGCCAAGTAGTGGAACTGTGAGAGAAAAACATTATCCCGATCGTCAACATACATAACGGGAACGTTGACTGACGAGGGCCACGGTTTTTTTCTCTCTCCAAGATGCAGGCCGCTACCCTCGACGAGATTGAAAACCGCCAACCGTTAACATATTGACTCATATACTCGTATCTACGTATATATGTATCGAATGCAAGCTGACTATTCAGCTGGAATCGGATTCATCAGAAATTCATTTCTTATTAACGATACTGTATTTGCTCGACAGAGAGAGAACGGAGAGAGTGAGAGAGAGAGCAATATATTGCCTCGTCGAGAAATGCGGTAGCCGTTCCTTGAAGAACGCGATTTTTTAGTATCCATGCGCGCGATAATTTGGTTGCACGCACAATTATTGATAAGGAAACTCGGTATGTATGTATATATAGAGAGCGAGAGGGAAAACGAGAACTTACATTAGTCTAGATAAACATGAGTATATTTAGTATCAAGAAATACAGCATTTCACGGTCTCGTTTCCAGACTCCGCAATAAGGCAAAGTATGTATAACATTTGGCGTAATAACCAGAATGAACTACATGACCAGTGGCACTGAAAATTTGAACTGAACACTCGCCGGGTGGTAAACAAGTGTAAATTCTGTGCTGATGACCTACGTTCGCCATAGGTAGTTACAGACAGGAACTGAATTAGCGCTCAACTTGCAAGAACTCAAGCAATGCGTTCAGCTCGACTTAGCCTTAAAGTTTTAAAGTTTTCGGGCTGACCTTCGGACAAAATTTAACGTCCACAGAACTGTTTTTCACATTGCTTCATAGACGGACTCCCATAGACTTAGCTTTACTCACATATTGATGGCGCCCAATAAAGTTAAAAGCAAGATTTCTGAGATGGGGTGACGTCGGGCAGAGCGCCTCTTATATGTTGCATTGCGTTTTCTGGCTGTTTGTCTGCCACGTATCCCGCATGTCGCTGTGTTCTCCTTGTTCTGTGTGCGTCAATGAGTAAAGCTTGTAGAATCGAGTGTGATTAAGACCGTAATCAGACATGATCGGACAAAAACGGGGAGCACAGATGTCTCAATAAAAGAGGTGGCGCATTACTATTCACTCTAATTGTTATTCTCATTATTTAGCGTCGTAGTAACGTTCCAAAATACGACCCTCCTATACTAGCCAGACTTAGAAACTCTACAGGGTAAATACCGCTGGCTAATAATCGTACGGCGCGTTTCTTTACCTAAGACTCTTGAGAAATAATCAGTCATTAAAATGTTCACAGAGCAAGTACCAGGACGACACACTTGTAGGAAACGCGGAAATACCGCAGCAAAAATTACCATCATGTATCGTCTTTTGGAAGAAGGCGAGATGCCCTTTAATCTTGTTTTAAGCCCACGACCCGATGCCAATATGGCAATCCCAGTGGATGGTGATTTTGATGCAACGTCTAAGTTAAAGTAAGTCGGTTACCTTGCCTACGCCGGCTCGACCCGGCAACGACAGAACGGCGAGAGCGACAGAGCCCTTATAAGGCTCTGCGTATGCCCATTTTGACATGCTCGAAGAAAACAATCTGTTTATAAAACTAAATATGACCACTGACCTTAGTGTAACTCGTAACCTTACGTAGCATGTACTGGCTATATGGATATATATATATATAGAGAGCCAGGATCAGCCAGTACACGTTACGTAGTTCTGGGTGTTTCACTTATCCAATTGCAAGATGTCATACGTGTTTCTGTTGCACTTCACAATATTTGCTATATATATATATATATATATATATATATATATATATATATATATATATATAAAGTTTAAATATTTCAGTAGAAGACAGTCATCATATAGAGCCTATCCTACCGAATAATACGTAAGCAATTTATTTATCACACGCCACCCTTTCTTATTTTTGGAATGACTGAAGTCATCTATATTTCATACACACCAAGGTTTGCAAAATGCATTTAGCTGATCCTTAGTGCTTCTAACCGAGTGTACTCCTGCGCAATTATTCTGTATCTGATTATACCTTTTTGTGGACTATCAAATAAAAGCCTAAAAAACATTGCGGCCGGGATAATTCAGCAGAGAGAAGAAACGTCTAGCAAATCTCGCACATTAATTTCTCAGCAGAAATGTGTTGACTAACGTCGACTAATGTCATCGCAATGCAATGTCCAAACTACCTGAGGACGTTGAGCTATTGGGGGTATCTCGTCTCTGTAGACTGGTGCCGCTTGACGACGTGTCCAACGGTTATACGAGTTTTGCAGGTCTAAATGTGAACGCAAGAGACCTCCGTTCCGGGACGAGGTTCGACGAGCTCATGGCCCTTATGGACGGCTCACACGTTGATTGGGATGTTGTCGTAGTGGAAGAAACTTGGTTTGGGGAGGCCGACAAACTTCTTTACAATTTACAGGGCTACAATTCCATATCTGCCTGCGACCTTGTGCGCTCGACCTTATGGGTACCGCTATAAAGTCTAGCGATGACGGCAATGTACAGGCCATAAGGCTACGTCTGCGCCGCCCTGGCTTTGACGGCTATGTCGTCGGAGTACACTCTAATGACATACGATCGTCGAACACTCTTATGGAGATACTTGACGATATTCTGCCAGCGACTGGGGATTTACCTTGTGTTCTTATGGGGACACCAACATTGACCTACTAGAAGGGGACCCTATCTCTGTTCAATATTGTACTGCTCTTGCCAGCAAGGGTTTTGAGTATGCAGTCAGGTATTTTCCGATCACTGCCCAGTAGGAATCATGTTAGCGGGCAGCACGACACTATTGTCACAGTTTGTGACAAAACCTGAGGCTTGCCCTGCCTACCGAAAGCTCAATGATGAGGGCCTAGGGCGTTTTGAGGACGGTGTCTCCAGGGTGGACTGGTCCTTAGTTCTTGCCTCAGATGACCCCAATGCGGCTTACGAATCGTACAATAGGGAGCTTCGACATCTGTTCGACCAAAGTTTCCCGTTGGGGCAGCGTAGGGCTCCAAAAAAGGTAAATCGTGCTCCTTGGTTTGGCCGTGAACTGGCTGAGCTAAGACGTGTGGTTGACAGAGCACGTCGTCGGTGGCTTTACAAACGGACCGTAGATGACAGGGAGACGTTGCAGCGGTGGCAGGCAACTTATAGGAAGAGGCTCCGAGGAAAAAGGGACGCCTACTTTGAGAAACAGTTTGTAGCTGTCTGTAATCGGCCTGCAAAACTGTGGGCGTCTCTTAATAAAATTTGCGGCCGTGGTAAAAAAGAGGCCACGATACCCAAGCGTCTGCTAGTCGACGGCCAAGAGCTTGAAGAGGCCCAGGAAGTGATAGACGCACTAAACGAGTTTTTTGCCTCAATCGGTGCTAAAACCGCGGCTGGACTTTCCCAACGGGGGGCGGTAGACGCCATTTCTGGCATAGGGAGCTCCGAGCCCCATTTATTTTTCTTTAGTGATATCACAGCTCAGGGGCTGCACTGCGCTGTAAAAAATGTGAAATCGGATCTATTTGAAGCCGGGGAAACGTGCCAGGTCGATTACAGTTGAATTTAGTCGACGCGTTATCAGGCCCTCTAGCTGCGAGCTTCAACATATCGATCAGGACCGGGGTGTTCCCAGAACGCCTAAAGACATCAGCGGTAACCCGCTTTACAAAGACAAGGGCGATAGGAACCAACCTGGAAACTATCGACCGATATCGCTGGTGTCATTTATATCTAAGGTCTTTGAGAGACGTATTAAGAAGCAGCTCGAGAAATACCTAAACGCGACCAATTTTCTGTCTAAAAACCAATTTGGCTTCAGGGAGTCGCGATCAGCGGAGTTGGTTCAAAACTATATCTGGTGGCAAATAGTCAAAGCTGCTGAAAACGGGAAAATGTGTCTCGGCGCATTCCTTGACGTAGCGAAGGGTTTTGACTGTCTTGACTACTCTATATTTCTTAAGATGCTGCGAGAAATGGGTTGCGCACCAAGTGTAACTGCCTGATTTAAATCGTACCTAAGCGGACGTAAGCAATTTGTGTCGGTGGGGGGCTTGAGCTCCACCCCTGGGACTTTCTTGATTGGGACTCCCCAGGGGTCGGTTCTTGGTCCCTTCATCTTCATAATCTACATAAATTTCGTCTTGCGTGGCATTGAAAGGGATATAGAGTGTCGACCAGTGGTATATGCGGATGATACAACTCTGCTGTTCCGCATCTCACCTGCTCAGCTATCAAACGATCAAGTTAATCTTAGGCATGTGGAAACCGGTGTCGAAACGGCAATTTCATATTTTAAACGGTTCTGCCTTGTCGTGAATCCGACTAAGACGAAACTCGTCTTGTTTCATACACCTCAGCGGGCATCGAGGCTGCAACTAGACACAGGTTAAATATCCCTTCAAGTGGGCGGTGCAGCTGTCCCTCTAAGTTGAGAAGTAAAATGTCTCGGTATCTCGCTTCATGAGAGCATGAAATGGGAAAGTCACGTTTGGTCGAGCGTCAGGGTCTGCTGTGCTGTGGTGGCATCGCTGGCCCGTCTGAGAAAAACCAAGGTCTCCCGCATTGTTCTGGTCCTTGTATACAGGGCGCTCCTGGAATCGATTCTCACTTACGGAATCACTATATGGGGCGCAACCTACTCGGGAACCCTGCACTCGTTGCGAGTGATCCAGAACAATGCGGTGCGAGCCATTACTGGTCTGTCTCGTCGGAACGACATGTCGCCATGGTACGGCAGACTCGAACTACTCAAATTCGATCAGCTGGCACGATTAAATTTAGCCGTACTTGCCCATAAGGTGGTTAAAGGCAAACTACCTTCAGGTTGCGATTTCGAATTCCAACTCACCCCCTTCAGGTCTCAGCGATATGAGGGCCAACTCAGGGTTCCCAGATGCAGGTATTTTTAATAAAATATGACTTTGACATAAATTGTGACAGATTGCCTGTAAAAGAGCATGTCAATAAAACAATCTGATGATGATGAACTTGCTGGTTAGTAGCATAACACCACCTATTTCCAGGTTACAACTTGTGACGCTGCTTATAAATTTGGGACGTGTAGAACAACTACCCTTTTTCGTTTGCCCGCCAGCTGAAGGTGTGACGGGTCGACCTGCGGTACCAGAACGTTGCGCAGGCGTTGATTTAGGCCAAAACCGAAAAGCTGTTTAGGCCGAAGGTGCAAACGATCGCCATTCCAGTAGTGTCCAGTGGTTCGTTAGGCTTCAACTGTCTGTGAAACTGTCCAGGCAGACGACTGCGCGCTGCCAGATATAGCGCGACACTTGAAAATTTAGGGTGTGAATGACTGTGCACTCAGGCGTCGAAAGTGCGCTCTGCTACTCTCCGAAAAACAAATGGCTTGGCGGTTTTTCAAGTAAATTGCTCACAGAGACGTTGCCAAACGACAACGCAAAACGACGTGACGACGCGGAGAACGCAGTTCCAACGTCAAGCGCTTCTCTTCGTCGTGTATCCATGGTCGTGTCGGCGATACGGCGTGTGGCCAGGAAAACATATCATCGACCTTTTGAGGCAATGCCCATCCTTCGAGAACAGGTGTCTAGATTTAGTCAGATTGAGCGGCGACCCCAATCGTGACGCCGCCAGCACCGCCGCGTGGCCTGCAAGCGCAGCACACGTAAAAGTACACTGATTTCTCTGTTTTTTTTTTTCTCTAAATATACGTTGCAACTATTTTTCGCGGGCACTGCTTGCAATCTACCTTGTTGTTCGTATCTTTTCTGACTAGGCCACAAAATGAGCCTGGCTATCGCCATGACTGCGGTATGCGCTGACGATTCTTATCGCAAGCTTCTGTCGGTTTTTCTGTAACTTTATCGCGCTCGCGCCCCTCCTAGGATGGCGTAACGCATGGTGTCGAGTCTGCACATCATCGCACGCTGCTACGTTCCATAGCAGGGGTGCCAGGACGAATCTTTGTGGGACGCTTGTTATGTCGAACTCCTTTTCTCCGTAAACGGCCGTCTGGCTGCTGAGCTAGGAAAGGGCCGTAACGTTCTGCTGCACGCACAGAGAAACGTCCTTCTCGGCACTGTGGTTCAGGTTAACTTGCCAGCTCAGGAAGTTAAAGGAGTTGCGCACGTCCAGAAGAACGCAAACATGCAGAGCTCGCTCGACCACTGAATTTCCGTCTCTGTCCATCGGCCTCCTATGTTACCAGGTCGATGGTCGTCAAACGCCTTTATAAGAAGCAAAATGGTCTCTTTGAGAGTGCCCACTTTTGTTCCAGTTCCGCCGTAAGCTTGCTGTTGATGGGCGTTTAATTTCTCTATCAAAACCGGGGTAGCATTCTTTCGTGCCGCCGGATAGGCTTCTTCTTTCAGAACCTTGTCCGCCATAAGCTTGAAGACCTCCAGTTGTTCGTGACGCAACATCCTCACAGCTTCCGCCTATTGGGGGTACTTTTTCACGAGGATTTCTATTCCTGGTCAAACGGGGTCGGCATGGCTCGGGAAAAGTCACCGAGCCGTATTCTCCAGGAGGTCATCGGGTAGTGTTGGTCGTAGCTATTTTATTTTATCCATAGCGATCTTATAAGGTTTCCCCATATGTTATTCTTCACTTCCTCACAAGTTTTACACCGTTTTTTTCCTTGCTGGAAAACGCGTTTGAAAGCCTTTCGTGCTTTCTCTGCTACCACGACTACTTCTACTACTGCTACTACGCCTGCCACCATTTGTCTATCTGTCGTGCTGAACAAATTTCGCAACAACAGCCGCAGCCGCGTGCGCTTCTCCATTGCGCCTGAAACCGCTGCTTTGAATACAAAAAGCTGTCATCTTTTTCTCTTTGTTTCGTTAGAGTAGTCGAGAAGGAATGTGGATAAAAACAAAATAAAGTATGTCGGGCTAACATCGGCTGTTTGTGTGATCCGACTAGGCAATCACCGGGAAGTGCTCTGGGGACCCAGAACAAAGATGCTTAGGTATGACCCCGGAAACTGAATTACCCGCATAAGAACCTCTACAATGTACTATTTATGCGATTTAGTGAAGTGTATTATATAGATACATTGAGCAATACTGAACATAAAGGTATTAGGTACGAATCCCCGGAATTATCCTGACGAAGAACAAAACGATAACTAAATTTAAATTTTAGATTTGCACTCAAATGGTATGTTTATTAAACAAAACAATCGGGTATGTGATACAGGGGACATGGACCGCCACAACGACGGCATTTGCAGTCCTCTTTGGGTCCATAAAACCCAGCAGACCGGCATAGTAGCCTCTCATATATAATATGATTCGTATTTACATACCCAAACAGGGCGCATTTTAAATAAATGAGCTAAACAAAACACGCTAATAATAATAATATTAATACAAATAATAATAACGACACACTTCACGACAAAAACAATTGGCTGAGATTACTCCCTCCGTTAAGATTGGGTGACGTCGCGCCGAATGAATACGTGGGAGTCTAAAATAGACAAACATCATGTCATGTTATGCCACACCACACCATAACGACACTCGCTGATGACATCGTACAATCTGTTTATAAAAATTATTAGTATTATACAAATGCCCTAAGAGTTTAAGCCACACTTCTTCGTATCGCCACCACTAACGCGATGTATATTATAATTATGGCAGCATGTTGTTGTGGTACCATGGATCCCACTAATTCACATGGACGCGTGTGTCACTGGCTGCCACTGCGGCCAACGTTGTTCGCGTCTATGCTTGGCGAAAAATGGACAAGCTAAATAAGAGATGACCCGAGAACGATAATTTCGCCGATGACATCGAGGACGAAGTTGAAGAGAACAACTTCTTGCAGGGTCCTGGCGGCCCGCGGCGTCTCATGCAGTCCCAGGCACGGACATATAGCCTGATCGGATCTGAGCAGAAGGTCGCGACTAGCAAATAACTTATAGCGGCTGAAGGACTGGAATTCCACGCATCCCATGCAAATACGTAGACAGTCTGACCTGCGGCCTTAGTGGCGCTGCTGTGGTATCATACATTACATAAATAACCGCCTTCAATCGACCTTGATCAAACGCTGCACTCAGCGCGCTAATGCACGCAAGTATATTCCCATCAACAGTCAATATGATTCGCTCGTGATATCAGCAATATTCGTATACCCGTCACTCTGCCAACGCTTTACACAATATGGCATCGCTCGGTCGGTAACTTACAGACAACCAACGGCTGATGGACTCTATCGACTATCTTGCCAACCGTAAGCTGTCGTCTATGTCGCTGTTGCTCCGAATTACCGTACTTTCTACACCGTGAGTAGAAGACACAAGCTCTTCGTTACTTACTTAGTTAGCTACCGTCTCTTTGACGGTTGACTGTGTAGTTTTTATTACTGCGATAACGAAAGTGGTTGGTGTTCGTACAACTGCGCTCGTTTAATGGTGTCGGTTGGGTTTTGCCGCGCAAATTGTATGCGGCGACTGTTGATTGCCCGCGTAAGTGAAGGGATTTCAAATAAATGTACCTCTCGATAACGGCGGCAGATACAGCTCTTACTGTAGAAATGCAACTGACGCTCATCTTGTACGTATATTTCGTTTGGACCCGAGCAAACCGCGCTTCTACGAGATAGCAATACAGTAGGCAGATGTGTGTCTGTATAACGTTTAAAGTATACATATGGCATGACCCTTCTTTCTCCGACAGACGTGTAGAAATCTGTAGCTAGCCGACAGAGTAAACATTTCTTCCTGTTCGGCCAGGGCTGAACGTTCGTCCCTATTTCATTGCCTTGAGTTAAGCTTAAGTGGCGGGAGCTCTATCCAAGGGCATACGTAGTACACAAAAATGCGTTCTACATGTACATTTAACATGTAAATCATGAGATAGTGTCCACTTTTTGATAAATAGACTTTTTTGGCTAAAAAAAGAACACGTTGCTAAATTTCCGTTCTAAGAATTTGATGGTCTTCTATTATTTTGCGTATTGTACACTTTTTGATACGAATGCGCCTTAAGCGTCAATAATAAAGTGGTCAAAAAATGTTAAAGTACGTTGGGCGCACTAGAAGAAGCATACCTGGGGTTTAAAAAAAAGGGTTCTCTTTTAAAGAGAAGTTTTTATCGAACGGGTTTGTATTAAACATTTTCTGAAACAAAAAAATATCCAGTTACTTTAACAATAAATCGTCCAAGCTAACAATGGCAATTTGTAGACGACGTGTAAACAGATTGACGATTTGGTACGTTTGATTACTATAGTAAATAATCTTCCGTGTTGGCCACATTCTAACGGGCTGTATATAAGGAACCACACTAGCACTGGGAAGGCTTCTAAGCCTGCTCTTTATTGATTAACTCAAACGCTTTATTCTCAGGCTGGATTTTCCTTTCTCCAAAACTATAAAATAAATAAAACTTTGTGGAACGGAAAGATAATATTAACTAGATATGCTATTTCGTGCAAGGAAGTTGAGATTGCTAAAAGAAAGCGGGAAGGGGGCGGGGGTAGAATGGGCATACGATAATTCAAGAGCGAGTGGGCTATTGGCAGATGCCAGGGCAGGGATGTTGGATATAAGGATACATAAAGCTAAATATAAGGTGAAGCAAAGTACAGAATGTCGAGCATGTGGGCTAAAGAATGGGTCAATCGAACATATTAATAAAGAATGTATAGCCTTAGGGGGGAGCAGAGATATAGATCTGTCGGAGGCCCTAGCTCTAGGACAACATGTTAGAAAGGACCTGGTCGATACTACAAAGAAGAGGTTGTCACAATGGAAAGCAAATACTCAGTAGGTATTGAAGTAGACATGGATTATATGGATGGGTAGGTAATATATATGCTGCCGCTCTAAGCGTCCCTGATATAAAAGGGTGACATGTGTATTTAGGTATGCATGCCAAGCGAACAATAAATCAATCAATATATGTTTGCAGTGAACAAATTGATACCTATATAGAATGATAATTCAAATAGAATTCATCACATGTTATGCAGCACGAAAGAATTCCACGATCCTCAGGAGTGTTGCAGGTGCACGAGGTGCTCTGGCCAGTGCGATACATACCACGTCGCAGCATGTCCTGCAGTTCAGTCAATAGCTGAACCAGCAAGATGAGAGAAGACCCAATGACGTGAACGAAGCACTAGTTGTGTCTGATGTATATGCTTACACCTTTACCCAACCTGTGTGTTAATAAATCATAACATTAATAATTCAAACAGATGCGTCTAGACACTAATCAGTTGTTGCCGGTTATTATACGTTTGATGTCTAAAACTATTATCGACGTACGCGACGTCCACGTGCTCGCAAACTCGCATGGGGTGACGCGGCCTTGCAATATGTTTCGTAATTTCAAGGCGATGGAAATATATGGTAGTCACGCAAGCACTTATAGTGCGCCATTTTAAAATGTTCGTAATATATGACGTTTACCGAGGGGACAATTGTTTACCCCCATTATGAGTTATTAAATTTTATGCCCGGGAATATATGTATATATATATATATATATATATAGATATAGATATATATATACCGAAACATATGTAGATTACCCGGTTATAGTCTTGACTCACTATCCTTGTCGTTGTTAAAATGGTGTATTTGTGGTTATAATCGCTACTTAACCTGAGTGAATAAATATAAAATATATTATGAGTTATACATACAGGGTGTTGCAGGAATATTTGAAGCGCGATATACAGAATTGTAGAGCTCGTTAAAGCAAATATTTTTTCTAATGGAACATGGTCTCTGAGAAGTCTTGTTTCGGAGTGAGAGCGAAATTACTACAATTTGTGACACTAGTGTTTTTGCCCGATATAGGAGCACAAAATGTGCTGTTGCGAGACAACCAGTCTTTCTAGACAGAAACTAAGCACACCATCGTGTTCGTGATAAAATTCTGCTCCATCTGAAGAATATGCAAGGCCGGTCAGAAGACGCGACATGGTCGCTTAAAAGTGAATTCGCCAAAAATAAAGTTCTTTATTAGCGTTCACGCCAAATACTTTAGAATCATAACCCTACAACCACTCACAGCGCTCAAAACGGACATATTCAGCCAATGCGCAATTCATGGCGATCATTTTGGTACCAAACTTATGGCAATGCGAGCTGTGGTTGCGGAGTAATTACGATTTTTCGGAGGGCATGTCCAGATTAAGTGCATGAAAAATGACGCGCTGCGGCTGTCGCGCGACACATCGGCGGTAGTGAACGTCGCCGTTCAGTCGCGTTCAATGAACGTCGCCACACAGTCATTTTACATGCACTTAATCTGGACATGCCCTCCGAAAAATCGTAATTACTCCGCAACCACAGCTCGCATGGACATATGTTTGGTACCAAAATGATCGCCATGAATTGCGCATTGGCTGAATGTGTCCGTTTTGAGCGCTGTGAATGGTTGTAGGGTTATGATTCTAAAGTATTTGGCGTGAACGCTAATAAAGAACTTTATTTTTGGCGAATTCACTTTTAAGCGACCATGTCGCGTCTTCTGACCGGCCTTGCATATTCTTCAGATGGAGCAGAATTTTATCACGAACACGATGGCGTGCTTAGTTGTCTAGGAGGACTGGTTGTCTCGCAGCAGCACATTTTGTGCTCCTATGTCGGGCAAAAACACCAATGTCACAAATTGTAGTAATTTCACTCTCACTCCGAAACAAGACTTCTCAGAGACCATGTTCCATTGGAAAAAATATTTGCTTAACGAGCTCTACAATTCTGTATATCGGGCTTCAAATATTCCTGCAACACCCTGTATATATTAGGCGTTTCGAAGTGGAGAGCTGCGGAGATGGTAATTGATTTATGAGTTATAGGAGCCATCATACAAAGGGTCGGCAATACTGTTGTGTCGAGCGTATTTCCTTGCTACAGTGCTGAATCACACCGAGGAGCTGGATCACTGGTGTACTGTGTACACACCTGTATACATGGTGTTCAAAACGTATCGCGACTTTTGTGTTTTTTCAAAAATTATTCATTTATTCATAAATATATATTTTGTCCCCTTCAAAGTAATCCCCATGAGATATTATACACTTGTGCCAACGGTTTTTCCAATCTTCGAAGCACTTCAAAAAACCATTTTTTTTTAATCTTGTTTAGCTCCTCCTTCGATGCCGTCTTTATCTCGTCAAGCGTAGCGTAACGTCGTCCTTTCATGGGCCTCTTCAGTTTAGGGAACAAGAAAAAGTCACAGGGGGCCAGATCTGGGGAATACGGTGGCTGCGGCATCATTAGTGTGTTGTTTTTGGCCAAAAACTCGCGCACAAGCAACGATGTGTGAGCAGGGGCGTTATCGTGGTGCAAAAGCCAATTTTTGTTCTTCCACAAATCCGGGCGTTTCTGGCGGATTGCTTCGCGCAAATTGCGCATAACTTGCAGGTAATATTCCTTATTGACCGTTCTACCCTGTGGCAAGAACTCATGATGCACCACGCCCCTGCAATCGAAGAAAACTGTCAGCAAAACTTTCACATTCGACCGAACTTGGCGCGCTTTTTTCGGTCTTGGTTCGTGCGGCAGCTTCCATTGAGATGATTGAGCTTTGGTTTCCACGTCATAACCATAAACCCACGATTCGTGACCAGTTATAACCCTCTGGAGCAAATTTGGGTCGTCGCGGACAGAGTCCAACATCTCATTAGCAATGTTCATGCGATACTGTTTTTGGTCGCAATTGAGCAATTTTGGTACGAATTTCGCGGCGACCCGTCTCATGCCCAAATCATTGATAAAAATCGAATGGCACGAGCCAATCGATACGTTTAGGTCCTCAGCAACTTCTCTAACGGTGATTCGACGATTGGCCAATACCATTTTCTCCACTTCATTAATTTTTTCGTCTGTTGTTGAAGTGCTCGGGCGTCCGGCACGCTCTTCGTCGTTCACATCTTCTCGGCCTTCTGAGAACATTTTGTACCACCGATAAACGTTGTTTCGGTCCAAGGTAGCTTCTCCGTATGCCACAGTCAACATTCGGAATGCATCCGCGCACTTAATTTCGTTTTTCACACAAAATTTGATACAGGTTCTTTGATCCATTTTTTTGAATAGGTAAAAATCGAAGACGATCCAAAACACGTGCAAGCAAAGCAGCTGTCAACAATTAACTGAACATTCAAAATGGCCGAGCTTGTCGGCATAAGTGAGAGACATGAGTACCAACATAACGCCACAAAAAATCGAAATTCGAATATACGTAACCCGCGAAAATTCAAAAGTCGCGATACGTTTTGAACACACCGTGTATATAACCATGTGACTGTGTAAATTCACTCTATTTTATGATTTATAATTTTTTTCTCAGAAAACTTAAGCATTTGTAATGCAGTTTCGCAAAAAAAAACACGTTCTGTATATATATATATATATATATATATATATATATATTGTACAAAAATATACATGCATGCATATGTTCTAACGGCGTAGTTTGGCATAAGCAAATATGTTTATACTGTTACCAATCAGCTTTTTGTTATATATATATATATATATGTATATATGGTAGTAGCAGAATACGTACCTATCCTAGTCAGGTTAGCATAACGTATAGCTTACAGAACATTGCCATAACCGCGACTAGAAGTCGCCGTGAATAACGTGACTCACACATGTGACCGGAGCGAGCAGCACACCACTGTAGCGTGGGTGTGCCTGTGTGAGATGATAGAGAGAGAGAGAGAGAGAAAGGGCAAGTATGAGTACTTGAGTACGCATATTTAAAATTTTAACAGACGCGCCTCACCCTGTCGTAATTTCATAAACGAGCTTCGCCGCCGCCGCCGCTGCCGCCTCCACAACCACTACCGCCTACGCGTTAGCGTAATCCGTCCAGCCGCCCGCGTAGCTGACGTAGGCTAAATCGAATCGTAACGGAGTTGAGTGCTTACCGGCATTGAGTGCCTGCCATGGGCTGTCTCCTCTCGGCTTCTCATCCGGCCCGAGGCCTTCACGACCGCCGCCAACACCGACGACGACGACGACAGCTAAAGAAGCAACTCGACGCGGAGATGAAAACAAGCGCGACAATTGACAGTTCACAACGGACGACAGAGTTTCTCGGACGAATAGCAGCAGCAGCAGCACCACCACCATCTCGACCACCGAGGACTCGAGGAGCACTCGAGGAGTCTTCCGCCTTCTTCGTGGCCCGAGAAGACACTTGAACACTGCAGGCAGACGGCAAACATTTGCCCGGCGGACTCCAGCACCTCTGAAGTGGCGTGCAGCTAGCTGGTCCAGCATGTCCAGCTGATGCCGCCTATCTTGGCAGCCAGATGAGGTCAAAACCTGCAACTAAGGCGGCCGTTAGAGGAGAGGTTTTTGGACTCAACGCCGTGGGTCTGGGCGTTCTCTGTGTACGTATGTGTAATGCGTTTGCTCGTAACGAGCACACTAGAGTCCGTAGGTTGCAAGTGCAATCAGGCAATACTAGGAATAGTCGGCATGCTTGAACGGTGAGCGACGATTCCTACGGCGTGTAGGACCACGTCGGGCGGATTAACGGTTATCTCTCTCTCTCGCTCTCTCTTTTGATATTCTAGCTAGAATCTAACACAGCTGGCTGGGACCGCCATATGCCAACTTGTTCGCTTATTTGCATTAATATCTGCATTGAGTACCATTATGTGTATGTGTTAGGCGTTGATACAGCTTTCTTTTTGCATTGACATATTGTCACAGACGATAGAAAATTAAACACTTTCAACGTGGTCATCACTGCGCGGTGCGGTTCATTTTGACTTTCTGATTAATAGGCCGGCATTCTGATTAATAATATTATTAATAATTATGAGACATAGTAGCAGAGTACTAGCCTGTAAAGACAATTAGGTGTTCTAACTTTAATCACGCGCCACATAGAAAGTTTGGCCCTGCGCCGTCTATTATGGACGGACCTGCGTAGTTACATAAAGGCATAAACCGCTGGATGGCTTCCAATTAATACAGAATAAACGAGGAGAAGCGCAAAGGCTCGAACTGCCGCTTCGAAGCTGGCCGAAGGCGACACTATATGCCCTGAATCCTAACGACACCTTTACGCTACACCGAAAATAAACTGATACATTAAAGAACCTCCACCCTTCAAACCTAGTCGACTGCAGCATAGTTGCTCATTGCTTTTCGAATAACTAAGCATTCGTAGGGCACGTTAAAATACGTTAAGAACGTCGAGAGAGCAGGCTCAGCAAAAGAGTAACTTCTGCGCAAATACTTTGGGGTGCAAACTCAGTAAAGAAGTCACTTCTGCGACATAACGGATTTTTGTTCTACGCCGAAGCGTGCGCGATCATCGTCCACACAAGCGAATGATGCAGATCTGTAGGCTTCCAATATAGCGTATTTAGCAAAATGCACCTCTCTTAGTGTAGTAAGACACTCCTATTTTTCAACGTTTCTAGGTTTAACTCATAAAGTTTGTTAAACAAATCTGATCGGCACCGATTGTTAGCGAAGCTACGCTGGCTCTGTTACGCACGACATCTCCGATATCGAGCGTTGATCATTTGGCGCCGCAGTATTAGTTATTTTGGAGCGCGCCAGCAGACGCCACTCGTCTCAGATATGATCAATATGCTACAGGCCAACAGCGTCAGGTCAGAATACGACGACACCACGCGCACTAAGAAGAAACACGAATCTGTGTAGAGAACAAGAGTGAAACTTATACGATGAATAAACTAGGTCAAGAGGCGAGAGGGACAAGCGAAAGGTGCGGCGTGGTTCGTAGTGCTAACCGAGATCGGACCGAATACTCACTCGCAAACCAGCAAGCAGTCAACGGGAGTGGTTAGCTGCCACTCTATAAGGTAGCCGCGGGATATCTCGCCTTCGGGGAGATACCCAAACCCCAGTACGTACCACCTTCGCTTGGCTTCACCTCGGATCCTCGCGATCCACCCCCCGATCTAATTGTTGTCAATTAGTAATAAGCGTTAGGTACGTAACAGGCTCCGTCAAGTTTAAAGGTTTAGCCGCACAATGAGGCAATCACTGCACGTCGTCAGGAGGCCTGCAGAGACTTTTTTTCTGTACCTTTACGCGCTCATACCTGTCCATTCATCAAGGCTACCCCGCCCAACAGCCGGAACACACCGGACCGGAGCGGCAACGGCGGATTTTGGCTTCTCTGTTGATTTTTAGGGAGCAAGCAACTGACGCCTATTTCCATGCAGTTCATTCGACCTCTACGGAGTTATGCTGAAACGTACATGAACCGAGTCCCAACTATCTGCACAGAACAGTGATTACATATATGAGGCTCGTTATGCCAATCTACTGACCAGATAAAATTTAATATCAGTACCTAATATAGCGTAATGTATGTGGTATCTAAAGCTGATAGGCAATATTTCGATGCTTACAGTTTTAAATCACAGCGACGACTTATGATCTCAGTTTGCTTTATCTGCTCCGAGGATTGTTTACCCATAGAACGTAGCCCGGCAAGTTCAGGCTATAGGAAAGAACCTTACAGCAAATATATCCGTCTGAAGGCCGTCATAAATCTTCTCTCGATTGCCCAAAATATACAGCTTCCAGTGAGAAGCGTAAAATAATGTCGTGCTTCAACGTTGCCGAGCAGATGAAACTTCAACACTCCACAACAACAATAGCTAAACCGCCCTTTAGGAGTGCGCGGAACTCAGCGACGTTGAACGTGTGCTAAAATATTGGACATATTATTGTTAATTACAGGGTTTTGTTACCTAAGTTGAGTATATGCATATACGTAATAGACAATAGTAACGCCAAAAGCAAACGGAAAGATAGAATCCAATATCAGGCTGCTAGACCCCGCGTAGCAAAAGAAGAAAGTCACCTTAATGGTGTCCCCGAAAGAACTTCCTTCAACCATGAATGTGATTACGGGTCACTTAACAAGGGATCGTTGTCTGAGAAACTCGAGTAATCTCTCTCTAGCCAGAAACAGCTCTTATTTAGCAGCGCTCTACATCGTATGCGTACATTTTGTTAAAAAATAAATTAGTTTAATAAATAAAATGAACTATTACGTTGGTAAGACCACTAAATGAAAGCAATGAAAGCAAGTGTTATGTTGGCGAGACATGTTGTTGTTCAGCTGATGCCTCTAAATATAGCCTGTTTATAGAAGTCTAGTTTACAACTTAGGATGACTGTGTTGGTCTTTGTAGAAGGTGTGTTTATTATTGGTATTTATTGGCTTTGTGCACGTAGTGAGATGCTGTTTTGCACATCGAGTGTATCCCGTTACATCAAGTACAATTGATTTTATTAACGAACGTTTTGTTTGTTTTTAGGCACCTTGTACATGCGTTGCCCTTTTCTATGTTTCTCTTTTTACTTTTAACTTACACATTATTTCTGTAATGGCTTAAATTAAACCTTCCGCAAATAATGCAAGAAGATGTATTTGAATTATTACCGCTGCTGTGGCGGTTAGTGTTTTTGCGGTCCTAAGTGTTTTTGTTGGTGTTACTAAACCTATTGTTGCTCCCGCCTTAAAAGAATGATGTTACCTCATCGTACCATAGGTGTATAGAATGTTGGTGTTGTAAAGCTAGTAAAAAGTGTAGGCTGATTGGTATGGAAATGTTGTTTAGTGTTGCATATGTAATCCATTTTTGCCGCTTCGATATGTGTCCCAGTTTCTAAATTATCTAATACCTTTATTAGAATCGCAACAATCATTTTCTCACTTCGTCTCTTTCAACCTGCAGAAATTGCCAAATGAGGAATTACTCTGAAAATAAGTGCAGAAAGTTCTGTTGACAGTTGTAAAAACAAACCACTTAAGGCTTCCAAAGCTTGTTTTAAAACTTAGAATAATACTTCATTTTTTATATTGGCCGTTATAGCGACTAGTCGAGGCAAACTCGTCTTGTGGACGTGGGGGGAACCCGGTCGGAACTGCTCCCGGTTTTGCTAGATATACCTCAGGGCTCGAGCATTGGCCCACTAGCCTTTCTCTGCTTTATAAATAGTATCGAAAATATCGCACGACTATCATTTATGCTGATGACAGCACTTTTAAATATGTTGGGCAGTCTGGTGAGGAGGTACACCGGTTGATGATGCAGGATGTCACTGCCCTCAACCCTTGGTGTGCAGCAAACCGTACTGCCATCAATGCAAGGAAAACTCAAGTGGTAGTCTTCGGAAAGGATAACGCCATCCCTCGAATGCCACATGTGATCATAAATGGCCACCTGATACAACCCAGCGACTGTGTCAAATTCCTGGGTGTATGTAACAGTGGATGTACAATTTCTTTGTTGTAACGCGCATGTACAGACCCCTATCCGTCGACTTGCTGTCATCACAAACCCACCAAGATAGATCAATAACAAAATTGGAGTACCTTCATGCAAGCTGCTCTACAACGCATTTTTGCACGTACGGGTCGGAATTTTGGACCGCCTGCAGTAAGGGTGGGGCGAAGCGACTAAGTGTGGCACAGGGGCGCTTTCTTCGTATGTTTCGGGGATCGGCCATTCGAGAGAGCAAATAACACAATATATTAGATATAGATAATACCATGCGCTATTTAACCTTCATAGTGATTTTTAAGATTATCTATGGGATTGGGCCGAAGATACTAGAACTTGATCGCCTTGGAGGGGCGAGAGAGACCAGGGCATCTTTTACGGTCACACTGAAGATCCGCATGCATCGAAGCAGCAACGGCAGCCAACCTTTTGGCGTTTAAGCTGTCAGAGTGTGGAACACTTTTCAGGTTAGCTTGCGTTGTTTGAAATCCTTAAACAACTTTAAGGAGAATTTAAAGTCATACCTATTATCCCGTTAATGATTGGTTCACTAGTCTTCTTAAATTGACTCTGGCATAGAGGTAAACAAAAGTAATTTTATTCCGGCTGCAACTTTTTACCTACACAATTGTAACTGTAATGGGTTTAAATTACTATAAACCTTGCAAATATTTGTAAATGTATGAAACATACCGTTGTGAATATGTATATAATAAATAAATTACTATAAAGTGAACAGAGCCGGATACCCTGGCTTAACCGTTAAGACCGCACAATTGTAATACCTGATATATATATATATATATATATATATATATATATATATATATATATATATACATATATTGTAGTTGCGCAGAACTAAGATGGCGAAACAACCGTGGGCGACCACCACGACCATGCTGTTTGACCGCAATACTAATTGCGAATGAGAATAAATACAAGTGATTGTATGCAAAGCCGTTCAATTCAAAATTTTAATATTCAGTCTACGGTCCGTTCGGTGTTACTTGTCTTTGGCCAACATTGTAAGACTCCCGTGAATGCCCCGTGCATGTTGGGGTCGAGGCGAACTCAATTTTTAGATTATCGCCAATAAATACGCGGGGGGTTCACCAGCGAATACACCAGCCTGTTTCTTGTGAGAACGTGAAGCTTGAGCATGTGCTGCCCTCAAACGTTGTTGCCTTTGCATTGTGGAGTGGCGGCTAGGTTGGCCGGCGTCAACGCTATAGCTTCCTCGCTATAGCTTCCACGCTATACGAGGCTATACAGGCGCGACTTTCATGTTGGAGAAAGCCACCGCGGTGTCTACTGACATTAAAGGCGGCCTGTCGATCGTCGAAGTTGCTGGTAGGGCCTCTCTGACTCGCTGACGCATTCCGTGACTCCGTCCTCCGAACAATTTGTCTTCAGGGAAGAAAGCTAGGAAAGCGATAAGCAGGCTATATGTGCATACATTTTTCGTCCACAGCTAAAACACTTTACTAGGGCGGCAAAACTTTTTCTCTAATGAAAGGATTTACTATATAGAGCACTGCGTGCGCACGCAGATCGATGGTGGCGTTTTATTTACAGTCCAAAAAGGTACGACGAGAAAAACCTACTTCAGCACTTTTAACTAAGCTAGACATATAATAGCATAGACGTTTTCGTTTTCGAAATGACACACTCTAAAGTTAAAGGCTGCGGGAATGTAGGAGTTAAACGAGGTCTTTGTTCTTACCGTATTTACATGTCAGTTGCATTCCTAGTAGCAGGCTAGTCCATATGGCATGATGCATACTCATATATACACTTACACACGCAGTCGTGAAACGATAATATTAATAATATCAAGTTTATTGACCAAATAGTAGGTATTATAGTTTGTTACATTAGACGGTTTACAGAAACCGGATTGGAGCATTCAAGTAAATGATATGTTGTGCACTGATGGCCGCAACGTTGACAAGTGCATGATTCGTCAGCTTCATGGTGGCCAGGTCAAACACAATTTTTATGGTGAAAACCATGCATAGCAAATCGAAGGGTAAGATGACGATTTGCCATATTAGGATCCTTCCACGTGTCCGAGGTGAGAGCAGGCGTCATAAAGAAGGCTGGATCGACATCAGCTAGTTTCGTCTCCCAATTCTGGATGTGCTGCCTAAATGCTTCAGTGTGAGGCAGGTTGAAGCTTCGCTGCAAAGTTTCTGTGGAGAGAGGTGTTCCAGCCGCCAGGTAGATAAGTCGGTTGCGGCTTGTTCTGTGGACACCCAGGGTACGCTTGAGAAATGCAGCTTTAAGTCTGTCGAGATCAGCGAGGTTCGCTGCGCTGAGGTACGGCCATATCACTTGTATTCCATACCCAGCTGTGGGGCCTATTTTTATATCAAATAGCTGCAAGGCTGCCTGTGACGACAGCCGCACTGGATTTTGAATACTGTGAAATGCCATAAAACCCTTACGGATTCGTTCTTTGTATGTCGCGTAAAACACAACCCAGTGGTTGTTAATTCGACGCCGAGGTAGGCAAAATGTTTTACGTACTCGACAGGGTTTCCTTGAAGGTGAAGCCCATCATCGCTAGCCAGCCGACCGCCTCCCCTGAATTTAATAGCCTTTGTCTTACTCACATTTATAACCAGGCCATTAGCATTCACATACTTCTGCAGAGTTGCGAGTGCCTGCTGAGTGTGAAAACGGCTTCTGGAAAACAGGACCAAATCGTCGGCATAGAGCAACACTTTGACGAACTTGTGTCGTTTAGTGATTATTGATGGTAGATCCGAAACCAGAACAGAGAATAGGAGAGGACTGAGATTGTCCCCCTGAGCAACCCCTGTTGCTTGAACCAAAGGCTCGTGCTCAGACACTCCGTCATCGAGGACAACTGTGCCCTGTTGAAGGATTGAGGCAATCAGCTGAAGAAATGTGAGCGGTACTCCGAGATATGCCAGCTTAGCCACAATCAGTTTCCGCGACGCTGTGTCAAAGGCCGATTTAAAGTCTATAAAAACGGGGTAGAGCGGTAACCGTTTTTGTGAGAGATTCGCCCGAATCTCGCCGAGAAGCACGGAGCAAGCAGTCATCGTCGACTTTAGTCTTCTAAATCCATGCTGCTCTTCCGGCAAGCCATCCACGTCGTCGAGAAACGCCTCCAGTCGCTTAGTTAATATACTAGCTAAAAGCTTGTACACAACACTTTTCTTCGCAATACCACGCCAAGATGACGGGGAGAGCGGGTTACCTTTCCCTTTCGGTATGACACTCAAAATAATTTCCCTCCAAGACGAGGGCAAGGATGCATATTCTTGTATCTTGTTGAATAGAGCGTGTATGGCGGGAACCAGCAACATAACTTGGTGCAGGTGTTAATTTTGCACTTGATCTGGACCTGGTGCTTTACGAGCTTTTGAATTCAGTATGGCGTTGATAACATCATCTTTAGTTATCTCAGCCTATATACCTATATATAAGATACCTTCTCTGGCTTGCATAGTCATCTCATCCAACACAGAAATAAGCTCAGGAACGTTTTCTGGGATGGTATTATCGATTGCGTACATCTGCCCAAAGTACGCTCTTAACTCCTTAGATGGGATAGGGCAAGCGACAGTCCGGGATTCGCTTTTAATCCATTTATACGGTTGTTTCATGGCTTCCAGAATGAGACGATTTTCTTTATTCAGAACATAGTCCCTTTTGGCTGACTTGATCATTTGCTTGTATGCCCTGTTGAGCCATTGATATAACGGCAACATAATGTCTTGTAATCGGGATAGAATATAAGCTTGGACAACATAATGCTTAAACTTACGCAGCTCTGTGTAATAATAATAATAATAATAATAATAATAATAATAATAATAATAATAATAATAATAATAATAATAATAATAATAATAATAAATATATCGGCCGCAAGGCCGAAATGCTCGGCAAAGTTATTCAGAGTCACCATATACTCTTACGAGATGGTTTGCACGAATATATGCACATCCAATCGAAGCTTGCATTTATAAGCTCTAGAATTACCACAGTTATTTGATTAATTCAACATTTATTTCACCACAAAATTGGTAGAAAAACCTACTTCAGCACTTTTAACTAAGCTAGACATATAATAGCATAGACGTTTTCGAAATGACACACTCTAAAGTTAAAGGCTGCGGGAATGTAAGATTTAGACGAGGTCTTTGTTGTTACCGTATTTACATGTCAGTTGCATTCCTAGTAGCAGGCTAGTCCATGTGGCATGATGCATACTCATACATATACTTACACACGCAGTCGTGAAACGATAATAATAATAAATATATCGGCCGCAAGGCCGAAATGCTCGGCAAAGTTATTCAGAGTCACCATATACTCTTACGACATGGTTTGCACTAATATAAGCACATCCAATCGAAGCTTGCATTTATAAGCTCTAGAATTACCACAGTTATTTGATTAATTCAACATTTATTTCACCACAAAATTGGTAGACAGTTGATTCCATTTTCACAAGGTGTCACAATGTGACTTTTTGGTCTTACAATATGAATTTAAATTTGGATGATAAGGACGTCCCGCAAATTTCTGGGCACACAAGTATATGATAGCGTCCAATATCTCTCTCCGCAAAGGCTAGAAACATATTATTCAATATTAAAACAGCTTGGCTTCATGCATATGTAATGGTGGTACCCGTGCCAGGTTATTCGGCAGATTAGCGAGAGGTTCTTTTGCATGGCTCCTTTCCATCTACGAGAACAAAAGGCCGGGCGATTAGTATAATTCTTAGCGACAAAATTAAAATTTCTGTTCTCTCTGTAGGCTCGATATGAGTCTAGAATATGCGCTGTAAATGGCGTGTTACTAAGTGCTAGGTCTTGAATAAGTGTTCTTTCTTCGCACATCTCTAAGGCAAGTGTTGCCGACGCGCACTTTGGAAGCCGCAAAACACGCTTAAGTTACCCAATTAACAACACACATCCCATGAAATTATAACTGATTTGATGAGCCATTCGCGGTTTCACCATTCAAAGTTATAAACTTAAACATGCATGGCTTAATCTTTAAGAGAAGCATATGGCTACTGGCAGGATCAACCAGTATAATAATAAATTATTATTATTATTATTATTATTATTATTATTATTATTATTATTATTATTATTATTATTATTATTATTATTATTATTATTATTATTATTATTATTATTATTATTATTATTATTATTATTATTATTATTATTATTATTATTATTATTATTATTATTATTCCCAGCCCAGCTCACTGATGAATCTCTTGGTTCCCTTGCTTACCGGACCCATTGTTTCCATAGACATTGGCACTACGATGTAACTTGTCTTCAGTTCTTGGTACTTGCGTTTTTTCCCATTATCTGCGCGCTCGGCAACCCATCCCCCCTCTAGTGAACTGTGGCGTATATACGAGAGAGCCACTGTACAGGACACTGTACCATCCCATACCAAGCATCTGCCGTTAGCCCATAGCGGGATTGTTACACCGTCAGGGTCTTTTGTTTTCATGAAGTCCTAATCCGGGCTCGAGCGTGCTTGGTATACCAGCTCTGCGTAAGGCTCTTCTTATAATTGCATTGATTTCAGCGTGTCTTGAAACTCTAACATGGCTTTTGATGCAGCTAAGAGGGTGAAGTCCATCCTCAGTTACTGTGGTACCACATGCGCGGCAACTGTAGGGGTTGCAAACCGGGGCACCTATTCGAAGAGCTGTTACAATGCGGAATGAGGTGTTGTCCAGCATGGTGCCCAGCTGCGGGGAAAAGAGACACTTTAGAAAGCCTCCACTAAGTGTGTCCCGTGCTGCCAGAAAGACAGATTTTTCCACTGGAGATTGAAAGCTGTCTAACAGCTCTCTAGCTGCAGCGCTGCATCTGTAGGAGTCCAATGTATGCTGTGTGGGACGTTCTTGCCAGGGGCCTGGTCCAATTGTTTCTCTAGCCATTAGGTCTGCAGCGTCTTTGGCTCTTGTGATTCCTTGGCGGATGTCTGGTTCGACCAACGTTTTTGCGAGTTTACCAAATTCCAATAGAGACGCGGCATAGCACATGGGAGCCAGCTCCGCCGCTGATCTAATACCAAGTCCGCCTTCGGCAATTGGAAGAGTTGCTCTTTTCCTTTTTCCTTTCTTCCTTTTTATTATTATTATTATAATTATTAACACAAAGTTACGCTCCTTGGCGCACCGCTCCTACCATCTGCACTGTCGAGTCTACTCGACCCCATGATGGACAGATTGTGGGCGATGCAAGAACGTCTGCCTCTGGTCGAAGCCCACCAAGGGCTTTACCTACTCCGCTCGTCGTTCTCCGCGTGTCGCATCGTACATATCATACGATCCATGGACTGTTCGGGTACATTCAACCAGCTTCTCTAACCATTCGACGACCAGGTGGTGGAGGCCCTCGAGACGGTTTTGGGTCTGAATTTACGACCACGAGAGGTGCCCCAGGCGGCTCTCCCCACCTTCATGGGCGGTCTTGGTCTTCCCTCGGCCCGCTCCTTGGCAAGCCTTGACCTTAATACCTTTCTACAAGGATCGTTCCCTGGTGTGGGATGTGACGGTGACCGACTCTCTGACCCCCTCCCTTGTCGGTCCCGGCGCTTCTCGCCCAGGAACTGTCGCTTGCCGCGCCGAGACATCAAAGATAAGAAAGTATGCGAACTTAAGCCGGGCGTACCACTTTTCACCCTTCGCATTCGAGACGCTGGGTGGCCCTGGGCCCCTCACAACCACGCTTATTTCCCAGGTTGGCGACACTTTACAGCAGGCTACGATGGACAAGAGGGCGGGCACTTTCTTCTGCCAACGGCTTTCCCTAGCAAGTCAGAGAGGTAACGCGATTTCGGTGCTCGGAACTATGAAAGACTGGATGGACCCGCGTCTTCGCGTCAGGGGTCGGGCAAGACTCCCACTCGGACACGAATGATAGATGAGGAGTGAGCCATCGGTGCCGTGGATTTAAACATTATTATTATTTAGCGGCACTGGCAAAATTGTAATAATATGCTAGTCATGATATATACTTTCAGAAGTGCAGAAGGTATATATCATGACTAGCATATCATTACAATTTTGCCAGTGCCGCTAACGATACTTAATGGGCTGCGCAGCCGCAAAGTAGCGTGGTATTTCGTATATGGCCCGCCACAGCAATATCTGCACAGGCAAACTGGCGACGAGTCGTGAAAATCCGCGAAATTCCCACAAAAGTGATGATGATTACCATGTGCCATACGTTGTATTCACACGCCGATCACTAACACTCGCGTAAGTCCGAAGGTCTCTGTAATCAAAAAAAGCAATACATCAGAGTTTGTTCCAGGCGTTCTCGACCACGTGGTTTCATTCTTCAAAAACATTCGATAAATTTGGCGTCGTTCCTGCACGTATTCTTGCCTGTAGCGCCAATAGCATCGCGCGGGTTCCACATTTTTTAGAACGAATCTGTCAATGCCAGTAGACCCTTTCTTTCACACGTATAAATTCGCTGTAATGTAGTAAGTGCGCTAACATGGTACGTTAACGTACTTACAAAATCAAACTTTTGTTAAGTGAGAAAGACAACATCCGTACGGGCTAGCCGTCCACCATAACAAAATTTTATCATCTTCGTTATATGCGTATTGATATCAGGTCCTTTGGTGGATACCAAATAGGATACATCTTTAATAAAGTGTTGCAGTGCAGATATATTATTATTATATCCTATCACAACGTCGTCTGCATATAGAGCAACAAAAGCTCGAAACCTCACCGTAATAAAAATACCAGATCGGCAATGCGCATGACGAAGCCAGGCCGGTAAGAGTTGCCCTTTAATGTTCCGTCGTTCTGCCGAACCAGTACAGGCTCAGAATCACCGGTATCGATTATCAGCTTATCTTTATTAAAGAAACTGTCAAGACCCCTGAATAGCTAACCCTCCACACCAGCAGCACCGACACAAAAACGTTCTGTCACCACATTCTCCCTTGGGGCTCAATCAATAGCTTTAACAAGATCTATATATGGTCTGTAAGGTTTCCTCTAGGCCTTGGCACCGCTCTTTCCATTTCCGAGAGAAATAAATGCACGGCCCCAGAGACTCCTACCCCCTCTTCGTGATCTAAATCGCTCTGGTAGAAGAACTCGATTGACCACACGTTCGCTATGTCACGTCGCGTCATCAGCCTGCAGAATACTTTCTTCAGGGTGCTTTCTTATGCTGCCCACTCCTCTACAGTAGTCGAGGTTATCCCGATCCTACGACCACCCTTGAATAGAAGGTACAATCTTGAGAAATGTCATAGCTTTAGCATTCTCCCATCAGTACCAAAATGTATAGGTAATATTCAGTACCAACTGAACGAGTATACTGAAAACGTTTAAACTATACATCTCATGAACATGCGTGCGAACCACAGGCATATTTACATACGATACATTTTGAACATTTCTGTACGATGTATCGCTATCGATAATCACTTAACGAATGCTAAACGCGGCCACCTCATAGTATCAACACATACTCATGCAGAAGCGCGGGATGCAGAAGCGCTTCTATACGCCGTCACTACAGGCGGTGTTTTATGCAACACGTGTGTTTCACGATTATCTTCATATACGACAGGTTCAGCCATTCTAAGGAGTATGCGATCGTCTACAATATCGTACAGCGACGCGAGTCTGGCATGCCTCGTCGAGTCTGTCTTCGATTGAGGCCTCCTTTTGTTGTTGTTGTTGTTGTTGTTGTGGTGTATTATTTATTACCGTTAATGCCTGCGTCCTGCCTTCGAGAAAACTAGGGGGCTACTAACAATGACGGTCGCGTGGCTTGTGGGTGCCATGTAGGAAAAATGCACCTGCCGAGGACATCGATTTGCGATATTGGAACAATATGAGGAGTGTTTGGGGACTTACTGGGGGACGATAGACGGGATGGCGATGAAGATGAAAAAGGACACAGAGAGGGGGGCAAAACGCGCCAAAGAGATGGAAATACCTATATGAGGAGGAGGAGGTAAATCTGGCCGGGCCGGTAGTCTGGGAGGCGTGCCCGAAGCGGCCTTCGCCGAGGCGGGAGTCTTTCTTTCATCATTTCTTTCACTGCCCGTCGCCTTTTCTCTAGTTCTTTCTATCTTCCTTTGCTTCTTCGAATTTTCGAAAGCCAAAGAAAGAAGAGCCGGCCGTTTTAATCGTTTTTTTTTTCGACGTGATTTTGCCCGCGTCTACGCCGCAGTTTTGTTTAGAGATGCCAAATTATAGTCATTAAGTTAGACAGCACTATGCGTGTAACGATTTACCAATAGCTGTTCTCCACCGTCGTATGGCCATATTACTGCGTATCGGAAACTTGCTGAACGGTGACCTACCGCACAGGCTAACTGATGGCATGACAGAGCAACAACAACGAAACAACGCCAAGGCGTTGTTTTCACGTTTACAATATATATATATATATATATATATATATATATATATATATATATATATATATATATATATATATATACAGGGTGTGACTGAAAGGTTTTTAAAGCGATGCACGGAATTGTAGAGCTCGTTAAAGCAAATCTTTTTTCCAATAGAACATGGTCTCTGAGACGTCTTGTTTCGGAGTGAGAGTGAAATTACTACAATTTGTGACACTGGTTTTTTGCCCGACATAGGAGCACAAAATGTGCTGTTGCGAGACAACCAGTCCTCCTAGACAGAAACTAAGCACACGTTCGTGTTCGTGATAAAAGTTCTGCTCCATCTGAAGATTATGCAAGGCCGGTCAGAAGACGCGACACGGTCGCTTAGAAGAGAATTCGCCAACAATGAAGTTCTTTGTTAACGTTCACGCCAAATACTTCAAAATCATAACCCTACAACTACTCACAGCGCTAAAAACGGAACATATTCAGCCAATGGGCAATTCAACGGCGATCGTTTTGGTACCAAATATATGTCAATGCGAGCTGTGGTTGCGGAGTAATTACGAGTTTTCGGAGGGCATGTCTGGATTGAGTGCATGCATAAATTACCTGCACAGATAAACCACTCGTCAGAGCTCTAGTAAAAAGACACACCACTATTTATTTTCTTACAGTTCCGACTCGAACGTGTCTCCGCGAACATTTCGGCTAAACCGGTCGAACTTACTTCATTCATTCTAGTGCTCCACTCGTTCGAAGGCCATATCGATGTGATCGTGTGACGAAGCTATCCACAATAACATAACAACCTCCTACAACCACCTACTATATGTTGATACAGGATGGCGCCAGTAAGATTACACAACAGCCGACAGAACGCATTGACATCACCATAAACAACGCCGATTTAGGCTGCTTAGCCACATGCTAACGACATCTAAGCACGTTCACTACTGCCGACCTGTCGCGCCACAGCCACAACATTGACGCCATCATCAACAACACCGAAATAGGCCCGCTCAGTCTCATGTTACCTACATCGATGCATCTTCGCCACCGCTTCTATATCGCGATCTAACCACAACATCTATGTCATCATCATCAGGCCTCCATAAGCGTCCCACAGGGATTATAAACATTGGAAACAGCTTGCGCTACCATAATGCGTGCCTGAATCGACCAATCAGCAAAGAATACCGGTGGAACATTCGAGTCTCTGGAGTGAAGAAAAAGATTGAGATAAGATTGGTCCAGTGTCATTTTCTTTGCGATTGTGCTACGTGCAAGACGTATCCCTGTGTATGTATTGTTCTCTCTGTTGAAATCATTATTGTCACTGTATCGTGATAGTCTGGTACACAATTAAAGAGAATGTTGACATCTCTCACATTTATGTTGAGGCGCGGTATAACGCATGCCAGGCGCAACGGCTATACCAGATGCGTTATCTGGGTAGACACTTACCAAGTACTCCCACGTTTGCGAACCTACATCGTCACGTACGTGAAACTGGATCGTGCCATGGCCGTCAGTACGACTCTGGAGGACCGAGGACAGCAAGAGCACCAGCCATGGAAGAACGCATCCTTCAAGCAGTAGCCGATCGTCCTTCTGCAAGTACGAGGGAAGTGGCTCGAAACGTTGCTGTGAGTTACACAACCGTCCACAGGGTACTGAGAGCCGAACGACTACATTCGTACAGATTGCAGCAGGTTCAAGCTTTGCGAAATCCAGACAAAAAACAACGGGTTGAGTACTGTTGCTGGTTTCTGGAGCAAGCGAAATTTAATGCGGAGTGCCCTGCGCTTGTGCTTTTTACCGATGAAGCTCACTTTACTCAAAGCGGTGTGTTTAATAGGCACAACACCCATTGTTGGGCAAGGGAGAACCCGCATATGACTCGCCAGCGAGGACGCCAGAGTCGTTTACGTCGTCGTCACTATCCAGTGATGATCCCAACGTCACAGTGCACCAGTTCGATATTGAAAGAACGCGTACTACAGAAGCCTCTGCCTTTAACACCATAGCTAACAGTCTGTAAGTATGTTTTAAAAACGACGGAAAGCACAGGCGATGCAGCAGATGGCTACGAGATGACCCGACCCGTTCTCACACAGACGATTTGGATAGAGATTACTGCCAAAGTAGGATGAGACGCAGAAAATGTATCTATTTAAAATGCACCCCGTTTAAGTATGCAAATACGAACATAATATGTATGATAAACGTGGTAAAAACGGTTAAAGAGTTTTATCGCTGGAGCTGAGAGAACGGGTTTAGTACAATCGGCTAGGTGATACAGGGGACATGGAAAGCCACAACGACGGCATTTGCAGTCCTCTTTGGGTTCATGAAACCTAGCAACCCCGCATAATTGATGATGAAATCCGTGAATACTGTAGCGAGTGGTGAGGTGACGACATGGGCGGAGAGACTCTTTCCAGGTCTGGTTAGTCATAGCTAGTGAGAAATAAAATTACCTGCGAATTAGAGAATTTCTTTGAGAATACTCACGCGTAAGAAAAACGTTTCCAGGGCGATTGTATGCCGTAAATTGAAGCGGTCTACAAGTCCTTCGATAAATTACATTGATCCCGCAAGCATGTATTCGTCTCTGTTGCGCAATAGAGACGAATTTGTTTGTTTATATTATATATATAACTTATAGTTTGACAGAAGGCCAAGTACTCGCTTTAAGAAAGCTGCCTTCACCCTATCAAACTACCATCAATGCGAAGTGCTTGTCAAAAGGTTGTATCGGCCCAGATTGCTATTGAACAGTGCCTGGTTCAAATATCAGGTAAAAAATCAGATCATGGCTCATGCGGGTGATACCTGCTTCGTCTACCGAACAAGCACAGGATCCGAACCGGTAACACTCCAATGTGCTTCGTGCACGAACTGGTTCCATACATCACGCGTGCAGCAAACAGGCGCGATATCACAACCGTGGAACTGCTTGATTTGTCGACTTGCCGGCGGATAGAACACAATTGTGGACCGAGGCGGCGTGATATATCAATGCGTGAGCCTGCTATGTACCGACCCTAGATTAAGCTCGTTGAATTCGGTTTAGGCGTCTATCTTCCGCGCCATTGTTCAGCTCGAGAATAAGATGATACAACAGAGTCAACTTATTGAAAAACTCCAACGCTCGGCACAATCTGCTCCAACCCCACCGTTAGCTGCCTTATCTACTGAGGCCAAAATAGAGCCTGCTCGGAAACGGAAAAACAAAGCGTGTCTTGCTTATCGGTGTTAAACTGTTCCAGAAGTAACTGCGCTCCCTCCTTCCCAATAAGCTGGACATCAAGTTATCAACTTATCCGGCCAATCAGCGGAGGATATACTAAAACGGGCTAGATCAAACAGGGAACTCGCAAAAAGGAAAATGCGACCAGGGTGACTCCAAGCATTATAGTACCGCCAAGGAAAAGAGTCCGGAAATCCGTTCCTTGGCCAACAACTCTCGAAATCGGCCAGCACTGCCAGCGAATCGTCGCTTCGCCACGGAACAACAACGTCAGACTATACGCCCTCCGAAACTTAATCTCCAAGAGTGCGTCATGAAAATGATGTAAGACCTCAAAGAGCTCAGAACAGTATGTAGATCAAAGCACAACAACAGGCGGACGCCGAAGGCAAGAAGTCACAACATACGCAACCACAACTAGCAATACGCCAATTAAACTGCGAAGGATTTCGAAGCATTCAGGATTCAACGTCGTTTTCCTGACTGAAACATTATCCGTTCAACATTTCAATGTTCCCGGGTATTATAGTTCCATTGGTGCTCTCAACGAGTCGCTCGCAGTCGTCCCACAGGCGGCGTATCTGTTCTTACTGGTCCACGCTTTGGAGACATGAACCTGCTATATTCAGAGAATAATGTTCTAGTCCTTTCGTCACCCACGCTTTTATCAATTGCCATGTTTACAGCAGTGCTAACTTGGCAAGCGGTAACAGTACAAGCCAAATACTTGAGAAGATTAGGATCGCTATGAGCTTCGTTGGCGTTAGACAGACGATACTGCTAGCAGGAGATTGTTGTGGAGAGCGATCAACTGTCGACAGGGGCAAGACGAAGGAACGGACTACCGCCCCGTCAGAGTCACTCGATGCGTTTCTACGGGAAGAACGGGATGCTCAACAATCGGCATTTTTGCAACTTCTGCCCCACCAGACTGTGTAACATATAAAGGGTCGATTTTGCATGTCTTTGCTGACGGGGATTAAGAAACATACACCCGTAATTCTCAGGCTCTCTAGTAAATCGATTCGTTCTATGAAACGATCCACTGGCGTTGAAAAGCGCCTTGATAACAACATGGCTATTTTGCTCTCGAATTAAGCCTGATAGACAATAGCACGGCTTCCTTGATGAGGGAATAGCTTAGGCGAAAAAAATGTGGAGAGCAAAAGGTGGGCACCTTTAGAGAGTTTTGGTCTGCTCCAAAGCAAAGGAAATGGTTCAGCACCGGCGTTGCAGACTAGGTAGATGTCAGTTGTGCTTCTACTAGAGCAATCATAGCGACGAAATCGTCCCAAACGTAGACAGCGTACAGCACAGAAAAAAAAGGATGAGACAAAACATTGCGCGCTGGTATATACGTATTCGAGCAACAACTGAGCTGCACGGGCTGTGCCGCACAGACATTCATTGTACCCCACCTCTTCAAGTCCTTATATCTCTAGTTTAATAATAATAATAATAATAATAATAATAATAATAATAATAATAATAATAATAATAATAATAATAATAATAATAATAATAATAATAATAATAATAATAAGTAAGCGAATTCAGGAGGTCACGGACGACCGGGTCAATTCGTGAGGCAAGCGTTGTCCTTAGCCGTTTGCAGAGGGAACGCGGCATCTATTTTAGGCGCCATGGAGTGAACTAATTGTTTTAAAAAAACTTTGCAATAATACGTTCAGACCTCACAACTGTAACATTGTTTAACATGTGATAAATAAATAATAATAATAATAATAATAATAATAATCCTGACGGTCTACACCCGTTAAGCTGTCTGAAAAGTCCCGGCAGACTCACAAGACATGCTGAACTCAACGCCATAGTACGAAGAGCTCTTAAAGGGCAGGGATACCATCTACACCCGAGCCGAAGCGTCTTAATAGCAGCAATGGTGGCAGCTGCGACCTGACGGGGTCACCATTCCGCTGTGTTCACACGGAAAGACCCTTGTATGGGATGTTACGGTTTCATGCACGGCGGCCTTGTCGTATTTATGTCATAGCGCAGTCGAATCTGGGTGGGTAGCAGAGCGCGCGGATTCTAAAAATTGAAGGATAAGAGAGACGCCCTTCGGTCTATAAAAACTCGGCTATTGGCGATGCACTCACAGGCTACATTATGCCTATGGAGATACAGCTTAGGGTCACCTAGGTTAAACTATATTCTAAGCACTTCGCCCACAGGCCAAAACAGTGATACTTTGCAAGCATTTGGCAGGTGGCAAAGGAGACACTGAGTGAAGTTCTAAACGTGGTCCTTACTGACAGATCCTGGAAAAGGGCTACACTTTCACTCAGCGAAGGAGGGTTGGGACTAAGGTCCGTAGCAGAAATTGCTCCACTGTGCTACGCTGCTTCTCCCATAGAGCTCTCAGGGCTCGCAGAGACGTTGTTAGAACCGCATGTTTGTTCTGTACTCCGCGCAACAAGGGACGACGCTGAGATGACAGCAAGACAATCGATAGACCCTGGCCCCTGGGAACAACACCCTACGCAGCATATACTTGACGGCTACAAGTGTCAAACGACCGCTCGCAAGATCTTAGATGACACCCAATCTCCGACAGAGAGAGCGGTAATTATAGCCGCCCGTGAGACCTTCAGCAGTGGCTTCCTAAGGACACTTCCTTCACCGCAGCTGGGCACCATGCTGGAAAACACCTCCTTCCGCATGGTGGCCGCCTTAAGAATAGGCGCTCCCACATGTGAGCCATACGAGTGCAGGGCATGTGGAAAAACAGTGAATAAGGACGGACTGCATCCTTTAAGCTGCTCTAAGAGCCCTGGTAGAACTCTCCGACGCGGAAATCAACGCAGTCCTAAAGAAGGCTCTTCGTAGAGCCGGCATACCAAGCACCCTAGAGCCCAGGTTGGGCTTCGAAAACGACAAAAGACCCGACGGCGTCACCATTCCGCTATGGTCTAAGGGCAAATGCCTGGTATGGGATGCCACGGTATCATGTACAGTGGCTCCGTCATACTTGATGCATAGCGCTACCCGGTCAGGGTGGGTTGCCGAACATGCTGAGATCGCAAAAAAACGCAAATACCCTGACCTGGAGAAAAGATACCACTTCGTACCCGTCGCCATGGAAACGATGGGCCCAATCAGCAAAAACACAAGTATCTTCCTCAAAGACCTAGGTATCAAAATAAGTGATCGCAGTGTGTAGGGGAAACGCCGCCGCTGTCATCGGCTCTATGGATTGAGAAGCGGGGGTGAGCCTAGGCGGGTACACGTTTAGATCCCACAATTGTAGGGAAACACCGAAAATTTCATAATAATCGTAATAATAATAATAATAAGGCACTCAATGCTTCAAAATGAGATACAGCTTAGGGTCACCTAGGTTAAACTATATTCTAAGCACTTCGCCCACAGGCCACAACAGTGATACTTTGCAAGCATTTGGCAGGTGGCAATGGAAACACTGAGTGAAATTCTATACGTGGTCCTTACTGACAGATCCTGGAAAAGGGCTACACTTTCACTCAGCGAAGGAGGTTTGGGACTAAGGTCCGTAGCAGAAATTGCTCCACTGTGCTACGCTGCTTCTCCCATAGAGTTCTCAGGGCTCGCAGAGACGTTGTTAGAACCGCATGTTTGTTCTGTACTCCGCGCAACAAGGGACGACGCTGAGATGACAGCAAGACAATCGATAGACTCTGGCCCCTGGGAACAACACCCTACGCAGCATATACTTGACGGCTACAAGTGTCAAACGACCGCTCGCAAGATCTTAGATGACACCCAATCTCCGACAGAGAGAGCGGTAATTATAGCCGCCCGTGAGACCTTCAGCAGTGGCTTCCTAAGGACACTTCCTTTACCGCAGCTGGGCACCATGCTGGAAAACACCTCCTTCCGCATGGTGGCCGCCTTAAGAATAGGCGCTCCCACATGTGAGCCATACGAGTGCAGGGCATGTGGAAAAACAGTGAATAAGGACGGACTGCATCCTTTAAGCTGCTCTAAGAGCCCTGGTAGAACTCTCTGACGCGGAAATCAACGCAGTCCTAAAGAAGGCTCTTCGTAAGCCGGCATACCAAGCACCCTAGAGCCCAGGTTGGGCTTCGAAAACGACAAACGACCCGACGGCGTCACCATTCCGCTATGGTCTAAGGGCAAATGCCTGGTATGGGATACCACGGTATCATGTACAGTGGCTCCGTCATACTTGATGCATAGCGCTACCCGGTCAGGGTGGGTTGCCGAACATGCTGAGATCGCAAAAAAAAACGCAAATACTCTGACCTGGAGAAAAGATACCACTTCGTACCCGTCGCCATGGAAACGATGGGCCCAATCAGCAAAAACACAAGTATCTTCCTCAAAGACCTAGGTATCAAAATAAGTGATCGCAGTGTGTAGGGGGAACGCCGCCGCTGTCATCGGCTCTATGGATTGAGAAGCGGGGGTGAGCCTAGGCGGGTACACGTTTAGATCCCACAATTGTAGGGAAACACCGAAAAATTAATAATAATAATAATAATAATAATAATAATAATAATAAGGCACTCAATGCTTCAAAATGTGAGATTACCGCTGTCGGGGGCTCGCTTTAGGAGAGAGAGGAAGCAATCCAGGAGATCACAGAAATACTTCCTGACATCAGACAACTTAGAAGTTTTGGGGGCCCCCGTAAAGCACGATAGAACTTCACATGCACTCTCTAGAAAGAAAAAAGCCCTTACCAAAATTCGTCCACGACTGACACGCTTGCATCATCAGGCTGCGCTGTGCATTTGGAGATATTAGGTAAGTCAAAAAGTTCGTCGGCTTTTTTACCCGATTTTAAAGAGCCTTATTTATGCAGACAACAGTATTTTTATTCAATGATATATTGACCGTTTTGTTCGATAACCTTCGTCCATCGCCTCGGTAGATCCATGATTCCTTTCTCCCAGAACGTCTTGTCCTTCTCGTCGAAATACTGAGTGAGGTGATTTTTTATAGCCTCCAAAGATTCAAATGTTGTGCCATCAAGGGAGTTCTGGAGAGACCTGAACAAGTGATAATCAGATGGTGCGAGGTCGGGACTATAAGCTGGGTGCGGCAGCACATCCCAGTCAAACTCCGCCAATTTTTGCCGGGTGGCCAAACTTTTGTGTGGTGTCGCCTTATCATGCTGAAAAGTGACGCCCCACCTGTTTGACAATTCCGGGCGCTTCGTTGCTACTGCAGCCTTCAAATCTTCGAGTTGTCTGCAGTAGACGACGGAGTTGATCGTCTGACCCATTGGAAGCAGCTCAAAATACACGACGCCCTTACAGTTCCACCAGCAGCACAGCATAACCTTCTTCTGATGAATTTCGGGTTTAGGGATAGCTGCGGCCTGAGAACCTCTGGGGACCCAACTTCTTTTCTGTGTTACGTTTCTGTAGAGTATCCATTTTTCATCGCCGGTTATCAATCTCCTCAGAAACGGCTCATTCGAGTTCTTCCGGAGGAGTGCGTGACAGGTATCGACTCGCCCTTTAAGCTGCCTATCATTGAGGTCGTTGATTGTCGCCAGATATTCCGCTTGCACGAGAAACCTGCATCATGGAGGCGATTCCAAACGGTTCCGTGGGAGACTCTCGGAATTTTTTTTATGGTCAAACCTGGGTTCGAAGTAACCAGGCTTATGACTTCGTCGGTCTCCACAACATTGGGTCGTCCTGACCTCGGTTCATCTTCGAGATTGAAGTTTCCAGCTTTGAAACGGGCGAATCGCTTTTCGACTGTGGATTTGTGTACTGCGTTTTCGCCGTAGACTGCACATATCATCCGGGTTGTTTGCGCTGCACTTATACCTTCACGGTAGGAGAACAACATAATGTGTCGAAAATGCGTATTTTTGTCCTCCATTGCAAACAGCTGCCAATTCCGCAAACGAAACGGTAAAGTTGGAACCGGTATACCGTCGCGCCGCGACGGGTCTGCTCCTGAATGTAAACACCCAGCCGCACTCTCAGGCGGCCCTGCTGCAGAGCGCGGGAATTTCAAAAATGTGGTCCCAGAAAGCCGACGAACTTTTTGACTTACCTAATATAGTCTGGGGTCTTCAAAATTTAACTACACACTGCGTACATGCCCTGCTATAGTGTGCTCTGAGGAATTAACCGCGTATGATGACGTCAGCAGAAATATACTTAATGAAGTCCTAAACGGTAATTTGGAAAACAACACCTGGCAGAGAGCAAGTCTCCCAATACGTGAAGGTGGTCTGGGAATACGAAGTGCTATTGACCTAGCTCCTGTCTGCTACGCTGCTTCACTGATCCGATTTGGTCCGGTCGCAGCCTCGTTAGTGGGGGAGGCAGTTCGACCACAGAGAAAACATGAAACCAGTAAAGCGCGAGACGCCATTAGAACCATGCTGGACCCAGGGCCTTTGGAAGAATATCCCAGCCAATATAACTTCGATGAGCTCGAAAGCAAAAAAAGAGCAGGGAGATCTTAGAGGGGCTTGTTTCCCAGAGAGACCGCGCCGTATCCTTAGCGGCACAAGATAACTTCAGTGGGGGTTGGCTTAAAGGGTTACCCTCACCTCAGCTCGGCACCATGCTGGATCCTAACCATTTCCGCATGATGATAGCACTTAGAATCGGCGCTCCCGTCTGCGAGCCGTTTCAGTGCAAACTGTGTGGAGAGATAGTAGATTCCAGTGGCCTACACCCATTGAGTTGCCCGAAGAGCGCCGGTAGATCATCCAGACATGCTGAACTAAACAGTGTGATTATAAGGTCTCTTAGGAAAGCCGGTATACCATCTACAATTGAACCGAGAGGTTTAGTGACCGCTCGCGAAGAAATACCTGATGGGATGACCATTGCATTATGGTCTCATGGGAAGTCCCTTGCTTGGGACGCAACGGTTTCGTGCACCACCGCGGCTTCCTATTTACACCACAGCTCAGTTGAGCCGGGGTGGGTGGCAAAGCAGGCGGACGCCAGAAAACGCGTTAAATACACTGGACTGGAAACAAGATATACTTTTGTGCCTATTGCCATGGAGACGCTAGGACCAATCAGCAAGGGAATCGAAGCATTTCTCAAAGATTTGAGTAAGCGAATTCAGGAGGTCACAAGCGACCGAAGAGAGGGTAAATTCTTGAGGCAAGCATTGTCTTTGGCCGTTTGCAGAGGAAACGCGGCATCTATTTTAGGCGCTATGGAGTGAAATAATTATTTAAAGAATTGGCAATAATACGTTCAGACCTCACAATTGTAACATTGTTTAACATGATAATAATATTTTCATCGGAATTACTTTCGTTTTACTTCGCTGTCCATCCAGTATCCGTACGGCTACCACTACACACTACGTGGCGCACATCGGTAGGGCCGTCTAATATAAATGGCTTTTAACAACTTGATGTCTCGTTAAGACATAGGTTTGAATTTGATGCGAGGCTTAATGGGTAGACATCAATTACGTAGCTCTTTTACAATCCAGGGATATTTAATTCCACTTTATTTTCTAGTTGTATTGTGAGGCATCTTAAAGTTATGTTTGTGAGATTCAAACGTGTTTTTATCGGTTATAGGGTCATTAGCTTGATACAGAAACAGTCCTTTTAAACGAATAGAAGCGCGCTTTACAGAATCTAAGCTTACGCACCCTCGCCCATGGTCAAGTACCTGGATATGTGGATACCCCAGCTACTAGAACTGAGAGCCAATGACGCCCTGGCGGAGATCACTGGCTGGATGAGGGGGGTTGGCCTGACACTGGCGCCGAGTAAAAGCGAGGGCATCCTCCTGATTAGGCCAAGGAAGTGCACCTCCTTGAAACTAATTATTATTACGATCAGGAGATCAAGATTGTCAATACCGCCCGTTATCTTGAAATGTAGTCAATAAGGCGCCTTATTATGTCGGTGGCTGAATCCATAGTTTTATTTGCAGCCCCAGTGTAGCCGTCAACCGCACTACCCACAGCCAACAACAGGGCAACGCTACACAAAGCCCAAAGAGCGGCTGCTCTGCGTATTACAATGGCCTATAGAACAGTCAGCACAGCGGCCGTCCTTGTTCTGGCTAGTACAGTCCCCCTTTGGACTTTGAAAGCAAATGAACGATTGTGGGAACGTCGCTTGCATCATACTATTTGCCTTAACTACGAGGGTTACAACACGCCGCCTCCTCAACGCGAGACTCAAATACCTTAAACGTGTGTCGACCTGACCTTGAGTCAAAATTTAACGTCCACGGGACTGTCTTTCGCATTGCTTCATAGACAAACCTCCATAAATACAAATGTGCAACGGTGGGGCTCGAACCCGCGTACCTATGTGTTTCCTCCGGGCGAACACACCTACACGCCACCGGAACACTAGACTCAAATACCTATGGCGTACATTATCGCACGGGCAAGTCGCACGGCTTCCACAGCAGCCATAGAAAGCATCTCTAGACAGATTTCCTGGGACCTAAAAGTAAAAGAACTGGCGTCAAGAAGTCCCTCATTTGACATTCGGACGAAGAGAATACTAATCAGCCCGAAACGAGAGACCCAAAAAACGTTTTCGGGTTGACTCGCAGCCAACATTAAACGTCCACTGATTTGCTTTTGCCGTTCTTCCTAAGACGGACCCATAGAGGATTGAATCCGTACACCTAAGTGTCTTCTCGGGTCGCAAGGCGCACGCGAATACATCGCGCTACCGGGCTCCACAGAACAAGCAAATGGAACCAGCATTGATAAGCAACCCAGCCGGCTGAAAGTTAAATCTGGACTGTTTGGTGGCCAAAAAAATGTTTTCTCCGGGAACATGTCCAAAGTGCCGTCTGAACAGTTTTGCATCAAATGCAGCAGACGACAAAATGGCGTTCGCCTTGTTGATGTTTGGTATTATCATGTTCGTAACTGTAAATCTGCCTCTCGTAATTCTTTTATATAAATGATTTAACGAATGTCGCTATTGGTTTCACTTTAATATTGAAAAGGACGGATTACTAGACTTTAATCTTGCAAAGAACATTTATATATATATATATATATATATATATATATATATAAACCCGCCAGATTAGAGCGTACTACCATAAATTCTATAACAGATTAGCTTGGGATAGCTAGCAACAACTAGTAATAACCAAGCACAAAACATTGCTTAATTGACAAAAGAAATTGCAGACTATGTACTTGCACTACCGACAGTTCATTGTGAATAGACTTGTGCAGGAGACTCGAAAGAGTGCGAGTTGATGAGAGCGGGCGTGAAAAGACACGATGAAGCTGAACGGTTTTAGTGCAAGAGCGTTACGTCAATACTGTAAAGTGTCCTATATAAGAAGGAGGATGATCACCAGACGGCAGTCTCTAGACGCTTCCCTACGCTATTCTACTTCTTGCTGCCCGTAAGTAGCCTAGCGCAGTAAAGGGCCCCGAAGATCTACACCACTGTAAGATTGACCTTGTTGCCAATAAAAGCCAAGCCACGAGGGGGCCGAGCCTTTCTCTAGACGAGAACCACACATCGAACAGCAGAGGGGAAAAAGGGAAAATATACTCGTACTTGTTCTGCCCGTCCTTGCAATATCGCAGTCTCGAATCTCTGTGGACCAACCCTCGCGAGACATTCGCTGAGCGGAGTGCGGCGTGTTGAATTGGTGTATTTCACGAAGCAAAGACTTACTAAGGGTTGTTTAACATTTAAGGCATATAGTGTAGCACTTTGTCAAGGGCAGACTTTTGAAAATGAGATCGGCTTACGATCTACGTGTTGGTAGCGTAGTTAACTAGATTTGCGAATCACTCATCATGAGAAGTTTTCATATTCATGAGCTTACTTGCTGTGGCAAAATATATGCGTACACCTATTAAGTTAAATCAGCTATCAAGGAGGGATCAGATCAAATCAAATTTATATATTTTAAAAACAGATAACTCCTTTGGGCGACGCAACATAACCCACGCAGGCAATCAGGGTGATCGGTGAACATGCTCTGTATAACAAAGATCCAGGTGTGAATATATATATATATATATATATATATATATATATATGTATATATATGTGTATATATATATATAGGTACATATATATATATATATATATATATATATATTTATATATATATACACGCAGGGTGTCTCGAGATTAGGTTGGTTGTTAATGTTACAGCTGTTTACCAGAATGTCGCGAGTCTGGGAGCATTGTGCGTACGATTGCAACACTTCAAGCAGCACTATGCAGCGTATTATCACAAAAGATTTGCATCTATATGCCTGTAAAATTTAGCTGACCCGACAGCTCTAGCAAACAGATATGCAAAGCAAAAAGAAAAGCAAAAAAGATCATGCATAGCAAAAATAGTTCCTATTTTTTAGGGAGGAGGCGTCATTAGACCACTTTTTTTCAAAGGCGCTGCTGAGAATACAGAAATTGTCAATCACCCTAGAGCACACGCGGTATAGAGAATGGAAGCCCAAAGCCTTAATCTTTTTCTGTATTTTTAAATTTAATACTTGATGTCAACAAACCTATGACCACCCAAGCCTTGTATAATACCAATAAAAGCTGCATCACTGAGATCGAGCCGCACTTATTTATTTATTAAATTTATTATGACGGCATAGACGGAGAGATTCCTTCGAGGCCTGGTATTGGTAGCTGGTGATAAATAAAATTATCTGGAAATTAAAGCCTTTTTTTAGAATACTTGTGCCGCAAGGTATCTGGGGCGGCTATTTGCGGTAAATTGAAGCGGCCTACTTCGACAAATGATACTGAGGCCGCGAGCAAATATACTAATCTGTTGCGCGAATTCGACGGAAGACCAAGTGCTGGCTTTCAGAAAGCGGGCTTCTTTTATTTAAAAAAATCGCATTCATGACAGTTGACTTTTGCCCAACTGTCATAAATGCGAAGTGTTAGGATGCTTTCACGTCACTTAGGTACCGTAAGCAGCTGCGGATGCCACTTTGAGCATGGATAATGTCACGGCCGTCTGAACGGAAAGTTGTGTTGGGCTTCTGATTCCAGCTGCTCGATTTTACAGTTTTTATTTTTAACCAATAACTATTAGGCCATTACGCGATTTTTTTTATCAAGTGTGCAAAACACAGTCTGCAGGTCCGTATAGATTCTAATGCGTATTACCAGGTCATCTGCGTAGAGCAAGATCATGACTGTTGGGTGCCGCACTTTCACAATATGTGCCGGATCGCTGAGTAACGTTATGAATACCAAAGGGCTGAAATCGTCGTCTTGCGGATACCCAGTCGTCTGATTAAACGTGTCATACTCGCTTACGCCATCACCGAGAATAATCTAGTTAGGCTTGAAAAAGTGCGCTGAGTAGAGTGAGCACTCGTGATCCAACTCCAGGCTGTCCCAGTTTCTTCAAGACACTATCATGAGATGCCATGTCGATGGCAGATTTTAACTCAACAGAAAACGCAATCATATGAAGTTTCTGCTCGGTTTAATGAGATTGTAATCTGCTGAATAGGTACTTTACAGGCTGAGATAGTGGAACGCCTAGTCCTGAAGCCAGGCTGCTCATCTGGGGGAAACGCCAGTGCTGTCAGGAAATCTGTGAGGCGCCTCATGAGTATGCTTGAGACTTGATGAGGCGTTTGTACCACCTAGCCTGACAAGGGACTGCCGATTGGGTACGAAGAAATGTTTCTGTCAAGAGTGTCCATTCCTGACATGATCTGACCAGGATGCCTTGTTGTTTTTACTAATTGTGTGCTCCATTCCCATTGCAGTGGGATATGAAGAGGAGTCTAGGTATATTAACCAACAATTTAGATGTAAATTTAACATGAGTACCACTGTTTTTAAAGATTTTAGTTACATTAAAAAACAGCCAAAAATATGCATATTGCTGGAATGCATTTTGGTATTCATGGTGCTCGGTTGGTTCTCTCGTGTGATAGCCAACCACTTGGGCATAGCTGTCCAGTCAGATCTTCTACAACCATCATATAAACACAATCGTAGAATGACGGAACGAAGTTCTTATTTTCGGGACAAAATAATGGATTCCAAAAAACTGAAAACAAAGTCCCATTCTAATAATCAATTAGAAACCATCCAGTCCCCCGCCCCCGAACCCCTGGTCTACAATTGACAATACTTTCCCCCTCTACCGCCGAAACTAATCGCTGCATTCAATCCAGCAGTTCCGCCTCCCACACTCCCCCCGTGGCTACCTGCGCTCTAAAATGTCTATATTTCAATGCACGCTCGATTGGAAAGGATGATCGCGGTCAGTTGCTCAATTCATATACCGCCTTACATAATATTAATTTAATTTTTATAACTGAAACATGGTAGGTGTAGGCGGAAGGCATGTTACAAATAGCGAATTAAGCTGTGATAATAGGTATTCAGTCTCCGGAGTGATCGCGGCTCTCGAGGAGATGGTGTTTGTATATTAGTTAGAAAAAACCGCTTCATAGTGGGCGATTTTAACCTTCCAGGAATTGACTGGCAAAATGTGTGTTTTAGATTCCCAAACCATGGAGGCTATTTTGACCAATGCTTGTATAACAAACGGCTTATATCAGCAAGTAACTGAAATTACGCGTCCACCAGTGGACGCAAGTGACTCAATCCACAATGTTGGGCCATAATATAGTATAAACTTAAATGATTTATCTATTCACATAAACAGTCATCTGTCGGAAGAAACAAGCTCAACTTTTACTCCTAACGAAAACCCCAAAGGAACATTGATTGATTTGGTTATTACTACCGATCCAGGTATAATAGAAAATATATTTCTTTTTAAATCCCCGATGCCCTCGGACCATAACGCAATTTCTTTTTATCTTTTATTCGATTCCGAATATCCTCCTATTGAGGAGGGAGGGCCTAATTTATTTAAGGCTCATTACGACCAAATCATAGAAAGACTGACACTTGTACCACGGAGACATAAACTCTCAAACTGTAATACCGTAGATGATATGTACAATTGTTTTATTCATCAGATGCACGCTGAGATCGAGGAATTTATTCCCAAACGCACCGGCAAGTCTAAAAATAACACTAGACTTCGTGAGTATATCTCTAGTCTAGAATCACTTATTGAAAACGACGCGAGTCCGCGGTATGCGACCAAACTGCGTAAGGCAAGCAGAAGGCTTTGGGTCGTGGAAGAATCCAATCTCGATTTTAAAGATTCTAAGTCGTTTTTTAGGTATGCCAATAAGCGTTTAAATGCGCGGAAGACGAAAGCCATGAAGTTTCGCCGTGGGGGTCGATTGGCCGCAGCAGACGTAATACCCTGTCGTGGCCAATTGCTGGAATTTGTCAACTCTTTCTCGTATTTGGGTCTGAAGCTACACTATACGGGAACGACCTTTACCCAGCACATCGGCGACAGGTGTCGAGCGGCTACTACCTCTATTCACACAGAGGTGAGAGACCCTCGACGACTGTCTTTGAGTGCGGCCGTGCGTCTTTATGAGCTTAAGATTGTGCCAATGTTGAGCTACAGCCTTGGCAGGGTGTGGGGCCATCTTTCAGCGGCAAATTTTGCGCAGCTAGAAAGATGCTTCACAATATATATGAAGCGGGTCATTTGCTTACCCCAGACCGCAAAAAGCCGCTTCGTGTACCTGCTAGCGGGTTGCGGGCCGGCAGTGGAAACAATCAGAGTCAGGCTTAGGTCACCTATTACTGGACCACTTCAGCAATTTTTGTTGGAGTGGCAGGGAAAAGTGACCGAGGCCTCGGCAGAGGTAGCGCAATTGGATGTGTACCTCGCCAGGGAGCTTTGGGATGGAATGGCATGCACTAGCCGGCACGTGTACACAAGATACATTGTGCATGGCTATCATCACTTGGCATGTTTAACCCAAGGATTTCACTAAGTTGACGATCAATGTCGTTGCCGGTTCTGCTCGCAGATATGCGCTAAATACCACGCAGCGAGCTGCCAGAAGCATCGGCGGTCTTTGCACTTTTTTGCCGGGTGGGACGGTCGCTGAAGTGTTTAAATCGTATAAAAGGAATGAACTGTATTGAAATTATGTACCATCTTGAAATGCAATGTTATTGCGAAATAAACCATATATAATAAGCGTTTAAATGGCAAAGAGGACATAACGGCACTAAAAACAAGCAATGGGGTTATCACTGATGACATCTCCAAAGCGGATGCCTTTAAAAATTTATTTTCTTCCGTTTACGTGGCCCAAGCAGATCCAACGAAAGCACTTATTTTCTCCTCGCCAACGTCATCAAAGTGTCCGTACTTATTTGTGTCGGAATGTAATATCTTTAATGCCTGTGCATAAAAAGGGATCCAAATCGAACGTTGATAACTATAGACCTGTAGCACTATCATCAATAGCGTGTATATTATTTGAAAAATTACTTGTAAATCATATATTTAATTTTATGCAGGCTGAGGGAGCGCTTGACGAGCAGCAACATGGCTTTACTAAAAGCAAATCTACAGCAACGCAACTAGTTGAAATGGTCCAAGATTGGGCCATTTATATTAACAAAAAGAAAACATTTGATTGTATTTACTTTGATTTTTTACAGAAGTTGACAGAGTAGACCATTTTAAACTTTTACAGAAACGAATTGAATTAGACATAGACAACCACACTGTTTTATGTATATCAAGTTATCTAACGAATCGAAGGTTTTGTGTGCGGGTTAACAACAGTTTTAGTCAGTATGGGGTGTGTCCCTTGGGCGTGCCTCAGGGATCATGTCTAGGCCCATTGTTATTCTGTATACTCATCTTAGATCTTAAAAATGTTATACCAAAACCCTTAAGCAAAAACTCTACGCAGGTGATCTTAAACTTTATGGGTCATCCGGCACAAAGGCCAAGAGGGAGATATTACAGAGAACCATTGACTCTATCTCCGATTGGTGCGCCAAAAATGATATGATAATTTCGGTTCCTAAATGCGCCGTTGTGTGTCTGAAGGAGGACCACGTTTACACACTTGATGAACAGGAGATACCCAGAGTAAAGAGCATTCGTGATCTTGGGGTAACGGTAACACCGGAGCTAGATTTTAACTTTCACATCACGCAAACTATTCAATCTGCTAGCCTTATATGTAATATGATATTTCGTTGTTTTATTATCGAATGTCCAATGTTCTAAATCCGCCTTTATAACAGTCTGTCTTGTAGTTCCCAAATTAATCTACAGTCTGGCGGCCGCATTTAAAGAAACATATTCATGCAATTGAAAACGTTCAGTCTAAATTTATTCGACGTGTTGCATTAAAATGCAATGTAGAGCGTAGCAGTCTCGACTTACTACCTATATCAAAACGACACTCGAGAGCAGAGTTTAAAATGTACGCACGAATCTCTCAGTCGAATAAACTTCCCATATTTTTTTATATTCGCAACAACAATCTGCGCAGTACTCGAACCATATCATCAAAAATTGTGGCACGATCTGACCGACCCAACAATACGTTTTCGTGGCGCATGGCGAGAATGTTGAGAACCATAAACTAGTGATATATTATTATATACATTGCTATTACGTATATCACGCAATGGTACTATTGCGCCCCATTATATAGTAAATTGCTCTTTATGTCTCTTATATTGTGCATTGTATATATTGAATACAAGATTTTTGTGAGTAACCATGAACATCTACCCTTTGAAAACAATAAAAAAGCACTTGAATTGAATTTCGTGTACGAGCGAGGACAATATTAATTTCGTAAAAAACTAAACGGTTCATTAAGAGCCTCAGTGAAGAATCTCTTGAAGGCTTCAGACTTGTATGAAGTAGGAGTCTCGACACGTAGCGTATCTGCGTAAAGGTTGCTTGAAAGTGTTCCAGGAGCTTCAGATTAAATTGGACAGCTTGTAAAGTTTCAAGGCTGTTGTGCGATGCGGTGGGATTCTCGTTGCGCTCTTAGTGTAAGGATAAATTATGGCTTTTTAAAGTTTTTAAATTTTCGATATCGTTTTCGTGTGATTGAGAAAATAGCCGCCGCAGCTGGATCATAGGACGATTGCTGAAGGACTCGTAATAGAACTTGCCTCAGCGCAAAGCAAGCTTTATCATACTAACGCGAAGAGCGCCGCATATTTGACGGTGATTTCGGAGCTGAACTTAGAAGGGAAAATATTTTTTGGCGGGCCTGGAGCCAGGACGGCTATACATAATAACAATTTAAAGGCTCATCTCTAGCTACCAGTAAGCAACGATCCAGAGCATTCTTGCGCTAGCGTTAACTTGTCTTGTAATTATAGTTGAAACATTACAATCCCAGCGGCCACCCGCTGCATATATATGTATATATATGCACATACAACATCTTAGAATACATATGTGTATAAGCGTATATGGTACCTACAGTATATATATATATATACAAGTATATATATATATATATATATATATATATATATATATATATATATATATATATATATACAGGGTCATTCATATCGTTATGTACTTATTTTAGGGTTTGGTAGAGCTCGGCAAGAAAATAAGTTTTCCCAATGAAAGGAGGGAGCAAAAACGTCTTGTTTTGGAGAGGAAGTGAGATTTATAAAAGTAGTTATTTTGTCTTTTTTCTCCTACATAGTTGTGCAAAAAGTACGGGCAGGAGAACCAGTCAACGCATGAAGGGACCGATTATACCGGCGTAATTCTGCGCAATGGACGACACTTCACTAGCTTGCGTAGAAAAAGCGAATAGCCAGATTAAGGAAAGTCATAAAAAGTCGATATGTTGTTATGTCTTACGTTAACGTTTTTTGTGAAAAATCGTAAAAATTGTTCATTACGACCAAAAATGTACGTCTAAAAAACTACTTTCACGCAATAGCATTTTTAATGCTCACAATTTGCGTACCAAAGTGATAGTGCTGCGTTTCGTAGTTGTCAAGTAACTAGGTTTTTTCGATAGCCATATCGAAAGCGAAGGCATGCATACTTGCATAGGGTGTATGAGAAAGTATATATATACAGGTAGTTCCATAAGTTCTTAGAATGAAAACCAAGAATTTTCCAAATCATGTTTTTAAATTTATCTTATTCGATATACTCCCCGAGATGCTCAATACACTTTTCCCACCAAGATTTCATAGCTTTCATACCTCTTAAGTAGAATTCCGCGTCTTTAGACTGAAAATAGGCATTGACAGCAGCCTTAACCTCTTCATTGCTGGAAAAACGCTTTCCACCGAGACTATTCATCAAATGTTCGAAGAGGAAATAATCAGAGGGGGCCAGGTCTGGAAAATAGGAAGGTTGTTCAATAAGTTCGAACCTCAGTTGGGCCAGTTTTGCCGATGCTTGCCGGGACTTGTGTGCAGGAGCATTGTCCTGGTGAAACAGGACAACCTTCTTCTGCAAAGCGGGCCGTTTCACGATGAGTTCTTGCTAAAGGCAGTCCAACAGTCTTGCATAATATTCTCCTGTGATCGTTTTACCGCTCTCAAGGTAGTCGACCAGCATTATTCTACGTTGGTCTTAAAAAACTGTAGCCATCACCTTTCCGATCAATGCCGTTGTCCGCACCCTCTTCGGAGGTCCTTCATCAGGTGCACACAGTTGCACAGGCAAGATGCTTCTTGGGTCTCGGGAGTGTAGTGATGGACCCAGCTTTCATCGACGGTCATGAATCTGCGCCAAAAATCCGACGGATTGTTCGACATCTTGGCCAAATTTCGCTGTGAAGGCGCGTTTTTTTGGCCTTGGTTGAGCAAATGCGGCAGCCATTTTTCTCTGAGCTCTTTCATCTTCAAGTTTTCGTATAGGATAAAATGCACACTACCTAAACTAATTCCTAATGCCTCCGCTATCTCCTTAATGTTCATTCGCTTATCTGTGCCAACGATGTTTCGCACTTTCTCTATGTTTTCCTCATCAGTTGTTGTTTTTTGGCCTCCTGGACGTAGTTCATTCTCGGTGCTCCTGCGACCTCTTTTTAACACATTAATCCAGTTGGAAACAGTGGCAAAACATGGCGCAGAGTCACCGTACGTCTCGTCCAACCCAATTTTTACTTGGGTCGCATTCCAACCTTTGAAATAAAAATGCTTGATAACCACTCGAAACTCTTTTTTCTTCATTTTTAAAAATCACGCCGATACGTTGCACGGGAAAAGCTATCAAACGAAAACGCAACGGCCAATCACCATAATATTTTGAGTGCTAGCAGTCGAAAAGTTGCAGTTCCTACTATCGTTGCCGCAGATAAGCGAGTGAACATTAGGGAGATAGCGGAGGCCTTGGGGATCAGTTTAGGTAGTGTGCATTTCATCCTGCACGAAAACTTGAAGATGAAAGAGCTCAGAGAAAAATGGCTGCCGCATTTGCTCAACCAAGGCCAAAAAACGCGCTTGTTTTCGCTTCACAGCGAAATTTGGCCAAGATGTCGAACAATCCGTCGGATTTTTGGCGCAGATTCATGACCGTCGATGAAAGCTGGGTCCATCACTACACTCCCGAGACCCAAGAAGCATCTTGCCAATGGTGTGCACCTGATGAAGGACCTCCGAAGAGGGTGCGGAGAACGGCATTGACCGGAAAGGTGATGGCTACTGTTTTTTAAGACCAACGTAGAATAATGCTGGTCGACTACCTTGAGAGCGGTAAAACGATCACAGGAGAATATTAGGCAAGACTGTTAGACTGCATTTAGCAAGAACTTATCGTGAAACGGCCCGCTTTGCAGAAGAAGGTTGTCCTGTTTCACCAGGACAATGCTCCTGCACACAAGTCCCGGCAAGCATCGGCAAAACTGGCCCACTACTACTTACCTGAGGTACTGAGGTTCGAACTTATTGAACAACCTTCCTATTCTCCAGACCTGGGCCCCTCTGATTATTTCCTCTTCGGACATTTGAAGAATAGTCTCGGTGGCAAGCGTTTTTCCAGCAATGAAGAGGTTAAGGCTGCTGTCAATGCCTATTTTCAGTCTAAAGACGCGGAATTCTACTTAAGAGGTATAAAAGTTCTGAAATCTGGGTGGGAAAAGTGTATTGAGCTTCTCGGGGAGTATATCGAATAAAATAAATTTAAAAACATAATTTGGAAAATTCTTGGTTTTCATTCTAAAAACTTATTGAACTACCTGTATCATGCGGATAAGTAGCAGGCAGTTGCCTTAATTGCCGAAACTAGAAAAAAAAAAAATATATATATATATATATATACATTTGGCAAGCAAATCTTCATCAACGGGCGCTCGTTATTTATGTTTGATTCAATGAAGTGATGAAAACAAGATTGCCATCACGGTTGCCAAAAATGGAGAAGTAACGAATCTACATCAAGTCCCGGGTAAAAACCAAATCACATCTTCCAAAATAGGGGATATGTTACAAACTGCTTATGGTGATTAAGCAGTGTCCCGACACACCGTGTAGACGTGGTACTATCGATTTTGCGACGGACGTGAAAAGACTGAATATGACCCCTGTTTGGGTGAGCCTTCTCTGTCAAGAACAGACAAAAACGTTGAAAAGGTTCGTATTGTTGTACTAAACAATCGCAAAATTGCTTTCAGGGCGAAGATAGCTGAGGAATTAAAGTTACCTTATGGATCAATCGTAGCAGTCCTAATCGATATATTATGCGTAAGAAGATTCACACCGAAGTTCGTTCCAAAAGTGTTAAATTTTCAGCGAATGAACGCTTGTCGGGAAATGTCCGAATTGAACATTCAGGCGGAAGCAGAAGACTGAATTGCCTCAGAGACATGGGTATATGGTTACGACAGACAGACGACACGAGTTATAGGCGCATGGTTACGACATCGAGATCAAAGCACAATCCTCCCAGTGGTGCTTCCAAGAAGAGAGTCAATCGAAGAATTTCTAACAGAGCAGATCTAATACCAAGGTTTATTTGACTATTTTTTTCGACTACATAAAATTCGTCTCCCACAAACGTTTTACCACGAAAAAAATTTGATTTTTGTAATTCCGCTACCTCCCTATTCGCCAGACCTGGTTCTGTGCGACCTTTGCTGTTCCTACGGATAAACAAAAATTGGAGAAGCAACGTTTTAAGACTAGAGAGGAGATAGAGAAGAGAAAAACAATCGCAAAAGCAACTCAACTCGATTTCGAGAAACGCGCTTAAAACTATTTCGATGAGTACGAAACAAAGTGGGACAACTGCCTAGCAGTGGGTTGAAGTTACGTTAAAGGGAGGAAAAACGCCTTGAATAAATGTTCTATTTATAAATGTGAGTCCAGAACTTCTCAATCCATCGACATTTCACGTACTATTATTTTACGCATATATATATATATATATATATATATATAAAATATTGCGATAATTTATTAATCATTTACAATCCACTTGCAGTGCTCGCCTTCAGCGGTGCTCGCCTTATATATATGTACTCCTGGACCACGTGTCATCTGCAGGCGAACCTACGAGCGCGTTCAACTTAAAAGCGAAAGCTGTTCGTTTTACGACTACATCTACGAAGTTGATCGCTGGGCCATAGTCGACGATGAGACGACTGTGTCGACGCGGTGATGTTGCCGCCTGCCATTGAGACTGCATTAGGAGCGGAGGAGGCGGCGGTGCTAGTACATACATTCGACTTGAAGGCCGTCACTTCTGAAGCGGCACCCCCGTTACCCCCTTACCCCTTCGCCCGCTTTCCCCGCCGAAGTTGCTGCTCGCTGACTCTAGCAGCACGGCCTTGTGAAAGGCGTCGTTTGTTGCGCCCCCGCTGCCGCCCCCCGTCCTCTGTTGCTGTTCTGCTCTGAGTCAGTCGAAGCGCGTGGCGCATGGCGACTTCGTAGAAGGCTATTACGTTTATTACGACGTTACCCCCGTTGCCCCCGAGCGCAAGGAGCCAGGCAGGCAGGCAAACAGGCACATTTGGCGTCAGCAGAATAGCTGCTCTCTTCATCCGTCCCTTGCGCCCGCCCGCCCGGAGTCAGTTCGACGTTCGACGCCCGCGATCGACGTCGCGTGAACCTCCAAGCTAAAATCGACGGCGTAGCCGCAGTAAGCCCGTAGTCCCGTAGTTACAGTGAAAGTAAGTCATAATGGTATTAGTTCTAGTACAAGAGTAATAGCTGTACTAGTTGCTGTTGTTGTTGTTGTTGTTGTTGTATGACAAACCTCAGAACAAGTGTTGCAAACGTGCAATGACCCCATACACACTTGAATGCAAAGCAAGCAACACACTTGCTTGCTTGCGCCCGAATTCATTCAAACTCAAACAATCGTCTTTTATGGGCAGGCAACTAAAGCAGCACACAAGTTTTTTTTTTGTTATGCCCGAAGTTTTTATGACCACCCAGAGTATGTATATAGAGACCAGAGTCAACATGCATGTCAGTTTGTCAGTTGGTTTCTCTAGCTCTCTACTCAGAATTAAGTTATGGGGTTCGGATCAGGCGAGGCTCGAATAGGCGTGGAGCGTGAGCCTACTGAGCCAACTTCAGACATTCTGTTTAAAAATTGTACAAACACGATCAACTGATAAACAGTGGTGCATAGCGAAGGTTAAGCACGTTGTAGGGGTGTTCGTAAAGATGCATAAATTAACCAAACATGTTTGTAGGTATTTCTGGTGTGCTCAAATTCGAATTAAGATTTAGACGGATTGTGGGGAGAAGGGCGATTCTTGTACGAGTGTTCTCGATCTTCTGGGACCGTCGTTCGTTGCAGGTAGAACCTACATTTTACACAGTGCATTACGCACACTGTTTCTAAAGAAAAAAAAAACCGGTTACGATGCACGATCGTGATATACTTCTATTAAATATAACTAAACGTGCTTATGTAACACTTCTTAGTATCCTCAGCTTCCCTTGTAATTCGATCTACTTAAAATTAAGTAGAATAGTGCTGACACAAATACCTTACTTTTATATATATATATATATATATATACGCCCGACTTACAACGCATCCTAGCGTCGAACCTAAAAGACTGACAATCCACCTACACAGCCGGGGTCTCTTAAGCGTCCTGTCGAATATATATCAGTGCAAAACCGTACACAAGCATTAGTCTTACGGAACAACAAATGAAGTTATGATCATCGCACAAGTTATTAATAAAACGCACTTATGAAAAAAATAATTATATAAACATATATATAACCTATAGTACCTCCACAGGTTGGGTCGCAAGTTAGTTTCACAAAAAAAAACAAAGCAATCCTTTTAAACGGTCTGAATCGCCTCCCATAGAATGTAAACTTTCGTTTAGAAGAGCATGCTGTAACACTCACGCCCGAGGTCAGGTTTCTAGACGTGATTCTGGTAGGGGTTCTCACATGAACACATCATGTATGCTGTGCAGCAAAAAAGCCGCTTATGCCTCAGCAGAGCTGCGAAGAATCCTCTCGCAAACCAGAAGAGCAACCGACTCTCGGCGCCGAAGCTTAGCATCCGTTGCAGATAGCACCATGCTATGTATCGCACCCATATGGGAGCGCATGTTTACCAAGGTTACAACATGCCGCTTTCTCAACAAGGCACAGACACATACGACGTTCAACGTGGCAACGTGCCCAGATCAGCACTGGAGAGATCTCGGCACCTAAGACTGGGAAGTTCCCCGACATGCTAAGATCTCAAACAGGCGCTTTTCAAGGATCATGAATCTTGGCTAAAATGTAAGAACATTATTAGAATTTGTCTCCGAGAAGGAGATAACCGCCGCTTAAGGTCTTGAAGCCTTAATACCGATACTGTACACAAGCCGCTAACGTTCTTTCTCTGTTAACACGGGACCCAATGGGAATCCGACGTCAGGGGGTGTCGAAAACCGTTTACTGTAATGATATTGCAAATTGAACCACTATCAGTTTGGTACCGATATGATCTCTGTAATGTGTATATTTGTGTGGTTGTTCTATGAACGTTTACCGTGATACTAAAACTGTAGGTTATTTTACTTAAAATATTAGTATTACAATAGTTAAAAGTTAAAAACGTGAATATATCAAGACCTAATATTTGGCGAATTATTTTCATTGATACTTTTGGCTTTCTTGTAGCCAGCACAAGTGTCTTTCAATTAAACCGAATTTTCTGCTAAACACGATATGTCTGGTTGCTCTACAAAACAACCCGCAAGGACACTTTTTGTGAAGTGATGTCCGACCATCCACAGAAGTTTGTTATTTTATTTTACTTCTAATTAATATATTTTTGCTGCCTATTCAATTCGAGAAAACAAATTAACAAGTTTTATTAGTCTTTAGAATGTGGCGATTTCATTTGGAAACATCGTCAATATCATCAATTTAACCGACCGAAGACTCTGCGAATAACGTTGTAGATACCAACATCTCTCGGCGCATGGCTACTGTTATGAATGCATGATAATAATGATGTGTCAAGGCGTAACCAATTACTCGGATCTGCACTGATGAACCTGTATCAACGTTGCACCTAGGCGAAGGCTGACACAAATCCTCATATTATTATCGTATCGCGGAGGAGCATATGCCACCGCAGATCGCCGTATAAAGATAAACGGCGCCCCTGTAGAGTTAGTAAGTTACTTGCCATACTTGGGAGTGCCGCTAACTTCAAGACTCTCGTTTGGAAGGCACATAGAAGAAAAACGGGCCAAAGCAACGGCAGCTATGATGCTTATTGGACAACTTCGTGACACTGACCTAAAATTTGCCGTCAACCTTTCTAGAATAAAAATTGCACCAATAGTTCGATATAGCTTACAAGTGATTGCGCCTCACCTTAAGCTGACAGACCTCAAAAACATCGACCGAATTAAGAACTGCTTTATACAACGTGCACTTGGACTACCTAGGAATGCATCGGCGACACTAGCGTTAGAACTGTGTCGAGAGAGAACTTTTACTGAGGACCTCATATCTGACAAAATACCATTCAGTGCAGATGCCTTGGGCCAATACCTAGTGTTTAGAGAAGAAAGGAATATTAATTTTGTAATACAGAACTATACAGAGGGACCAGCGTTCTCCACAGATAAGTGGAAAAAGGCTCTACAAACAAATCGGACACTGTTGTAAAGAATAACCTGGCATGGTTATCACCATTATATATGTCTGAAAGGAGCGTGTTATGAAATTTACGAATGTGTGTGCAAATTTTGTGGAGAATGTAACATCAACCGCTACCACTTGACCCGATGCACGTCAATCGACGCACAATCACTGCAGGAACGTGTGAAATACCTGCTTAGTTGTAACAGTGAATTATGAGACATGCAAACCACTTGTAACTACCAATGATACGGTGAATAAACTGAACTGATTGATTATCGTTGAGCAATGAACCTAGTGAAGCGCTTGGACCAGCGTGCACCCAGGCCTTTGAGCCCCGAGCTGGCACTGCTCATAGACGGGCTCTCTTGCGATATCATTATGAGCTAAGCAGACTAAATTGTTAAGTTCCTTCTCGATCAGGGGAAATACCAACTGACGGGCTGTCCGGTGTTGTATCTGTAGCGGATGGGAGATATTTTACCTCGTGCGGCCGCTTGTCTTCTAGACTGGTCTCGTCTAGAAGTGGCTCTAAGTAGCCATCTAACTGCGGCACTGTTGCCATATTTGGCAACTGTTTTACCGTCGTTGTGTTTACGTTGTTAACTTCCCGCATGGTTAGCTGCATGGCAGACATGAGAAAGGCTGGCAAACGAGGGCGCCAATCTTAAGGGCTGACACCATGCGGAAGGAGTTGGGGTCCACCACAGTACCAAGCTGGCGGGACGGCAGTGCATTATTAATAATATTATTGTGATTAAAATTGTAAGAAATGAACGTTTAATCTAGGTTCATCATGCTCTGTTCGCCTTCTGTCAATTCATGGCGCCTATGATAGAAGCCACGTTCTGTCTACAAGCAGCCAAACTCATTAGTTGTATCAAAAACATGATCCCGCGTCGATCCAGCAACGTCTTCTATACGTTTTCATGTATCGCTCAGGGTGTTCGCTGCACCTGTGCTGATGGAGTAAAGTGCCTTTGATTTAATGAGTACAATGTGATAGCTCCTTGATAGCTCCAATTTATTTTTTCGTTTCTTAGAATCCGCGCGTTCCGCAACCCATCTAGGATTAACTGCACTGGCAGATACGACACGGTCGCCGTGCATGAAACAATTACAGCCCATACAAGGCTTTTTCCGTGTGACCATAGCAGAATGGTGATCCCGTCAGGTCGCAACTCACTGCTGCCATTAAGACTTTTCGGCTTAGGTGTGGATGGTATTTCTGTCCTTCTAAGGGCTCTTCTTACTATAGCTTTGAGGGGACCAGCATGGTGCCAAGTTGGCGGGACTCTAGTGCATATTATTATTATTATTATTATTATTATTATTATTGTAATTAATCACCGACGGTGGGAACATGACAATTGGGTCCCTGCGAACGTGTGCACATTTACGAAGGGTCCAATGTAGGAACCAACCATCTCTGGAGGGTTCCCCGGACCGAAGCCGCGTTGCCCCGTTGCACATCCAGCGACAGACGCTGTCTGAGAAATTCGCCCGCTCTCCTGTCACCGCTGGCTAGATCTAGTCGCTTCCCGACCTTCTGTAGCAAACCGCGAGTGGACGGACCCGGCCCGCCAAGTGTCTCGAAGGCAAGTGGGTAGAACCCGTACGGGTACCCGATGTTCTGGTATTTTCTCACCTTGCGTGCTTCGGCGAGAGCTGAAGCATACCCGGCCCGGGCCGCGCCAGCACTAACCATGGAAGGGGCTAATGAGTCAGTAACTGTCGCGTCCCAAACCAGCATGCAACCGCACTCGAACGGGGTTAAGGTCAGACCGTCGGGTCTCTTCCCGCCTTCCCTATCCAGTCCGACGGGGTTCCGGGACGCACGGTAGGCCACTGGAGCGTAGGACTCTGCTGAAGGTTTCGTTCAGGGCTTGGTGTCGGGCTCGCCTACCTGCGCTGACGATACAGGATAGCCCGTGGCGTCCATTCGGCTGGACGGCGTCACCGCAGACGCAGGTATGAGCGTGCACAAGGTCCGTCCCCAAACGAAGTCCCACCGCGATTCTCACCGACTCGTCATCTAGGAGTGTCCCGATCGGAGCGCAGGGTATGGCGTGGAGCCATGCGCCCGCCCCTTTGGAGGAGACGGCGCGCAGCCTGGCGCGCCGTCTGGCGCGCCATACCCTGCGCTCCGATCGGGACACTCCTAGATGACGAGTCGGTGAGCGTCTGTGGCGCTTTCCGCGATGAGATTTTCAACCCTTTGCTCATATAAGGCCGCCGACCAATCTCTCTTGGGTCCAGTTTTGGCGGGCTCGTGGCCGCACAGGGCAACTGCTCTACGGCGGCTTGCTTCTAAGCGATCTTCTAGGTCCGTAAGAGCGACTGAATCGAGAAGTAATTTAGCCTGTTGTAAAGACCTGTGGAGGGAAGCTACCAGAGCTACCTCCGATAGGACAATAGAATCAGGCAACCCTAGACCTCCCCAAAGAACGGGGAGTAGAGCTTGTTGACGTGCTTCTGCCGATAGACTGAGATTCAAAAGAGCCTCAACTGTAGTAAGCACGCTGTCGTTTAGTCGCTCAAGGAGTCCCGGAGCAAGCGAGCAGTCTGCACCTCGAAACAGGTGATTGAGACGTAGGGCCGAAAATGAAGATTTCAGAAGAAAAAGGCCCCGGTGAGATCCTACCAAAGGAATGCGTGACAGCGCATGCTCTAGTTTTTCTATCCACCTTTCGAGAGCTGCTGGAACTCCCTCAGGGAATGGGGGGACTCCTAGTAACTTCAGATCCGTGCCAACAGTCCTGCACCCTCGGAGAACCTTTAGCACCTCAGAGTCAGTAGCACCTCCTACGACATGAACCTCGCACTTTGCAGAATTTAGGGCCAGGCCACTCCGCTCTGCGAACTCGATGACTCTGTGGATGTCCCTCAGAACTGCATCAGGTGCCCCGCCCAGTACACCGTCGTCTAAGTACCATGTGTTTAGAGGACACTCGAGAGAGTCGACTAACTCCTTGATACCCATGCAAAACAGGGGGGGGGGCCCAATGGGTCGCCCTGCTGCACCCCAGTTTGCGACATTATTGTATCATGTGGCAGAAGAAGGCAAGATGGCTCCTTATAAGCTAGTTCCACCTGGTGGAACATACTCGGTGCCCAAGCCTTGACCGCATGTAACAGGTGGTCCCTCCGAATGGTGTTAAAGGCGTTTTTAAAGTCGAGCTTGACCACAAGGGTGGCTCCGGAACGAGACTCCAAGAAGGACCGAGTTGAATGCACCGCGGCCTCGCATCCTCCCGGTGTCGCAAACCCGAGCTGATGACAACCAAGAGCACCTGATACATCCGCCTTGTTTTCAGCCTTCGGATTACGGATGAGCATGCGATGGGCCTCACACCACCATCTTTCTTCTTGAGGGCAAAAAGTCGGGCGCCGAAGATAAGAAGTCGCCAGTCGGGGAAAGGCGACCCCTATCGAAGAAGATCGACGGCCTTGGCCAGGGCAGCCGCGTGCCGGTCTGCGGCAGCCCCTAGAGCGGGGGACAACAGGTCTTGTAAGAGCCGGGGTCTGATGAAATCCAGGCCAGCTGCTGAACTACGGGAAAACGTTTGTATGGCAGATCGGACGTTCTCGCCTGATGTAGTTGATGGCAGGGGCACGTGAAAAGGGCTAGGCCATGTTAAGAATAAGGGCGCGGGAGGGTGCTTATCCAGCAGCACGGCTGTCTCGCTGGGCTTCTGCGCTAGCGTGTCTTCTGAGATCAAGACCCTAGCCGCCGAAGAAACGTCGCCTTCCGAGAGCTTCGAGGGTATCGACCGTCTGCTGCCGTGGAGGTTGGTTCGGGACGGGGCTACAGCTAAGGTCAAACCGTTTTCCATCAGTAAAATCGTGGAGGTTCTTCCGTACGATAACCGCCAACGAGCGGTCATCTTTCCCACCATCAGGAAGGCGGAGGACGACGGGCGCGAAAGAGAACAGAGCAAGCCAAGCAATACTGTCGTTGTTATCTGCGTCTGAGAACAACACCTTAGTGAACACTTCGGCAACTTGCCTACGTACTGATTTCGGCAAGATGCGGACCAACCGCCAGCGGCGAGTGACAACTTGAATGACACTGAATAACTGATCCGCGGTAAACCGAGAGTTCGATCGCTTTGACTCGTCGACTATGTTATGGGCACCTTCTCCGTGCTTCACCGTAATGTGTCGACGCAGGCCTCTTCGTGTAAACGTAAGTGCGCAAGTTGGACAGGGGACCTTATTAGGGTCCGACTGCCCGGACCGCGGGCTGGCGAGCCCGTGGTAAAGCCTGTTGTCTTCATGATCTGTCATTATGAGGCGAAACCTTTTAACTTGCCCACTACGGAGAGCAGCCTCATTGGAGGTCGCAACACCTCCTCCAGTGATCTTAACACCACGGATAACTCAGGCCTGATTCGATTGCGTTAACTTCCTTTGGTTGTGCAGCCGCTATTATTATTATTAATATTATTATTATCGCTCATAAGTAAGAGGCAAAAATGTACCCTTATAAACGTGTACACTGGATAAAACAAGTGAATCGAATAAAACATGTCTTTCAGGTTCAGGCGTGTCCAGTCAAGCAGAGTTCCACGCACAGAGGTCGTGTTACTCCGCTGTGTTTCCGAACCCTCTGTGTCAAAGACCGCGGTCGAGTGACTGTGTTTACTCTACTATATCTAGTAGGCTTGCGCCAAGTAAGGCGCCGAGGTCTAACCAAAAGAACGCGCGGAACGCTTCCATCCTGAGTCGATGAGCTTCCCCGCAAGACTGCAGCGTAGGACGGTTTCTCATCCGTGACGCCCCGTGTAGAGTCTCCCACAGGAACGGGGCACTGCGCTTGTTCTGTAATAAATGCTGAGGAATTAACCGTCTGCACCTGTCGGAGCGTCCTAGCTTCCAAATGATTTGAGTTTTCTTACGAAAATAGGCTAAACTTTGACAAGAGGGGAAACCAGCTGCATGAGACCCATTGCATATGGCCCACCTCGAGGAATTAGGACCCTTCGCAGCCAACTGGTCTGACTTACGCTGGTTTTTGCAAGTCCTTTGCAGGGTGCATCTGTCAGCAAAATGACCCGCTCTTTGAGAGTTAAAGCACAGCTTTGGCTGGTCTGGTTCAAGTATCACCGAATAGACCTTGACATCTAGAAACACTAGATGCTGGTAGTCAAATGTTAGAATTACCTTATTGAGCGGTATTTTACCTGCCTTCGTTGAGTGGACCACTTAGTACACGCACAATCAATGGTGCAATAGTTACTGCAAACGTCGAGATCAAACCTCAGGAAGCAATCAGTTCTATGGGAGCCGACAAAAACACGACCGCACTCTGCCGAATCAAACGGCAAAGAATAATAATAATAATAATAATAATAATTATTATTATTATTATTTAGTTAATACAATTGTGAGGTATGAACGTTTAAATCATGTTTGTCCTGCTCTGTTCGCTTTCTGTCAGTTCATGGCGCCTATAATGGAAGCCACGTTTTCTCTACACACGGCCAAAGACATCATCTGTCTCAAAAACATGGCCTCGCGTCGATCGCCCGTAACGTCTTCGATTCGTTTTCCGATGTCTTGCAGGAGTTTTGCTGTACCTGTGCTGATGGGGCCGAGTGTCTCTAATGCAATGGGTGCAAAGTGGTAGCTTCTAGATAGTTTTAGATACTTCCTCCGTTTTTCAGAATCCGCACGTTCTGCTACCCATCCCGTTTCGACTGCGCTGTGACGTAAATATGATAACGCCGCCGTGCATGAAACCGTTGCATCCCATACAAGGCATTTTCCGTGCTACCACAGCGGGATGGTGACCCCGTCAGGTCGCAACTCACTGCTGCCATTAAGACCTACTGGTTCGGGCGTAGATGGTATCCCTGCCCTTCTAAGAGCTCTTCTCACTATGGCGTTGAGTTCAGCGTGCCTTGTGAGTCTGCCGGGGCTTTTTAGACAGCTTAACGGGTGTAGACCGTCCGAGTCAACCGGTTGGCCGCATAAGAGGCACGTGAAGGGCTGGCAGACGGGGGCGCCTATCCTAAGAGCTGACACCATGCGGAAGGGGTTTGGATCCAGCATGGTGCCAAGCTGACGGGAGGGCAGCGCTTGAAGCCAGCCCCCGCTGAAGGGATGTAGAGCCGCTAGAAAGACGGCACGCTCTCTTGCTGATGTAAGGTTATTCATTATCTCTTGCGCGGACTTCTTAGTTTTGTACGCGTCAAGAAGTTTCTGACTCACGTGCTCTCTCAGAGGGCCAGGATCGAGTTGACTCCTGATTGTGGCGTCTGCCACCGCGGTTGCCTTTTTCAGTTCAATCTTTGCTTCGTCACCAAGAAGTGATTCTGCCAGGGAGCCAAATTGATTCAGGGATGCAGCATAGCACACTGCAGCAAGATCCGTGGCTCTTCTTATTCCAAGGCCTCCGTTGTCGATGGGGAGGCTAGCTGTCTCCCACGTGTTTCCTTCTAAGTTAATGTTAAGTACCTCGCTTAGAATGCTTCTGATGGTCTCGTCATAGGCTGCAAGACCCTCCACGTATTTCAGGGTCTGACATGTTCGTAGCATGTAGACGAATCTTGGTGAACCAAGACTGTGTCTCCATAGACACAGAGCCACCTGTGGGTGCATATTGGTCAGTCGTGGGCGAATTTTTACCAGGGTCTCTCGTTTAGCGTCGAGAGCGCGTGGGATTCCTTCGGCCATTACGGGAGAACCTAGAACATCTAGGTTACCCTGAGTTACACAAGATATCCCAGGAAGTGCTTCCATGATTTCCTGTATAGCTTGCGCCTGATCTTGAAGGGTGCCTCCGACAGCTAAAACCTCGCATTTGGCTGCATTGAGAGTCAGTCCTCCTGGTTCCTCAAAATTCAGTATAGTTTGCAGATCTCTCGCCACGGCATTTGCGGGACCTCCCAAGACAGCGTCGTCTAGGTACCAGACATTGAAAGGGCTCTGTAGGCTTGATACCAGATCCGAAATGCCGAGGCACAACAGAGCTGGTCCCAATGGGTCTCCCTGCTGAATGCCAGTTTGTGACTCTATGGTTATATCTGTGTTCCAAGCGAGGATTGAGAAATCTTTATAACTCTGCCATATCATCGGATAGAGTCGTGGGGCTTTTATCTTTACTTTGTCGAAAATTATGTCTCTTCTTATTGTGTTAAATGCGTTTCGGAAGTCTAGTTTAACTAGTACTTTTGTCGGTCCTTCTGCTTCCAGAAAAGCGCGTGTAGCGTGTACAGTAGCCTCCGCTCCTCCTCTAATGGCAACACCCATTTGATGGGGTGAAACCGCCGCAACAATTGCCCGTTTGTTCATAGCCATCGCAATCTTTGAAGCCGTTCTTCGTAGAGTTAGTCCGCATGCTATGGGCCTAATAGAATTATCTTTCTTTCGGAGGGCAGTTAAACTTGCACCGTAGAAAACGGGTTGGCAGAACGATGGCAAAGCCCCATTTAGCACTCTGGCCATAAAAATGCCCAGCTCGGTTAGTAAGCGCTCCGAAGATGGAATCGTCTGGCTTAGCATGTCTCGAAGATGTCGAAGCCGTAGGCCGTCTAAACCGGCTCCACTTGATTATTATTATTATTATTATTATAATTATTATTATTATTATTATTATTATTATTATTATTATTATTATTATTATTATTATTATTATTATTATTTTTTATTTATTCAATATTTCCCGCCTAGGCTCACCCCCGCTCCTCAATCCATGGAGCCGATGACAGCGGCGCTTCCCCTACACACTGCAAGCGAGAGTTGCTGACGTAGAAACTCACCCTCGCGCTGGTTACCCGTGTTAGCACTTATTTTGATACCTAGGTCTTTGAGAAAGATACTTGTGTTTTTGCTGATTGGACCCATCGTTTCCATGGCGACGGGTACGAAGTGGTATCTTTTCTCTAGGTCAGAGTATTTGCGCTTTTTTGCGATCTCAGCATGTTCGGCAACCCACCCTGACCGGGTAGCGCTATGCATCAAGTATGACGGAGCCACTGTACATGATACCGTGGCATCCCATACTAGACATTTGCCCTTAGACCATGGCGGAATGGTGACGCCGTCGGGTGTTTTGTCGTCTTCGAAGCCCAACCTGGGCTCTAGGGTGCTTGGTATGCCGGCTCTACTTATTATTATTATTATTATTATAGAGTGCCCATAAATATAATAGCTAACTGGAATGACGTATACTACGATGCATGAAACACAGATGTTGTGTAAGGCGCGTGTGTTAAAAAAAAAAAAAAACTTAACTAAACGGGTGCAATTAGAAAAATACTATGCGTTGCCAGAAGCAGTATATAGCTTACCACATAGGGGTGTAAAGTGAGCTAGAAAAAAGCGACAGTGGAAAGAACCATTGATTTTTGACGCTTGGTACCTTGCCGTCGTTTTGTCAAAGGCGCCAGTTGTGTAGCGTGCTGCTGAAACAGGCGGTTTGCTCTATTTAGGCAATAAAAGGAACTAGCTAAAGCTGTTTGCATCGGTTTTGCCCGAAAACGCCGTCTGACCTTAATGGGGTAATATATATATATATATATATATATATATATATATATATATATATATATATGTATATATATATCGAGAGGGAGAAAGAGGAAACAGGAGAGCAATAGCAAAAGTTACCTAGATAAGACAGATCGACGGATCGTACGTATAGCCGATGTATGCGTACATATAAACGTTTGCCTACGCTTGTTGCACAGAATGCTTGTCCAACTTTCGCAAGGCTTTGTGTTTGTTTGCTTTGAGCTGCCACACTTCGAGTTATTTCCCATGTGGCCTATGTGAGCTTTGGAAGAGGCAGCGTTTTATGCCAGCGTTCCAGCGCGCCGTTCCAGCGAAAGACTTTTGGCATTTGTATCATGGAGATCATTAAAATCGACTACATCTACGGTTATATAACTCTCTATATGTGCGATCGTTTTCCGTCTTTTCCCAAGGGCTCTCTCAATGAAATTTTATAGGCCATTGGGTAGAAGAACGTTTCTAACGTACACGCGTATTGTTGGTAGCAAGGATTGTCCCTCGTTCACCAAAGCTCCTCCTTTTTTCATCTCTCTCTCGCTAAAAAAACGCGTCTAAAAAAGCAAGGAAATATATATATATATATATATATATATATATTTAAGATTTTTTTCGTAAGGCAATTGCCCATGTACGGTTTATTCATGTCATGGCTAATTTTAATCCACTCCGGCATTTACCTTGTCCAAATTGGAAACCATGCAAACCAATTTAAGAGTGGCCGGTCTGGGTTTTGAACCCAGTCCTCCCGAATGCAAGGCACAGGCTTTTGCCACTGAGCCATCTTGCTCGGTTTTATATATATTTATACACGAGATTGAGCCGTAAGCAAGCGTACTATAAAGATGAGGTACGCTACACTAAAAATGGCACTTTATGTTACAGACAAACTATGGCTTATAAATCGTGTTATTACCTCGTGTGGTCCATCACTACATCCGTGGAGCCTCCCAAACTAATGGCACTACTAACAGTAGTGGAATAACAGTTAGTAAGAGCTGCTGCAACTTCCGCTACCTCGACTGCAACATGTGCGCCGATTCTACATCAAAGGAAATCGTGCCGCCATCCCACGTCTTTGAAGTTATCCGTCCGATGTATTTGTTGGCGAACCCTTGCATCATCACTCATCGGATACACACTTTACCGTCTGGATTGATCGCCACACGACTGTTACTGGAAGTGATCCGAATTATTCTGAATATATCATCAGGCTTTAGTTCTTCTAGCAAGCACAACGTATACAACTAACTTCACAGCGTAAACTATTATTATAAGGTTTATGAGAATAAAAATCCTTGGTTGGGACAAAAAGTCAGAAGTTAATCATTGTAGTTTTTGTCTAAACAGACTAACAGTATCGTACGCTTAATACCTACTCGGGATCTCTATGTTGCGTAACTCCTATAAGTATATAAATATATACGTATATATATATATATATAAATATATACGTATATATATATATATATATATATATATATATATATATATAATATATATATATATACTATATATATATATATATATATATATATATAATAAATATATATATATATATATATATATATATATATATATATATATATATATATTTATATATATATATATATATATATATACGCATATATACAATGCATATGTACGCATATGTTGCGTAACGAGATGCGCACATTATAAAAAAATTGTACTTAAAATTCTGCGTTTCTTGCAAATTGATTGTTAGTAAGCGTAACACGACAAAAGATGTGTGGTGTAGCGTCTTTAGGTCCGAATTATTTTGAAGTTCTGCTGAACTAGGGATAATGTGTGTTGACTATTAATTTCATGGCCAACGAAACAGTTTTTTCACAGTCGTGAATTGCCTGTAAATCACTAGTAGTTGAATATTGCTTCTGCTGCAAAAATGTACATTTCCAAAACCTAGTCTGTAATAGTCAAGAGTTTGAGTCAACGCCTATAGATGAATAACGCGTCACTATTTAAAGTGCTGCCGAATGTACTCGTGGAGTCACAGATTTAGTAAAATTAAACGTTCACCCGCACATAGCGCACCGTGGGACGGTCCGATGCGCTGAAATCAATATAAATGAAGGACTTTTCTTCGCCCGCCCACGAGCAAATGATACGTCATCCATCGCTGCTAAACTGACTAAGTTGGGAAATTGTATTTTTTTCGGGCTGACCTTTAACGTCCACGGGACAGCTTTCGCATTGCTTCGTGAGACAGAGCCCATACATACGAATGTGCAACGGTGTGGATCGAACCCCCGTGCGCACCTATGCGTCTTCTCCAGTCGTGGGGCGCCCGCAAATGCACCACGCCACCGGGCTCGACTGTGAATTGTGTCTGGTTAAATCTGGCTGTAATTATTGCATTGTAAACATGGTACCGTAAATCACCGCCGGAAGGCTCTATAGAGGTAGGGAATTATATATGATGTTTAAGTGTTCTTTTTTTCCTTTATTCATTATAATCACATTCATTCTTTGTGTGTAAATGATTTGATATGAAAACGATTTGTGTGTGTGTAGTGCTTACCGAGGTGTAGTTCTACTTATTCGCATGCCGAACGCTTGCGCACTATCTAACTAATGTAGGCGGTCTATGTTATAAACGCACTAGAATATGTCGTAATATCAATCGTGTTATTACACGATTGACATGATGACAATTCTGGTTGAAACTACAACGAGTGTTCGTTGTTCCACCAGTCCGCCGATGGACCACCATCACTTATAGACAGAACACATAATTATTTTAATCGATCTCCGTACGACTGCGACTGGAACGGATACGCATACGCAACCTTCCTGAATCTAATGTATATTCACGTTAAGTGAAATAAGCAGAATTAACTTGAAAAACGTAATTTCTCCGGTTCCTTGGAGCATCTCGCCGGGGCTCGCCATCAACGGTTTATGTTACGGTGTAATAATTCGATTGTCGATTTCAACGACGGCAGCTAAGCAAATTTCCAACCGGTGTAGCGGTGTGATTCGCGAGAAGCTCATTCATTAACAGGACTCGGTCTGTCTAATGACAATGGAGACGGCTGTGGGCACTCTCCTATACCGGAAGGCACAATTACAGTCAAGGCTACTACTACTATGCGTGGTTTGATTTTGTTTAGAGTCTCGACTAGAGAGAGCATAGGTGGACGAATGACTGCTGGAGCAGCAATGAAATGAAACTAACAAGATTCCAGTGATGGCCAAGACGATCGCGTGAGAAAAGACACTTACGGCATCTTGTAAGACTTGCTGCGGCGAACCATCGAAACGGTTAGCAGTTGTGCGCGAATCGATTTTACCAGGCTACAATGTCAACAATAGACTCGGCAGCACTTAAATACATCCAGCAGTGGTGCTCGCCGCATCGCTACGAAAGTCATACGGTTGAAGCCATCATAAGCCATCGCCATCTCGTCCGGTCGTCTGGGAAATCTATCAGCTGACGCAGGTCTTGTTGAGGAGGCTTCAACATTAAAGGTTTCTGAAAACGCCCGACCGCGGTTCTAACATATTTTTAGCTAGACCAGCGATCGACGCGGGCACCAGACACACGCCAGATAGCACGTTTCACATAACGTATTATGTTGCGGTTTGTGTATATCCATATATGCAGGTTCGTATATACATATTTATATACAGTATGTAAAGAACCAATAGCTAGGCTTTTTAGGCTAACCTCTAGTCTAAAACTCTTGAACAACTTTGCTCCCGTCCGTCAAAGGACAAACATAACCGCGTGTTTTCTCTGTCTAAATTGCATCAGAGAGAACCGTGCATCTGACTAAATCAAGTCGTTGTCGATGTTATAGCAATATGTAATATATAATATGATAAAAGCTAAAATCTGCTTCCTAACTCTGAATTTTGTTATTTCTTCATTGTAATGAGACTCAGTATGAAATGTTTAGCGGTTTCTGTTTAGCAGTGCAAAAATTTGGTTCAAACATGTTTGTTTTTAATAAGAAATTGATGTACTATGTGCTGACAAAGGTTATGACACGGCCGAAAGTAAGGACAATTAAAGTACAAGTGAAACGCAGTGACGTCGAAGTATATTCTCTCGTACAGTTGCTTTCACCAAGAAGAGCTTGACAATATGCACTCGTGTAAGCGGCGTAATCTTGCAACAACAAACGGATTAAAAACAAAGACTTATTGAGAGAGGAACTTTGTCATTTTAAAAGCACGCCTTCACTTGGAATGCCTATTGCAACCAGCTTCTGTTTCTATATAAGCTGCAAAAAAAGGCACCCGGCTAGCGTAGAATCTATCACACAAAAAGGTAGGAACGTTTCATTCTGTCAGCATTGAAGAACTGTATACGAAGCCGCGACAAAGATCAACGTAAGAAGTAGTAACTGTCAAGCGACATACGCAAAACGTTTGCTACGACATAAACATGGGAATTAGGCTGCGTGTTTGTTGTTTATATAATTTGGTAATATATGCCTTACGTCCTAGAAGTAAAATCATTGTTTATCGTTCGACGTAATTTCCACTAATTTCTATACGTTTATTGAGGCGGTAGATTCACGCATTGATCCACACCTCCGCATAGCACTTCTGGATACTTTTGATTTCATTTCGATGACTTCAAGCGCCAACCCGCGTAAAGTGAAACGTTTTCCTTTCATATTTATCGGGCGAATATGCTAAGTGCAATTTACGAGCGTGACTCAAGATGCGGCGAGAGAAGTATTTTCCGTTCTGTTGGGTGGCGCACTATCCTCGTGGAAGAAGCATTGGAACAGTTTAAGAGACGCCGTCTTAAAACAACCGTCTCTATACGACCTATGGAGTACGACCTTCTTCTTGCCAACACATTACAGCTTCATTTTTTTGAGTGGGGAGCTCTAACGCCTGACTACAGCGAGATCTTAAACTTCAGTAGAGAGTCATAAAAATGTATCAGAAATTCTTCACCGCGCGTAGATATTTTCGGTGAGTCCGAAGTCGTCGTAGAGGATATCATAGAGGGACATGATATTGTAATTCAAGCCCAAAGTCTCCTCTAACAATGCATATGTTCTGTTTCTTTCGTTAGCCTTCAAACGAAGAAGAATTATCGTGCCGCATGCCAGTATGTTTGATTTCTGCGTCGTCTATTTCGTTATCTTTCAAACGCACATTTTGTACAACAAACATTTACCACCCCCCTCTCTATTGGAAAAAGTTCTACTACCCCCTGCATATATATATATATTTATATATGCATAAAGTAGCAATGACTGTATAAGGTACGTCACAGATCATTATTGCAATATGTTATTTCATTTATGTTCACCTTCAACTTAGAATAACCCTGGTCTGTTCATTTGGTAAGCGATTCTAAAATTGAAAATGCCTTGCCCCGCTGGAAAGTTAGACGTAAAAACTGTACGTTCGTCCAACTTAGTAAGTAGTCTCTCAGTCAGGGAGCCTGGCGGTCCCAGGGTCTTGAAGGTCACTGGGTTGAAGCTATGGCTTCTAGTCAGTTCGGTGTGCTTGTTTCTCCTGCTGCTCTCTGCTAAGGTTGCGGCGTGATAGGCTCAAAGTGCGCTAAAGCCGACCATTGAGGGTGACATTTAAGTCGGTTACGGTTGCGACCCAGATATATGTCCGGCTCCGTGGCTGTGGGAACGCTTACTATCGCTCCTGGTTAGTCCAGTGGGTTCCAACGTTCTTGCATAGCCTGAACTTATTAGAGCCTTGCTAGTGCATAGCTAATACCCGCGGGCGTATTGGACGGCCTTTACTGAGGGCACACGACAGGGCGTGGCGCCACGAATTTTACGTGCGTTTTCTTCATAGTGTTGCTGCGTTAGGTTAGTTTATTTAATGTTGTATGTACTGGGTATTACGTATGCATAGACAACGATGTTGTTGACCTCTACCTTCTAAAGCTCAATAAATTGGTGAACTAATGAGAAACCGTTTTTCTCGCCCACGATGTCGGATTCCCATGGAGTCCAATGTTAACAGGGCGGCAGGAGCACGGTCTGTATCGGGCAATGCCCGATGTAGCGAACGAAAAATGGAAAAAGAATGGAAAAACGGAACTAGATGACCATGATTAATTGGCGTATTCGCTTGACAAGTGTGTGTACACACATCACCCTTTTATATACCTATATTGTTCTCTCCCCCCGTGTTTCCTTATCTGTCGAGCATCTTCTATCGGGATAGCCTCTGCTTTGTAATCCCTACCTGTGCCATTTCTGCATCCTTGCCTAATCCTAGCGCCTCCCCCAAATTCTAAATCCCTAATCCTAATAAAAGGGGGATATAGACCCCTTTCTATTTTAATACATTTTGACATACGGCCCTCCCCTTAAAGAAACTCCCTGCTACAGTTGAGATGGCACTTCATTGAAAACCTAATTACTTCTCTCTGAATTCCTTTTAATTTACTCCATAAACCCGAGTTATGCACTAGAACAGCGTTTCCAAATGTCAGCTCACATACAGTATATTATTGGCGTGTACGTTTTCACTCTATAGGATGGCATCAGCCAATACATAGATTCCCAAAGGAAACTAGGATGAGGGTAAGTTCTTGCTCAAAATGTTATGACATGATCATCTATCTAACCTCTTAGGAACTTTAGGAGTGCTTGTGAAGTAGGTGTCTACAGCCCGAAAATGATTCCAGTTTTCATGCAGGGGTTGTATGCAGGTTCTTGTTTGCCCATGAATAAGTGGTAATGAACTAATTTGCGTGCATTGAATATGCCTGCTTGTTAGTACAGGTGCTTTTTTTAATCTCACATATTGTGAAACGATGTCTGGCCAGCCACATTAGTATAACATTTAGTAATTAGCATTAATATTAGTAATTAATCAATAATACGTGCAATTTAATACATGCATGTTATATATATATATATATATATATATATATATATATATATATATATATATATGTATAAATATATATATAATAAAATAAGCTTACTGTTGCTTAACAGAAATTAGTAGTTTTCTTAGCAGATTATCACGTGGAAAACGTACATGGCACACCTAGTAAATGACGTCTGTTCACGTAGTTATTCAGCCTCCAGGTAGTTGCTGTGACGCCTTGGGTTTTATAGAATGAAGCATCTACCCTTTCAAATTCAATTTACCACCTGGCTATGTGAGAACCAAACGCCCCCGCCTCCGGAATACTGTATTTACTTTTAGATCTCTGACAAATAGTGGCTAATAAACAAACTAATTGGTCGAAATTGGTACAGGAAAATTATATATATATATATATATATATATATATATATATGTGTGCGTTTTCCCGCCGAAGAATGTGTGACATACGTGTCAACACGACACATGCGAATTCCCGCGTCTAGCCGTTAACAGTGCCTATTGTGTGTATTGTTGCGCCGTAAGAGAGGAGTTCGTTGTTGCATTTACACTATCGGCGATGCTCACTGTTTGATGTTACATTTGTATAATTAAGAAGAGGCCGTAGTTTGTAGCCACCGGTAGTTCTCGTCTTCGACGTCCACGCGTGATCCGTCTCTCTCTCAACGATGGCTGCTGAGCCTCTCCTCTCTGTCGGAGTGAGTGGAGATTAGAGTCGCCTCCCCCGACCGGCCGCCCAAACGAGACTTTGGCTACGAAGAGACGACACGACGTCATCGCTGTCGTCGGCGATTACGTTTTGTTCGGGCGATAAGTACGAACGCACAGGCGCGCGGTAAAATGAGAGCGGCGCGAAGTCGTTGGCTCATCGCAGCATCGTAGGTGGCGCGTCATAAGCGATCAATCACCACCACCACAACCACAACTAGATGTCAACTGGCAAGAAGAGCCTAAGACCTAGTCATAATCCCTGCAGGGCCGTCGTCTATTGGCGTGTCGCGAAGCGGCAACGACGTGTCAACTCTGCTGTTACTGCTGGTTAGTGTTTCCTTCTTGTTCTAAGGGTGCGCAAGAGGACGGGGTGCCCCGGGAAAGGCAGCGGCAGCGGGCGTTATGCTGTTTAGGATGCGGGGTCCTCGAGCTCCCTCCTAGACAGCAGCCCGCCGCAGCTGCGCAAATAGCACCGACGCCGACACTAAGCAGCTTATGCGCGCAGACAGCCGGCAACCACTGGCATCTGCTGACACTCTCCGATACAGCGGCCATGTAATGAGTCCGAAATTGCGCTTGTCGTAGGTCATCGGGCGGGGGTAAGGCGCGGGGGTTGGGCGCGGGGGTTGGGCGCGGGGGTAAAGGGTGGGGGCCAGACGCTCTGTATGAGAGTTCGTACCCCCGTAATACTGAATGCAATACTGACTACACAAACAATAACAACGGCAACAGCGGCAACCCATAGGTATGCTGCAAGCCGGCGACAGCTCATTACTCTTTGAGGCTGATGCTGTACCACTGCTCGTCACCCTACCGAATTCGGGCCGGCTTTCGGCCTTGGCCAACATCAGCATACATGGCCGTTGATTGCGGATCCGAATGACTGCGTTGCAAGCCGACGGATCGGCCAAATGATGGATTCACCATGACCACTTAACCACGACGATGATGTGGTCATGTACAAGTCTCAAGCGCAAGGTTCTTTCGCTATTTTTCTATTTCTCTCCCGATTGCTTACTCGCTGCTATACAGTCGTTTTCATTTTGACGGTCCAGTTTGCTTTCGATTTATCGGTAAAAATTCGCTAAATTAACGCCGTTCGTTTTTCACAAATTCTATTATTATTAGTGAATGTTTAATGGCCAATCAATTGACCGGCTAAGTCAGCTACGACGATTTATATGTGGAAGGTGTCTGACTTTTGTGTTATTTGCTTGCTTAATTTATAACGTGAGCGTTTTCACAGACATAATCTCTATCTCTCTATGTATGTATATCATCATCCGTAACATAATTTATTTATTGCACCATACGTATGGTATATATATTACATATATATTACACACATTTATATAAGTAATATAATATCGTCGACCTAACTGCTTAAGAGAAATAGCTCTCTGACAGGAATTGAGATGATAGATAGGACACGGCACGGAGTTTTCTCTAAGCTGAATAAGCGCAAGAGTTTCTGGGAGACGGAATTCCGTAACTAGATTTTCTACAAGTGGTTGATCCCCTTCCCTAGAAGTCATATGGTAGACAAGACGGTTTTTGCATTTCGTGGCAACCCAATGGCAAGTTTAAAAAACGTGGACTTTACCTTAACTAGTTTATCTAGCTGTAATAGATTAAGATGCTCCGATATGACTTGGATGCCGTAGGCCGCCACCAAAGCAACTTTCAGGACAAAAAGTGCTCTTAGTGTACTCAGAGATAATTGTTGGGGCTTGTAGACATTGTAACTAGGCTTTTCCTGGTCCGTTTGGCGATGTGTCGCTCAAAGGCTGTGTCCTTTATCGAAAAGTGAACCTCAAGGTAGCAAAAGGTGTTAACAAACTCGACTGCATTAGCACAGAGAGGAGCGGTCCTCCAGGTCTAAATTTGATGGCTTTCGTTTTCTCGGCCTTAATGTTAAGGCCGTTGTTCTTGCAGTACTCTTCCAGGGTGCGTATGCTTTTCTGCAATTCCAACTTGTCACGACTGTACATGACGATATCATCAGCATAAGGTATGATGCCCACTGTGTCATGCTCCTTGTGAATTGTTGGCGACAGATCGCTTAGAGGGGTGGAAAAAGCAGAGGGCGAAGATAAAGTTTCATGTTTTTTTAAGATAAGAAATCCTGAAATATGGCCGACTTTCCTTCACGGATCCATGCTGTTCGTGCAGTATTATGTTGCGTGATGGATAAAAAAAAGGCGTGTTGTAAGCACCGATGCCAAGATCTTAAAAATACAACTTTTCTTGGCAATGCCCCTTTAGGATCGGATATCAGTAAGATCACCCTTCTTTTTTGGGATGACCTTAAGGATGCATCTATTAAAGATTGCAAGGAGAATAGGCAAACTATGAGGGGTGTCTTTGAGGTGTTAGTTTCAGACAAGGTCGGGATCGAAAGCTTTATTCCTTTTAGCTTGACCAATAGCCTCTATAATCTCGCTACAACTGACAGGTGCCTTTAGAGAAGCTACTGGAGCCTTCTTAGATTCCCCGTCAGGTTCTGCTGCAACTGGGATTTCCCGAGGCACTGTATTAGTGGAAACAAACATGCTCTCGAAATGTTCACGAAGCACATCCCCAGGAATTATGTAACTGCAAAACGCCCGCACCGTCTAACAGGCGAGGTAGGTTCGTTCCTGTGCTTCCATCGCTAACCGTTGTTCCTTTTCGTTTTATGAAGAATTCCTTCTTCTTTGTGGGTATAAGGGACCGATATTTTCTGCGCAAGTCTAAGTAAGTTGACCAATCTGTCCTCGATGCTGAAAGCAGACTTAGCAAACGTTATATATATATATATATATATATATATATATATACCAAATAACATTGCTCAATCGTGCTTAAACCCTTCTGAAGCGATCCTTCTCAGACATAATTTGCAAGATTTGCAGATATAGGTTGAATTGACTATACATTTAATAACAAATATATACCAAATTAATGGCACACCCGTGCCGATATGCCTCATTCAATTTAACTAACTCATTCACTTGCCTGCACGCTCAATATGCTAATGAAACTTCTTACCTGTTAAGTTTTACTCGAGTCAACATGAACCCATCACAACTGCCGTTGTTATTGTTACCACCATGAGCCACCATATTCTCCTTATGAAACAACAAATGTTGAATGAAAATGATTCGAGCCAAGGAGTATAACCTGACTGAAAGATTTAGACGAAAAGGACAAACAAACGGTAGCCACTTGGCACACACTACGAGTCAGCTGTGATACTGGTCTAGCTCAATACCGCCCTACCCTAACTGTCCACTCGTCGGTTCGACCAGAACAAAGCCACCTGCGCCAGGATAGTCCAATAGAGCTACTAATCGGACTCGGACTATATATTGTCTTTCAATAAGTAGGTGTTTTTCGTACACGCCACGGTGGCTTGAAGTTCGGATTTTGAAAGACAGAAATATCTTGGTATTGCTTTCCTTCTTACACTTCAGTGTGGGGCATGCATCTACGTGTACCTCTTTTGACATTCCTCCTCTGTTTTAGTGCAGTTTAATCAAAGCGCGCCTTTGAATAGCTTCGAATCTCTACTTAGACAGAGACATTGGTCAGCGCTATGGAAAGCAATTTCATTTGAAGGATAGTACGTGTAGCTAAAGTTTCACTTTCTGCAAGCTGCAATGCCCTGCACGCTTATGCTAGCTGACAAAGAATCCGTACCGCCATGTGCCCTGCTAACTCACATACCCTATAGGAGTTAGACGCTTATATATATATATATATATATATATATATATATATATATATATAGTTTTTAACTTCAAGGATCTTACTGACAATTCTGGTTGGGACGGCACCAACACGACCTAGCACGACTCCTTTTCGGAAATAGGCGGAGCAACAAATGGACAGGAAATGGAAGCACACTGGTCATATCCACAAATTGCCGGTCCCACAGAAATGCGCCTACATATAAGGGCTTAGAGAAAAATGTATATATCCATTTTATTTGGAAATAAAGGGTTGCTGCTCACGGGAACACCGCTACAAAAATAGATAATTAGTAGGTGCACGCACTTAGAGCGTACAAAGCGTCCTTTCCACCAAACCGTTATCTACAATAATAATAATAAAGGGTTTTGTTTTTATCGCAAAATAATGTTTGACTTTACGGATATCAGCTTTCCTATGTTGATCGGAGGTCCCTCCACATCTAATAAATCTACTGCGAATTTTCTCTAGTAGAGCCATATTAGAGACTAGGCTTAGTGCTCATATTGCTAAAAAATAAGATAACTTTAAGACTCTAAGAGTGTTGTGTGAACCCCCGGAATAATTTGTTTGTCAACAGTATACTTATTGTCGGCCTATGTTTAAGATTACTATTCTATCCTGATATTCGAATCTCCTTTTAAGGGCAAGCATGGCTTAGCGGATAAATCCAATTTTATTTAGTCTAGTTCCAGGGGTCTCTTGGTCCGGTTGAAATGTGCGTGCAGGTTTTCTGTCACTAAGCCAAAGGCTACCATCAGCTGTTCTTCTGTGGATTGTTTCTGAACAACGCACCTCACGTAGTTGGAATGTAGCGTTTCTCCAGTTCCTGGTAGTTTTATTAGACGTGCGATGTACTCATGACCGTGCTCTCTTAGACCTTTCAAAAACATCCCGGTATCCGGTCCCGATCCGTTGCCGTGTTATTCGGGATGGCTGTTAGAGCAGTCCGTACCTCTTATATTACTTGCTGTTGTGCTACTAACCAAATTGTGTTAAGCATACTTGCGTCCAGATCCAACCGTGCCTTCCCACTCATGTCGGCTTAACACCTATCAACTATGCCTTGCAAACCTACGTTACATGCATGACCCGTTTCGCATTCATCCACACTTCAATGGTTATAGATTTGGGATCTTTGGAGCACGAGTGCTTCTTCTAGATGCTACACTAGATGAGATGCTGCCTTAAAAATGCGTTGTTGTCACTCCGTTGAATTATTTTCCGGCTCTTTATTTGTGAGACCACAAAAAGAACTATTTCATAAATCTAATTACTTTAAGCCCTCCTAGCCGTGCTTTTATTTATGACAACGTGCCATTGTTTGTCAGTCTTTGGAATTTTTGCTGGAGAAAGATTTCCTCGTCATGCTTAATAATATCACTAATTTATTCCAGTGCTCGTTGATGTGAAGTTTGCATTTACCAAAAACCGACTTACAGCCGTCGATTTCCTGTTTGCTGTATTGGCTATCAACTCCGTCTTGTTTAAACCTTTCAAGATTCTTCTGAACAATTTATGTGTAATCGTCTCATTTAGTTCGATGTCAGGAGATTTCAACAGGAATAAGCAAACTAATTCAGAACAAACATGGTGTTACTAACGCAGAGGCACAAAGGCTGTCTATTAACCCATTGCAAAAATGCAGATATTTAGTGTCAGGATTATACATATGGATAAAAAAAAGCCCTTCTGTTTAATTACGGCACACAAGCCGCAGCAAAAACATTGCATAAATACGCGCAGAATTTAACTGCTAATTTGGAAATCGACCCGAACTCGTCGAAATCATCAGCCTTGTAAAAGATGATCCTTGATCCAAGAGACAACATGCATGAACACAATTCCCAATTGAGGATTGCTCGTTCTAGTTATTCAAGGTCTGCCAAGAATGAATAGTTTGGAAACCAGATGGACAATGCCAAATCTTTCAAATAGGCTATCTTCTAGTAGTAACTTCCTAGTAAACCTATGCAGCATGTAATCAGTCTACATAGGTCTATATCACGATTTCGTTTTTTTATACATCGAGTTAGCCGTTTATTACTTCCAGGTTCCTTCAGCGCTAATACATTTGCAACGAGAGTATTACGACATCTCTTTGAAATAGTTTTTGTTTGTTTATGGTTAGTTTTCGCTCGACTTCGGCTTTACCACTACCAGACGCAAACGCTTTAATCAGGCGGATCTTTAGCGCTAGAGACTGTTTTGTACTCTTCAACGTTGTAAAATTTGAGTCATGGAAAGTACGCGGTTTGTGCGCGTAGGTAGTTTAATTTGTCATTTTTCTGAGAAACTTTTACACGGGCATTAAAGTAGATCAAGTTGTCCCAGTATATAAAAGTCGAAAGACTCAAGCTAAACAACCGCCAGCCTAATGCAATGACGCACTTTGTTGCGAATTATTTGCGTTCTGTTAAAGCTCAGTTATGTGAGCATGTCGACATGTGTGGGCGCTGTTAACCGAAACTCAATCTGGGTTCATGTTCCTCTTAACACGCCCCTAGGGACATCGCTCATATAATTCAATGCCAGTTCAAATGTTATATATATATATATATATATATATATATAATTTAAATCAATGATTCGATCCGTAGCAATATGAGCCTCGCTATTTAATTTGAAATGCAATCGCCGGATTGCCACAGTTTGAACAACATATATATATATATATATATATATATATATATATATATATATATATATATATATATATATATATATATATATATATATACATATATACACTTTAGTGTGAGAAAAGTATTCAGTGTGTATATATAAATAAAGGATGCCAACCAGTGGGTTTTTCATCATCCCACCTAGAGTTTTATTTCGAAAACGTCTATAATTCAATCTGCAGACGTATTTCATCTGTCCTGCTGGATTCGGCCCTCAGGGAACAAAAACGACGAACCAATCAGATGATAAATCCAAGTCCGCCCTAGGGTAGCTGCAGAAAGACATTTTGTCTAGAACTGTACCGCTGTATAGAGCAGAGCGATCTGAGCCCAAGGTCGCCATATCCATCGATTTGTGGGTGACAATTTGTAATGCTGAAAGAGGCATGAGGAGAAGAAGGGAAAGGAAACCGCCCGTGGCTAGAGCGAACGGGTCGAGGCAAAGCTCCGTACTATTTGTAAATACCTCGAGGATAACACAAACACAACAGAACGTCGTCACGGTTTGGGGGCCCTTAAATTTTTGCCGTAAAGAAATCGGGTACGCACGCATTCGCCTACCATCATATTGAATCACGAGTGTATTCGACGCTTTACTTTATGTTTGCACACTCTCTTAAGCGTGTCTCGAATTATTTTCCGAGCGAAACTTTCTGTTGTTGAGCGACCCGTCCGCAGTAACGTGTGGCGGAGGTGGCCTACAACGCTGATGTCGCGAGTTGTGGATTCGATTGCGGGTAGAAATAGTTTCAATAATACAAATAAAAAATCTTATTTTTTATTTGTATTACTGAAATATTACAAATATTACGTTACACGATGCGTGACGAGCAGATGCAGCGGCTTTGCTCATTGTGCAACTCAGTAATTCCTAATAAAAATACATTATTATTGTTATTATTAAAGTCACGTTTATTACACAATAATAGGTGCATGGTACACGGCATTGTGAGAGCCGTGAAGAACATCAGTTGCATTTCAATGAACAGGTGCGATCAGGCTCTGCGTGCGCCTGCCTAACCACAATGTGAGAAATTCTAGCCCACCGAGGTTAGGAGGCATTCGCGGGTGTATGCCAGACCCAAATAGTTACGATAGTCTAGGGAAAGCTTCTCGTCGCTAATTACAGCTAATGTTTGGTGGTGCCGACAAGCTCGGACCAAATACGAGATACGTGGCGGTCGCTTAATGATTTGCCCCCACCGCAAAGAACACGTATGCATCAACCGAAGAATTTAAGAGACAATGATCGAAACAATCACGGTTTCTTCATATACTCGTATCTGGAGCCTGCCTTTTCGATTGGCATTGGAGTCAAATATTTTTATGTGTAATGTGCGTCGTTCCGTACTACTAATAAGTTCCTTAACCCATGCGTGTAAGTGTCATTAATAGCCGATAGAATGTCGATAGCTGCGGCCAACACTCTGTATGCATGCCAGATCATGGTAACGACAGTGGCAGGCGTAAGACTTGACATTGCAAGTAATCATTTTGAAGCCAACTCATGTGACAATGTTGAGGTTCTCCAGAAAACGGGTCGACGTGGACGGCCTCTAGATGGAGCGGGACAACATTGTTAGCTGCTTTCATTTTTACGTTCATTTTTAGCCATGACAAAAAGCCACTGAGAGTGAGCCGAGGAGAGCTCTCTTCGTCAAATCTTGTATACTATTACTTTTCCGTCGGTCCTAGGGCATGCAATGACTGTGCTCTACCTTCCGCTTACGACAAGAAGAAGCAACTGCTTTTTTTTTTACATGGGGGGTGGTAATGCACCATCTCTTTTTGTTGAGACATCTGTTCGCCCCGTTTTTTTTTTCGATCATGGTCGATTTTTAATCCACTCCGGCAGTCACCTTGTTTAAATTGGAAACCATGAAAACCAATTTAGGAGTGGCCGGTCTGGGTCTCGAACCCAGGCATTCCGAATGCAAGGCAAGGGCTTTTGCCACTAAGCCAGCTTGCTCGGGGCTGTTTAGCGATTGACGACAACTTGAGATTTAAAAGAATGTCATTAAATAAGTGCCTACCAAAAACTCATGGAACCAGAGTTGCTAGATGCAGTGCAGAAATGTATTTAGTGCACGGTTGTGTATGATTGGCAGACGGTCCAAACATTACCTAGAGTTATTCAAGCGTGTCTCGTCTCTCTAACGAATTCCTATACTCCTAACGCAGTAAGCGTCATTCAGGGTCACCTTCGCCGGCCATCTCGCATACCGGCGGTCTACAATCGTTGACTAGAGTGCTGTTAGGCAAAAATAATATGCCGCCTAAGAAGAATTAACACAGAATAGTCTGTCATGTAAACGATAGACGTGTTGTACAGACTTACAGCCAGTGGCCCGCAGTTAGTCAGCTGAGGTGCTGTAGTGTCGTCCGGCACATGAGTGGATCTGTTTCGGTTAGCCTGTTAACGACTCTGCTGTAGTGGGCGACCTACCGAAAATAAACTGTACGTGGCGAGCGGAATAATTCCACACAACAGTTTGCCTATTAGAATAGAATACGGTCCATCTTTTGAAATGATTCATCTTGCGTCCGAATGATATCTGGCTGCAGGCCTATTCACTGTGTCGCTGTAACCAGCGTTCGTCACACGAAGGCACAGAGTACAGAAGTAGAAAAATAAAAATAGAAGACAGAGAGAGAGAGGTGAGCTAATTTATTTTTTTCATGCTGGACTGGGTGGAAGACAAAGCACTTCAACTGCAGTTGCTGCAGAAGCAAACTCGCGTTAGTATCGTTAGCCAGTCCCGAGTGGCATGCCGTGGCCGGTGGCCGGGGAGCGCACTTGGGCAGCGTTCAACTTTGCAGTTTCGTCCTCGGAAGTTATGTGGACGGTTTCGCTCTGCTTGACGACCCGTAGATTGCGTAGGTGCGCCGGTGGGGGGGGGGGGGGGGGGGGCGACGTCATCATGGCCGAGGCTACGTCGAAGGCACGGCTGGTCATGCTGGACTCAAGCCCTAAATCCGGCCGGACCTTCAGTGTAGGTAGTACTGGTTAGACGTCACCATCATCCTCCAATGTCAATCCGCCCCTACGCGAACCGTGGAGACTTCATCAAGCTTGACAAAATATCCGTCTTCGAGGCAGGCATTGCGCACGACTGCGCCCGATAAAACAAACCCAACTCCATACTTAACTGATTAATTACCACGACGCCGGCAACAGAAAATATTACTTTTACTCTCTCTCTCCCTCTTGTTCTCAACTTTCTCTCTCTCTCTCTCTCTCTTTTTCTGTCGAACGCTGCTGATGACAGTTAGCAATCCGGGGACATGCGAGGAATTTTTTGCTACTTCAAGCGAGTGGACCACCTTTTCTATTCGCTCAGCTTCCTCGGAGATGTACTCACAAGTTCTAAAACGATTGCACGAATTCGAGGAATTGAGGTCGGCGAGACGTCGGTGGACTTGATGGCCCACGACTCCAGCACAATTTACTGTACTCTTACGTGTATATGCCAGTGCTCATTGTTTTTGGTTATACCGTTTGTTTACTGTGAATATGATATTAGACACAACATAAATATCCTTTTGTGAATATGATTCAGATAAAACGGTTTGTGCACACAGTTTGTAGAAAATAAGGCTTTCAGAACAGTTGTGTTTAAAAAAAAAAAAATTTCTAATGCTTGCGCGGGGTAGAGCATTCACATGTTGATGGTTATGAAGGCGAGAATTCGCAAGAATGTTTTAGATCCTACATTACAAATGATATCTGGCTGCAGGTATCACTTTTACTTTCTCTAAATGATCAAGTTTGATCTTCATTGCAAATATTACACGTACAAAGTACATGGACATCTACTCAGATGATCTCACTAAACCATTCAATCGGTAGTAGCGACGGGCGGTGTGTACAAAGGGCAGGGACGTAATCAGTACTAGCTTATGACTAGCACTTACTGGGAATTCCTCGTTGCACGATTGCAATCCCCTATCCCTATTAAGAAAAACATTCAAAGATTACTAGCCTTATTAAAGACTGGAAAGCTCATTTTGTCTCTCAATGTAGCGTGCGTGCGGCCCCGAACATCTAAGGGCATCACAGACCTGATATTGCTCTGTTTCAAAGTGTTAAACACACTTTGAAACAGATCCCATTAAGGAACGCCACAGAAGACGAGATTCTGTGTGTTATTTAATAGGCTAGAGTCTCGTTCGTTATCGGAATTAACCAGACAAATCACCACCAACTATGAACGGCCATGCACCACCATCCACCTATTGCGTACAATTAATAACTGTATAGTTATTAATTGTACGCAATTTGGAACCCGTCCAGATGCTTGTAAGTAGTTAACTAATTGGCGTCTTACCGGTTTTGTGTGCCCATTTGTGGCTCTTTAATGAGATATCATAAAACTTGCCGAGAAGTACATACAATTCAAATATAATATCACATATGCTTATATATAATTTTGATTCAGTATTATCTAGGAGCAATTTATTGTTCAATTTAAAAATGTGAGAAAACAAGCATATATGGTCATCTTTAAAAACGGAGACACTAGTAATAGAGCCATATCCGTTGTTTAAATTTATCATATATCTCTATATATAACTAAGCTAAATTATTTCCTGCCAACAACTGTCGGACTCTCCCTGGGCGCAAATCTGTGTCTCCTAGAACCGCAACCTACAAGTACTTTACAAGGCCATAGCAGATATTTGATTTCGGCATCTGCCTATACTTAATTGATTTAATTCGCAAGTGATTTGCAACCACAATATGTTCTAGACATACACATGTCTATATACATATTTATTGCAGCTATATTTTTCTTGAAGCTCCTTAGCACCCATCCCAGTTTGTCGCGTAATACTTAGTGCATTCCCGCGAGCATAACTTGCAGCTGCATTCAGCCTAAATCCACAAGTGGAACATATCAACTGGTGGTCGCCGTGCTTGTCATTCCGTCCATAGGTTCCTGGTGAGGTGCATATTTGCATAAACAACCCCTTCCATGACTTCTGCCACTTTACCCTGCCATTCTCACAAAAATACCTAAGAAGGCTTCCACTGCTATAAGCCAACATTCGTAAAATTTTACGCTCGAAGAGTCGCACGAATGCAACACGCAGGAACAGGACCTTCAAATACCTCCTGCGGAGTGCAGATGCAACTGCTGCTTGCCAGGTGTCCGCGATGTGCCGTAGAAGGGTTGTGCCCATATAGTGGGCCCAGAGACCCAAATGTGAAACGAAGTTGTTAACAGACTCCAGCGGTTGGCATCTACGTATAATTTTATCTACCCCAGCCAGTTGACCTCCTCGGCGAAACTTGGTCGCTTCCGTCTGTGGTGAATTTACTTTAAATTCCTAACTGTTTAGTTAGGCTTCAGTGCAACGACGATACGTCGGATGGCCCCGAGGTTGCAATTTCAATCACGACGTCATCCGCATACATTATGACTACGGCGTATCTAAGCTCCTTCCGGAAGTGGCGAGCTAGGTCAGCGATAAGTAGGCCAAAGGTAGGACAGCTGAGCAGGTTTCCCCGTCGGCTACCCGAGTTCTGCCTCAGCTGTATAGCTGGCCGCCCGACGCGCATAGCTTAATTTTGCACATATAGGACTTTGTAAGCTGTCAGAAACACAACTATTTATCTCAAACTAGTGTGGATTTGTTACACAATACTAAGATGCGTTATTCTGTGTTTTTGTCGATGAAAAAGGTCAAGCCAGCCAAAAACTATATGCACGCATACTACCTTCTCGGGCCATGTGCGATGAGCTCTGCACAAGGCGGGGAAAAAGGCAATAGCTGGGGTAGACTCACACCGCAAGCGCGGGCCTGTTAGCTATGGCTGACCACCAAAGCCTTTCGATGTGCTTGCTCTATGGAGCAGCGGCCATCTGAAGCGGGCCAGCGTTGCACCGCACTATAAAGCACCACTATGCATCGTGGCATTAGCGGAAGAACGAGGCATGGTAACAGGCGTCAAACGTACGGACGGCAGAGAAGCGAAACTAAGCCATATGCTGAAGGCAATACAGAAAAAAAATGGCTAGTCACCATAAAAAAAACACAGTAAACCCAAAAGGTCATAATATCAGGCCTCAGATCTTTGTACAACAAAAGGCAGTACTACGTCGACGACACGCCTCTCTCTGTCTCTCGCTTGCGTGTGACTCCGTCATGGCGCACAGTATTGAGCACACTATCCAATGAAGAGACTTCTAGGTAAAACAAAATCGAATGCATAAAGCTATCGAGGCGCTAGCGATGACGCCGAGAAAGCGTAGGTGCAGATTACGTACGCCGGGTGATGAAAGCCGTCGAGCCCGATGGCGTGGTGTGTGCATTAGCGTGCGCCTCGCAACCGGAGGAGACACATAGATGCACGGGCCCGTCCCCCATCGTTGCACATTTGTATTTATGGGGTCTGTCTTACGAAGCAATGCGAAAGCAAACCCGTGGACCTCAAATGTTGGCTGAGGGTTGGTTAGCCCCAAAAAAGTAATGAAAGCCAAAAATCGGATGGGTCGCAAAATGAGTGAACACTGCCAGCATTTGGGGAGACATGGTACATGGCTGTCTTGCAAGATTAGCAGATAACCGACGGGAGGCCATTATGCTTTAATACTTCATTACCTCATTACCCGAAGGTAATTGGGGGGTGTACGCTGGCCTAGAGACAGCAGCGGGGAGAAGGGGGAAGTTGTAGTATATTGCGTAAAAGGTATTACCCGTGGTAACAACACGGCCCATGTCGAGTCCAACATGAGATGCCGACTAGTCCAGAGATTTGCGTCAAGCCATTTCCACCTCCAGAGAGTAAGAGTAATTGGCGGCGGCTACAGCAGCAGCAGCATGATTAAAAGCAGTATTTGTAGTGATGGTAGGCAGAACAGGTTAGGGGAACGAATGATTGCCTTTCAAAAATCTCATAGACAGGGGCAATCGCTCGGCAATGATTTTCAACCATCATTTTCCTCCCTGCGCCCTCCGAATCTTCACTCTCTCTCTCGCGCTCTTTGTTGGTCTACGTTTTTGCTCGCGACTAAATGTAAGCAAACAACGCAAGACAATTTTAGAGTAACGGCGGTGCAATATCTGGTGCTGCATCATCATCAGCAGGAGATCCTGTACGAGGCTACATTTGTTCCAAGTCCTGTGCCACTCCATGCCGCTTCATTTACCGCGACGAGCCAGTAAACGTGAGAGAAGAGCAAGACAATCACGACGAAAGTGTGACGTTAACATTGACATTAAAGTGTGCCGTTAACATCGACGTTACTTAGGCCGGGTGGTGAAAGACAATATAGTTGAAAATCACAGCGACAATAACGCCAACGACATATTGACAGCATGCCTAGTCGCCACCCTCAAGCTGGTGTTTCAATCGTGGCCGGTAAGCGGGCGAACGAACGGGTGGTTGCGCATAAGGCCATCAAAGCTAGCCAGCCAGCCGCCGGAATGGCGCTATACTCGAAGTGTTCACCCTATGACGCCCGCCCTCACGAGGAACTCCCACCACGCCTCGTATACTTGCATGCACTTTCGCATGCTTTTCCGCCGCTTTGCCTATCTTCATCTCTCCCCCTATCTCTCTCTCTTTATCTCTCTCTTTCCATCCCAGAGCTGGCTTCTTCTTCTTCTTCATCGGCGTCTCTCTGAGTCTCAACCAACAACACACACAGTCCAAGCGGATACGGCCGTAAGGCATCGTACGGCTCTAGCCAGCAGCAAACTCATTAAAACTTTTTCAAACCCTGCCAAATACAGTCATACAGGCATAGAATACGTCGCACCACCGCCGCCACCACCACCACCGAAACCGCAACCACTGCTAATGCTTCTGCGTCTCGCGCACCGTCTTCTCCTGCACCGTCGGCGTCCTCACTGTCGTCGCCGCCGCATCGTCGTCCGGCACCGCAGAATGGGCGCGCGCATTCATCCACTATTCTTTCATCATCGGTCTGCATTTCCAACGGCACCAGTCAGCTGAAGCAGCTGCAGTCAGCTGTAGATAGAGGACGAAGATCTCCACGACGACGACGACGATGATGACGACGACGACAACAGACGATACACGAAAGCACGGCACAACACACATAGACCTATACGCATTCACAGAACGGGGCAGGCTATTGCCGTCGCTCAACCACCGGACCGCTGGAAAGCCACTTTACTTCTTCTTCTTCTTTTGTTCGCTTGCAGTTCCAAGCCGGTGTTCCCTTCTGATTCGCCTCAGGTTGCCCCGTATTACGTACGTAATCTGTCTTGCTATTTACTACCCTCTATCGTCCCGATTCGCGGCGGTGGTGATGGTCATCCAACCAGCTATGCTGCAATGTATCATGGTTCCCAATTTAAACAAGGTGAATGCCAGAGTGGACTGAAAATCGACTATAATCGAAAAAAAACGGGGAGCACAGATATCTCAATAAAAAGAGATGGTGCATTACCATCCACCCCCCCCCCCCCAATTTGATTTATGTTTCGCGCTGTGCCGTTGCAATAGTTGCTCATCTTGTTGATAGGCTTCCTATGCCACATAAAGCAGCATTCTATAGATAGTGGCGTCGTCGTCGCACGTAACGTTATTAGCGCGACGACGATTCGTCAGAATTAATAATTCGTCATAATTCGTTTATATTCAATTATGTTGCGTACGCGGTCGTTTAGCTCTACGAACTATGCGATCGCAATGTTTTAAAACACAAAATAAATCATAAATAAAATAGAAAAAACAGTGTATTCATACCTCTCTGTTCTAAACAAACCGATTGCTTAGACCGATAGACGTGGTTATGTGACGACATGATTCTTTGCAGTTTGTGTGCTATACACATTGTTGATATATATAGCAGATTTATTTATATAACTTTGCTATGTTAGCACTTTGGAGTGGACAATTGTCTCCACGCGAACGTGTGACGTACGGGTTCTCTAACCCAGGGATAGCCCAGTTCAACAATGTGTTTCGAACAGACGCTGCATTTCCTCGTTGAATGTCGAGCGACAGCCTCTGACGCAAGAATTCGGATGCTCTCGAGTCTCCTGTCGAAAGATTAAGGCTTCTGCCTACGCGTTGAATCAGTTTGAGCGTAAGGGGGCCTGCAGTTCCCATAGTCTCGAAAGCCAACGGACAAAATTTGTGCGGATAATCTACACTGGAATGATTCTTTGCAAATCTTGAGGTAGTTACTGTAGTGACTGTGACAATAGGGCTTCCCTCAAGTTCCCCCCTAGTTGCGCTGCGTTATAGTGCTGAAATACTTGTGCATAGTCAGAAAGCGACTTGAAGTTAGCGGTTGCATGCCCCAAACTTCCATAACATTCAGAAGCACATTAATAAATATTTAGGTGTACCTTCTACTCTCTACCTAAGCCATATAATATGTTGGGTAACTCTTAATCCAAGGCGGTAACTTTTTTGTTGATCGCCTAACCTCATTGTCGAAATTGCACATATATATATATATATATATATAAAAGCCTGATAGCGTGAAAAATACCTAAATGGCGGAGAAAAACGCCACCCGAAGCGATACTTGTAAAAGGTTTTTGTGAACTTCACGACGTTGGATCGTGAGCTCATATTATGCATAAGCTCGAAGAATTTCCACCAGTGCTGCTGGATCATGGCGGAACGGTGCCGCCGTCGGGTATTTTGTCGTCTTCGAGGCCCAACCTCCAGGGTGCTTTCCTACTGGGGCTCTTAGTGAAGCTCAGAGCGACCATCATGCGGAAGGAGGTGTTGTCCAGCTTGGGTGCCCAGTTGCAGTGAAGGTAGAGCCCTTAGGAAACCACTGCTAAAAGTGTCACGGGCATCTTGCGAGCTGCCGTTTGACACCTGTAGCCGTCAAGTATATGCTGCGTAGGGTGTTGCTTCCAGCGGCCAGGGCCGTTTGATTGTTTAGCTGCCAGCTTAGTTTCGTCAATCATAGGACGGGCTCATTCTGCGGAGCACAGGACGAACATTTGGTTTTAATAACGTCTCTACGAGCCCCGATAGCTCTATGAGAGCGACAGCGTAGCACAATGAAATAAGCTCTGCTATGAACCTTAGTTCTACGCCTTCTTCGCTAAAAGGAAGTATTGCCTCTTTCCAAAATCTGTCAGTAAGGGCGACGTTTGGAACATTTCTCAGTGTCTCCTTTCCCAACTTGTCAAATGCTCGCAAATTATCACAGTGTTGACCTGTGGGGGATTATAATAATTATTATTATTATTATTATTATCGACGATGTATTGCTGAAAAAACTAGCACTACCTTAAATATTTGATAATACTAACAGAGGCTGGCCTTTAAGTTAATAAAAGGAAAACAAAGTCAAGGAAATTCACCGTTGTGATTATGTTGGTTAACCATGGGTTAGGCCCCCTGCCACGTTAGTCAAAGACGGGGGTTGCCAAAAACACAGCTATCTCTCCGGTTCTCTGGAGAGAATAGAGACCCCAGGAAGAATCACCTGTGGAGTTGGGTCGGCCGGTATTAAGGAGACGGTACCCCTGCCCATTTCAGCGTAGCCGTCATTTGTATGCATAAATATATAGGGTGCGAGAAGAGTTATCTGACGTGTTTAGATTTTGATATAAAAGACAAACAAAGGTAAATACTCAAGCTTTATTAGAAAGCACGTGAAAGAGTTATGTTAGGAAGATAGGGTGTTATGTTAGAGCCGTCCCGGGACTTTTCGGCATTGTCTATACAAGATACATCGTTTTTGATGACTTTTTGGCATAACTTAAACGACATTTTTAAAATTTCCCGCCCCGAGTAATGTCCTTCAGCTCGTCGATAGTAGTATCTATATACAAATATAACTGTATTTATTGGGTCTACAAAAAAGTTTTTTCAGCTTTTTAATGATTCTCTACGGACAAAACCGAAAAAACACCTTGCCGTCAACGTCGCCGTTTTTATATGACGGCAAAGTTCGCAGTGGACTTGCCGCACCTTATAGATACGAACGTAGGACGTTCGCGAGTGATTTAAACAAGAATGCGTTCAATACGTAATTATGAAAAAAGTATGATTGTAACTACTTTGATAAAATTTGGTCAGGTCTTTTCATTTCAATGCAGCAAATGGCCCAATTAATACTATTTCGCTAAACTTGCCTTTTGTATAATAGGCATGCCTCCAATATTAACAATGGAGTTCTACAGTAGCTTTTGTAGCTTAAGTATTGGCCATGCTAGCTTTTGTTAGACGTACTGTGCAAATCGACAGGTTAAAGCTGAACGGCGGCAAACGCGTTTTTTGCGCGACTGAACTGCTCCCCCGGGACAGTTTTAGAGGCACAGCCAGGCGACTAGCGCTCTTTGTCAAATCTACAACGAACTTATTTTGCCGGCAGTTGCAATAGCTTATTTTCTATCTAGACAGCTCTTAAGGTGCAGTAGGGTACAGAAATATATATATATATATATATATATATATATATATATATATATATATATATATATATATATATATATATATTTATATATATATATATATATATATATATATATGGCAGAACAGAAGTTTATCGCATTGTGTACGGACATCTCGCTGCTAGTCCGTGGTAGATTCGAGTGATTGCGTATTTTTGCTGCTTTAATACGACCCACTTCATTTAGACCACACACTTATGCTGAATTGGCCTCAGCATAAGTGTGTGGTCTTAACACATAGGTGCATAATGCAGCAAACCATCTCGAATGCGCCATGCATTCGCTTTGACATGCATTCGGATTATACGGATGCGGTGCAGCGAAGCACGTGAAATATTTCCCGAAATCGTCTCGCTTGATGCAGTCGCTTGATGTGTCCTTGCTGCAAGCAGAAGCTCCTCTCCGCTCGCAGGTTTCGCAGGCCCGTGTAATGGACGCTTGTTGCGGACCTGACCAACATTGTTCTCTCACAGCAACAGGATATATCGGTGGCGGTCTGCAATCCATTATGCATCAGTGCGTAGTGGATTTGTGGGCGACTCGTGAAAAGGTTGCCCTATTAAAGTACCTGATACCAACAGGCGGGTCAAACCGGACCTTCGAATTTGGCGCGTCCTCCAGCGTGACGCGGCAACTCTTCCGGATCAGACCAGCTGTGTCATTGGCAGCTCCTACCAGCCCTTGTGCAGTCTCATCGCGTCGGCCATTATTACCGGCGACAGCACATTCGGCAGCCTGCACACGGGAGAGTGACATGGCGAGAGAAATCTTGCTCAGCGAAGGGCATGAGAAGTAGGCGACGTGAAGCCATCATTGGCACAGCTGGTATCTGGCAAAGGCTCAGCCCAGCCAATATCTGTCACCCAGCGAATTCGAGATTGGCTGCCAAAATAGGCATGCAATTGATGCGTTAGGAAGTTTTAGTTTATTACACACTATTGGCTTATTCGTTTATCTGTCGACGCAACTACGAGCGATGCTTCGCCCAATGTCAAAATACTAGGTGCAGCAGACACCAAGGCTAGTGTGACCAGGGCTGCCGCATTGCCAAAACGTTAGTAATCTTTTCAAGCGCGAGTGCAAAAACCATGCCAAGAAGCAGAAGAAGAAAGCTCTCTCAATGCAAAGCCGAATTGCAAATCCGCGGAATTCGGAAACGCTTCTACCGACCCTGTATAATTTTTCCATAACGCCCTACGTAACGAAATTCCGAACATTCGAAGACAATAAGTGGGTAGAGTACTTTACGGGGCTATTTACCTGCGACTGTGAATTCGAATACCTCTAAATATAGGAGCATGACATAAAAATGATGTCACGCGGTCTAATTTCATACAAGAGATCCTCCGGGCTCCAGCTATGATGACAGGAAAACGCGGGAAGTCTGCCGGGCCTAATCAGGTCGAGTATAAACACCTAAGGGCTATAACCTCGTCAATTGCTTCTGTCCTCACGGTGGTGTACAACATTCCTCTCAGACAAAACGCGATTCCGATCCAATGGTGAAAAGGTTTACTGCAGCCAATTTTCAAGAAAAACGAGGTGAAAAAACTACAGAGGTGTAGCACTAGGTAGCGAAGTGAGCGAACTGCTTGCGTCTTTCTTTCTGGGAATACTATTTTGATAATGTTGTATATTGGCACCATCGAAGTGGAAATCGCTTCTTTTTTGGGACGTTCGTTTAAAGGGGCACTTACAAGCGCACTGGAAAAACCATCATCTCTTTAACGAGAAATATCGTATTTACTGATTTAAAAAAAATACTTTAGAACAGAAATTGACGCAATTTCAAAAGTGTTTTATTTTACTAATGCAGATTTTAACATTTAAGGTCAAATATATAACCTCATCCGGAATATCCTAGCCGGCCAATGCATCCAAAATCTACGCGAGAAAAAATTGTGACCCACAGTTCTACTGTAGTTTGATGGGAGCAGAAAGAAAGGAGATACACAATGAAATACAACAATGCAAAACAAAATAGACTAACCAGGCATGTTTAAGTTGCACGAATGTATATGATAACACAGTAAGCATACCAAATAACAATGTTTTGAATTGAACACTGGCTCATTAACAGCCGATATAACTGGCGTGCCTAAATGGCACAACTTGTTTTTGTCATGCACATCTACAAATTATAAGGAAGAACAAAAGCACATGACGGAAAATCTTTGTGCGAAACTGTCTTTAAAGCATGCTTGACACTCATCTAAACACCTGGCAACAAAACAAAAGCACAACCTTTTAGCATTAGTTTTATTTGGAAACCCTAACGTAATTTACAGGGCCAAAGTCGAGCACATACGAAAGAAGAACCAAAAGAATGAGTGGGTGTGACATTCGTAATGCTAAAACTTAGTAGACACACACAATATATATATATATATATATATCACGTTATTAGATGTACGAAAGAGCTCAATTGTTTTCTCGCCTTATAATTTGGGGTCTTTAATTCCACAAGCGGTGTATATCGTTTTTTTGCAGGTGCTTTAAAACTGTAGGCGCCAGTTACGTTATCTGAAAAACAAACACAGCAGCATGGTATGATAGAAATCAACATATAATATGAAAAATTATACACCGTAGGCAGCGTTAGGTAGAACCATTTTAGTATACATACTGTTCTCTCAAGAGGCCACGTCATACATGTTTTAAAATTCCAAATCATCAGTGTCACTTGAGTATGATTTTACTCAGAATACCACAAACAAATTATGCCGTGTTCTAATGCCGTAATATTTCGTAGCTCTTTGTTGTAGACAGCGCTAAAATAAATGTTCTTTTTAGGCCGACCCTCAGCCAACATTTGACATCCATGGGACTGCTTTCGCATTGCTTCGTGAGACACACCCCATAAATACAAATGTGCAACGCTGGGGCTCGGATCCGTGTACTTATTTGACTGCCCCGATCGCGAGGCGCACGGGAATGCACCACACCACGGGGCTCGACTGTTGTGAAGTCAAGGTAGCTGCCAATGGACACGTAGGTTAATAGATAAATAAATAACGTGTCGCCCTCTCCCAACTCCATATAAAATAATACAAAACGATATTTTTGTTCGTGCACCGTTAAATGTTTACGTGTTATCGTAGGCATTTCAAGATACTAAAATTGTTCAATCTCAAGAGTGTGTGCTTGTGTGAACAGATTAGACATAATTTTTTTTAAAAAGTATAGAAAATCTTTTAAAATGTGTAGCCTATAAGCGAAATGTCTAAACATGCGAGTGCATATATATATATATATATATATATATAAATATATACATTTCGTAGACCGTTTCTCAAATTACTTGTTATTTAGATCTGTTTATGCAATGCAATTTGTTAAAGTGGGCCGACGAGGCAGCTGTGGGTTTCAAGTAATAGGCCCGGTTCTCCCTCGACACTGCTCCACAACTCGGTTCCATTTGCAGCGGTCATAGAAAGTGCGTCCCGACTTCCCTAAGATTTGTGGCGTGACACGTCTTGCTTTACGGCTTACACATACACAAATGTGACTTTTTCCTCCCCTAATATGTCTCCCCCGAGAAAGCAGACGGCAGGGCGAGTTGCTTACGCTGGCTACGCTGTCTCGTTCAAAAGACTTGAGGCTAGATCCGGCTCAAGACATTTTGAGACGCAGTTTGCAAGCCACGTGGGAACGGCCATCCCAATTCGGCTATTTCTTTTTCAGGGCAGTTCATATAAATATATGCGTCTTATTGAGCAACCCAAGGTGATGTTGCAACACGCAACTCACGTATGATATGTGCAAGAAAATATAACATATAAGCAGAAATACTGTACTAGTATATATATATAACATTAATATTGTAGATGTTGATACAATCTTCTAACAGTAAACACAAGGGCGGATTGAACCTTTCAAAATCGGGTAAAGTCGCTTCTACAAATTGTATAGTCTCGACGCGTTAACTGTTTAAATTTTTTTACGCGCGGAAACAGGAGAGAGGTCGCACGGAGTCAGGTCCGGTGAATAGGGAAGTTTTGGAATTATAGAAATCAAATATTTCATCAAATAATCCGAAATCAGTAACGATGTGTGCGCCTGAGCGTTGTTGCGATGGCTGACACAAGAGTTGCTTTCCCAGACTACAGGTTTCATGCGTCTCACGTTCTCGCGCACACTTCTGGAATTTTCGTGGTAGTTTTCCTTATTGTCCGAAGAACTAGAAATTCGTAGAAGATGACCTTCTTGTCGAAAAAAATACAGTAAAAAAACAGTTTTGGTGTTGGATCTACACTGTCTGAATTTCTTTAATCGACTCTCTCTCTCTCCTTGAAAGCAGCGTTGGGATGACTGGGCTTTGGTCTCTCGGTCTTAACCATAAAGCCATGATATGTTTCTTGTAATCACTCTCTGAAGCAACCGGGGTCTTCTGGTACCGCCTATTCAATTCGAATACTTCTCAACGGGCGTCCATTTGCTGGAAGTTCATAATCAATGACTATTGCCATTGACTATGTACTAAACAAAGGTGATTTTAATAAATAAACGATTTATTTGCTGAAAGCTCAACATTTTTGGGACAAACTTTGCTGCCAGTGTTCCGAAATATCGGTCAAGGCTGTTGCGACTGAATCATAAGATGTCTCCTCAATTTCTCAGCTATGTCGCTTACAGTAATTCGGCGATTGTTAACTGTGATATCACGAACTTGTTCAACGTTTATTGACATCGAAAGCCTTATTCTTCTGAAGCTTTTTATAGGTACTATTATTTCCATTAATAATATGCATTTGGATTATTGATAGGCAGAAGTTGCAGATCTAAAAACGACGGTACTTATGCTTATACTATGGCTACACACCCTCCTTACCCAGAAGTCGCCACAGTATAAATAATGCGAAACTGCTTTTACGGATAACTAGGAACAAACTACAAATGTAGAGACAATTATTACCGACACAGACGGCACGTATTTAATAAGGCACGGCAATATGGCCGTCCTTACGGGCCCTTCCTTTTTCCACGGCAAAGTGGAATCGCACATAGATTTGTCGATATGCAAACGAGAGGATGCTTTTAGAATTTTAAACTGGACCGTACCACGTGACAAAAAAAAATCATAAGCGTGCAAAATATGACATTGCGAGAACCATCGCTCTCGCAACACCCCCCACCGATTTTAACGAAGGTACCGACGTAGTCTCCACAGCATAAAAAAACTTTTGTCTCAAGAGGGAATCCCAAGAGCACTGTGCATTTGCACTAAGCGTTAAAGGATAGGTATGTAGCGGGCTTCGCGGAGACTTCAGACTTCTCATGCGCTACCGACCGGCGGTACAATACGGGTGAAGCGAGGAGACTGGGATAACCTGCAGGCGCTGCACCTGGTCCATGGGAAAAACCATCAAAGCAAAAAGCAGCAACACAGATATCGCTTAGAAAATAACTGGAAAAAAAACTCCCTTCTGGGATTACGACCTGTAGATTAATCTGCCTAGTTAGCACGCTGGCTAAAGGAATAGAATCAACAAAAGTGATCCAAACAACAAAAGGCCTGTATCGCTTACCTCTGTGCCGTGCAAGCTATTTGAAAAGGAGTTAGCGGATGCGATATATAGAAATGCGAATTCACAAGGTCTAATTTCGAGGGAGCAATTTGCATATCGACCAGGCCATTCTACTGTACTTCAACTACTGGAAACGCAAAATGACTGGGCTCTTTTAACTAATGATGGCAAGCCCTTCGACTGTGTATACTTCGACTTTAAGTCTGCATTTGAAACCACTACACACTCGAAGCTTCTGAACATTCTCCCGCGGTACGGTGTTGGACAGAAACTCATAAACTGGATCAAAGCTTTCCTTGAACATAGGACCTTTAGAGTGAGAGTAAATGATTGTCTGTCGTCAATGGCTGAGGTCACGTCCGGTTGTCCACAGGGAACAATTCTTGGACCTCTTATGTATATATTATATACTGACTCTTTAAAGTATATTATATCTAAAGGAGTGCGAGTGAAAATTTACGCGGATGATGTAAAAATGTATGTATCTGTAGAAAATGAAACGAACGTGACTACTCTTCAAGAAACCCTCGATAAATTTATAGAATGGTGTAGAGGATTCGATCTAAAGCTCTCTGTAAATAAGTGCGCAGTTCTGCACTTCGGCAGCAACAATCCTGTACATAACTACACATTAGGTACTGAACAGCTAGCGGCAAAACCATTGATAAAAGATTTAGGAGTTCTGACAAGTAATACGCTGAGCTACGCACCGCATGTTCTAGAGGTAGCTGCGTCAGCTAGTCGGAGAATGCACTGGATAATGCGATCCTTTGTCTTGAAAGACCCTAATCTGTATGTCAAACTTTACAAGCAATATGTCCTACCTGTGATTGTATATGCCTCTCCAGTATGGAATCTAGGATTGAAACGTGACAGAAATTTGATAACGAAACTGCACAAGAAGTTTTTAAAACGTGTTGCTTTTCGTTGCAATATGAGGACTTGTGATATAAAATGTGATGATATTGCTGCTGTTCTAGATGATATTGATCGGGCTACGTTCATCTTTATCTGTAAATTCCCAGATCGAGCGAACATACTCTTTGGTTCTATTTTGACGAACACAAAAGCCGGGATCAACATACATGCTAAAGCTGTTGCCCGGAAAGAAATTGTTAACAAAATGTTTGCCTGGCGCAGTACCAGGAACGCAAACTACGTACAAGCAAATTGATGTGTTCGAATAAAGCCCCCCTGCTAAAGGGTGTGTAAACAATAAATAATAACAACTCGCATATAGTTCCGCTTGCGATGCTTCACCTACAAAGGCAAAAGCCCTACGCCACTTTTCACCTAGGACCTGCTGCTGGTTGTGCTGCTGGATGTTGACAATGCATTTAACAGCCTGTCCTGGAGGGTGATTTTGGACTCTCGCACTACTTTAGAAGGAAGTTCTGTCCTGGCTAAGCCGCGAAGTTTTGGCCCACATAAGCGGGAACACAAGTGCACAAAATACAGTCTGGCTACGTTAGCTCGTTGTGGAAAGTTCACCCTAGATAAGAATTCTTTGATTGAATTAAGATCTGGCGGCATTGCAAATGTTACAATATCGCGCTATGTAAGCAACAATAGATAAAAATTAGGTTACAGTTTAATTAAGTGGTTGAAGAACAAAATCGTTTTTTATAATAGGAGGTGTGTGATATTCATAATAATAAAAGGCGTTGGACGCAATGTACCGTGTAACTAGGGTTTCTTAATTGTGCAATTCGTTTTGAGGTAATGTCCAACGATTTCTTTCAATTTCACACTTGGTCGCATTTAGCAGTTGCGTGCGGAACAAGGAATTCCATCGTAATCAAACTGCTTTATTTGCTGTTAGCATTTATTGGTAGCGTGCAAACATGTTGACTGTCGACTGGGTGTAGCGATTGTCGAATTGTACCGGTTTATGTCATAATCGAAACAATTTTTTCTCGAAAAAATCCTATTATATCTGTTATTGTTATTCGCATTTATTGACTTGGTAAATGCTGGTACATGTGGCAAGCCACTACAGGAAAGAAACAGGACTTACTCTGTTCCGCGTATTTTGCGCCGCTTGGCCTGGTCGGTCTCCCACAGAACACAATGCGTCCTGGTTGTTTCAGTGGTGTTCATCTCTCCCGTGCCAGAGCTGTCACCAATTATAACCTTGGTCCAAGCAACGCGCAATCTAGCGCGACTTAAATTAGCTTGCCACTCTGCTAGCTTTCGTTGTTAATATGCGCATAGCGTTTGTTGTAAATTACTACAGATTCATTTTACACCGTAGGCCTGTAATGACTACAGATTAGGCATATCACAAAACGTCCCGCACGTTTACCCTGCTGCCTTGATTTACTAGGCACGATGGGGACCCTGTTCTTTCAAAAACATTAAAATGTTGTTGTTTTTTTAATAAACATGACGCAGTGCATTTACATGACAATTTGTCAGTACACACTTTTTTTAAATAATAATAATAATGGTGTGCCAACTGTGGTGGCGCTCACTCGGCTACCGATGGCCGATGCGAAGTAAAAAGAGTGTATATGGAGGCAGAGAGACAGAAACTTTACACAAAGGTTTCTAACCGTTTTTCGAATCTAACAGTCGATTTTCCCAGCTTCGAGCAAACGTCGACCACGAGCTCAACCACCACGAGTAGGGATGGGCAGAAATCATACGCCGACGCAGCGAGGCCCGCCGGCCCACAACCGGTACTTGACAAGAATGGTAAAACGTTGTGCCACCTTCCGCCGCCTATTCCACCGAAGAAAACAGCGGCCAAGCTCTCAAGTAGACATAGAAATGTCACTCGGCAAAATCAACAACAGCCGTTGCCTTCTCAGATTTTAACCATGGTTGACAATATCTTAAAGATATGGAAAATTGTGAAAGGTCTACTAAGTGCCTGGCTAGAAGAAAATCCTGTGGTCGCGAAAGTGCTCGACTTTTTGGAATCCGAGCCTGGAAAGGCACTTTTGATATCAGCCATGGAAGGTAAAGAGACACCAACGCCCACTATTTTAATAGAAAACCTGAGCGAAGAAGAGCATCAACACACTACGAATTTACCATGAGCTCCCAACCTCCAGCCCATATAAACCCCGATGAACCCCAACTACAATCACAACAATTATATACCTGCGAAATGTGCAGGAAGTCTCTAAGGTCACTCCGGGGCCTACGTATGCATATGACGCGCATTCACCCTACATATACCCGGCCTTCATCTAGTCAACCTATAAGAGACTCGCCGTCGCCTGCGTCGCTTTCGGCTCAAGACGACCCGAACAGGCCACTGGATGCGAACCTTGATTCGATTACGCTAATCCGTTCCCTGGCCCGGGTGCATCAAAACATTAAACTAGTCAAAGTGATACCCAGAGGAGTCAGAGAAATATGCTGCGCAGCATACGCTGAAGCACTTTCCAATTTCAACACAAGGAAAGACAATGCGTCTTGGGAGAAGCTTCTCATAATGCCAATACTCATGCTACGCATCCCAGCACGGAGGCACAATGACCGAACATTATGCCAAATAATCAGAAATAACGTTACTGAATCGCGATGGAAAACACTTGCAAGTCTCCTAGACGAGTGTAACCGTAATATTATACAGTACGATACAACACTCGATACAGATCACGATAGGGGAAAGATGGCAGAGCGCAAATTGGCGGAAGGCGATGTGCGTTCCGCCGCACGGATCTTGCTTTCGACCGACTCTTTTGCACCATTCAACGATCACACCGAGCAGGAATTAAGAAGAAAGCACCCCCTTCCATTATCAGATGCAAGCGAACACTTAGGATCCCTTCAGGCACCATTAACAACAGGAAGACACACTATACATCATAAAGTGGTTTCTGACGCCGTCCGATCTTTCACCGTAGCATCTGGATCTGGACTGGATGGGCTGCGCCCCCGACATCTCCGGGACATGCTAGACAACTCAGTACCCTCATCCGGGAGACTTCTAGAAGAAGTCTGCTCCCTGGTAGCCTCGGCACTAAACGGCAGCCTGCCTTCTCTATGCCTGACAATATTTTACGGGGCAAACCTTACGGCCCTAAAAAAGAAGAACGGCTCAATCAGATCCATAGCATCTGGCCTCACGATCCGAAGGCTTGTGGCAAAGGTGGCTATCGCCGTCAGTAAAACTTCTATAATGAAAGCTTTAGGGCCGAGGCAAGTAGGGGTCTCTATAAAAGGAGGCGCGGAAGCAGCCGTTCACGCTGTACGAGCATATATCGAAACAGACGGTCCTGTGCGGGTTCTAGTCAAGCTAGATTTTAGCAACGCTTTTAACACAATACGACGCGACGTAATAATAGAAGAAGTAAGACTTCACGTACCAAAACTCCTGCCGCTAGTATGGCAAAGCTACAGGGACCCATCACTTCTATCCTGGTGTGACAAAGAACCACTTGAATCAACAAATGGAGTGCAACAAGGAGATCCACTGGGCCCCGCCCTGTTTAGCCTAGGAATCTCCAGTTTAGTGGCACAAATTAGAAGCCCGCTAAACATCTGGTACCTGGATGATGGTACATTAGGAGGGCCGGCAGAAGTGGTGACCGCTGACTTACTCAAGGTTTTGCAGTTTGCGAGTGAAGGGGGGACAGTTCTTAATCTTTCCAAATGCGAAGTAATAACGGTTGGGGCGGACACTAAAGAACGAGACGAAGCATACAAAACAATTGCTGCCGTTTTACCAGGCTGCAGGCGAGTTAACCCGGTCGAGTTAGAGAGATTCTTGGGGCTCCGCTTAGTCCACAAAGTATTTTCAAGACCTTAGGAGATAAACGCCGCGCGTTGCTACAGACGCGACCTCGTCTGTTGGCTATGCACTCACAAGCGGCACTATGCCTTTGGAGGTATAGTTTAGGTTCCCCTAAATTCAACTACACACTACGCACTTCACCGACAAGCCAATGTCCCGACGTCCTGAAATCGTATGACGACTCTACGAGGGACATATTGAGCGAAGTTCTCAACATTGACTTCACGGACAGTACGTGGCGAAGAGCGAGTCTCCCCATAAGAGAAGGTGGACTGGGTATTCGATCAGCAACCGAATTGGCCCCATATGTTACGCAGCGTCATTAATAGAATTCGGCCAGCTGGCTGAGACGCTAGTTGACCCGAGTGCTCACCACCGGTTGTACATAGCTAAGCAGAAGGCAGAGTAACTGGTCAAACTGAGATTGGATCCAGGCCCTTGGGAAAAACATACCACGCAAAGAGTGCTCGACAACTACAGATGCAAAGTCATAACCCGTGAGATCATCGAAAGCCTTGAGTCTCCCACAGAGAAAGCGGTCTTCTTGGCCGCACGAGACACCTTCAGCGGCGGATTTCTCAGGGCTCTTCCGTCACCGCAGCTCGGCACCATGCTGGACAACATCTCATTCCGCATGGTGTCGGCTCTAAGAATCGGCGGGCAAATATGCGAACCTCACATTTGTAAGGCCTGTGGAAAACCAGTGGAGAAGGATGGCCTCCACCCATTGAGCTGCATCAAGAGCCAAGGTCGGGCCCCTAGGCACACCGAACTAAACTCAATAATTCAAAGAGCTCTCCGGAAAGCGGGAATACTTAGCATGCTGGAACCCAGACTAGGACTACATGACGATAAAAGGCCTGACGGTGTGACCATTGCGCCGTGGGAAAAAGGCAAATGCCTGGTTTGGGATGCGACAGTATCCTGCACGGCCGCACCGTCTTATTTATGCCACAGCGCGACGGAGGCGGGATGGGTTGCCGAACATGCAGAAAAAGAAAAGTGGCGTAAATACACAGAGTTAGAGCATAGATACAATTTCGTGCCGATCGCAATGGAAACATTGGGCCCGGTCAGCAGAAGTACAAGGAAATTTATAAAAGACTTAGGTGATCGAATACGAGCAAACACCGGGGATATACGCGAAGACGAATTTCTGAGGCAGCTGCTTTCACTGGCAGTTTGCAGAGGAAATGCCGCGTCGATATTAGGTGCGATGGGCTGAGAATAGCTAGATGGTAACCATGAAATAACGAGGATACACATTCACACCTCACAATTGTATTGTCAATAATAATAATAATAATAATAATAATAATAATAATTCATCAGTGATCCTGTTATTGATAGCTGCTACAATTAGTGTATATACCCTCTGCCATCGTAACCGGGTAGGTAGCACACGCTGATATGGCTGCATGACTCGGAGCTTGTCCCACTGACTGATTAGACTGCCCACCGACGTAATCTTAATCTGTGAAACCTGACGTTTAGATACAGTTAACTGAACTAGGCGCGGTAGAGCTTAACATGGACTTCTATCTGTATTGAAATCAATGATCGAAGAAATGACGGTCACGTTGTTCAAACGTATACAGTTCGTCTAATGTAGTTACCTCCACATAATAATGAAATTTGTTTTGATTAAGCGTGGTATTTTGGTTGTCCGTTATATATATATATATATATATATATACATATGGTGTTCAAAACGTATCGCGACTTTTGTGTTTTTTCAAAAATTATTCATTTATTCATGAATATCTATTTTGTCCCCTTCAAAGTAATCCCCATGAGATATTATACACTTGTGCCAACGGTTTTTCCAATCTTCGAAGCATTTCAAAAAACCATTTTTTTTTATCTTGTTCAGCTCCTCCTTCGATGCCGTCTTTATCTCGTCAAGCGTAGCGTAACGTCGTCCTTTCATGGGCCTCTTCAGTTTAGGGAACAAGAAAAAGTCACAGGGGGCCAGATCTGGGGAATACGGTGGCTGCGGCATCATTAGTGTGTTGTTTTTGGCCAAAAACTCGCGCACAAGCAACGATGTGTGAGCAGGGGCGTTAGCGTGGTGCAAAAGCCAATTTTTGTTCTTCCACAAATCCGGGCGTTTCTGGCGGATTGCTTCGCGCAAATTGCGCATAACTTGCAGGTAATATTCCTTATTGACCGTTCTACCCTGTGGCAAGAACTCATGATGCACCACGCCCCTGCAATCGAAGAAAACTTCAGCAAAACTTTCACATTCGACCGAACTTGGCGCGCTTTTTTCGGTCTTGGTTCGTGCGGCAGCTTCCATTGAGATGATTGAGCTTTGGTTTCCACGTCATAACCATAAACCCACGATTCGTCACCAGTTATGACCCTCTGGAGCAAATTTGGGTCGTCGCGGACAGAGTCCAACATCTCATTAGCAATGTTCATGCGATGCTGTTTTTTGTCGCAATTGAGCAATTTTGGTACGAATTTCGCGGCGACCCGTCTCATGCCCAAATCATTGATAAAAATCGAATGGCACGAGCCAATCGATATGTTTAGGTCCTCAGCAACTTCTCTAACGGTGATTCGACGATTGGCCAATACCATTTTCTCCACTTCATTAATTTTTTCGTCTGTTGTTGAAGTGCTCGGGCGTCCGGCACGCTCTTCGTCGTTCACATCTTCTCGGCCTTCTGAGAACATTTTGTACCACCGATAAACGTTGCTTCGGTCCAAGGTAGCTTCTCCGTATGCCACAGTCAACATTCGGAATGCATCCGCGCACTTAATTTCGTTTTTCACACAAAATTTGATACAGGTTCTTTGATCCATTTTTTTGAATAGGTAAAAATCGAAGACGATCCAAAACACGTGCAAGCAAAGCAGCTGTCAACAATTAAGTGAACATTCAAAATGGCCGAGCTTGTCGGCATAAGTGAGAGACATGAGTACCAACATAACGCCACAAAAAATCGAAATTCGAATATACGTAACCCGCGAAAATTCAAAAGTCGCGATAACGATTGAACACACCTCGTATATGACTGCAGCAGGAAAAATTGCGACCTCGTAAATGAAAAAAAAATGTATGCGGCAAATCATATGAGGCAAGATATTTTTACTTATTAAGCATGGTAGTTTAAGAACAATGTGATATTAGAAAAAATAAGTAATTCAATTCAATTCAAACGCACCTTTATTTTGTCAAAGGGAACAAAAAAATCTTACTGACAGTTTTGGTTCTTTCCTGTTTTTCTGTTTTGTCCTGTTTTTTTTAGTGAGGAATGAACTAAACAACTCTTTGTATGCCCAGTGACATTTACTAGGTCTAAACATTCTAATAATTATTTGCCAACGGTCTTTCAGCCTATTTCTTAGTTACCCTGCAAAGCAGCCGAAACACGCACTCCGTGACTACCGGCAAAATTAGCAAAGCCTTTATGTAGCTGAGGGCTTATATGTAGCCTGGAAATCTTGCAGAAAACTATAGTCTATGTTGCGTTCTCATCTGTCAAATCCTGCAGATGATTCGAAGCAGGTTACGGGGGCACCTCGCATCGCTCTCTTTATCTCTAAGCAGATGCTCAGAGAATGCCGTTTCATCAAGCGAGAAAGCCGCTAGTTACGTTGACAATTGTGGTTAGTCTGCTTTAGTTTGGTAGGTGTAGTTTAAGCAAGCCAGGAAGGCAGATTCAAGTTTGTTGGTATCAGGAACTTCCTAGACTCTGGGGTTTTTAGACAGGCATTTGCCCTTGCCTACATATAGATTTAGCTAGTTTTGCTGTTGCTTTGGATTTAGGTGAGGCGATAGCTGCACTGATGCGCAGCGAATGCCTATTTTTATTTGTGAACGAGTAGTCGTGTTTGATGAAAAGCGCGATGACATTATAAACAACAACCAACTGTACTTTTACGTATACTGCTGAACGATGAAAACTCAGTCATGCTCGCTGTACGCATAGATCTTGCACGTGATGACATGTTTGAGTTGGTTAATGCATTAGGTAAGATACATACTACGTTGTGCTCTCAACCGGGAAAATAAACGTCACTGTTTTTATTTCCCACCAATTCGGCTGCTGCGACGGTAAGCGTTGGAGTCTCAGAGTGATTTGTTGGAGGGAACTAGGAAAAGTAAAAAATGTTGTGGAAAAACGGACCACGTTCATGATCTGTGGCAGCCGGCTGTCTTGCCCGCTGTGAAGTAATCGGGCAATAGCGCCAAACGAAGGGAAGAACACCACTGCAAGCCACGTGTAAACGGGGACTGCTTCGACTCTCGTAGAAAGGTAATATAAGACTCTATTATTAACATAAAAAGAAGTACTCAGAGCTGCTCAAAAGAGAACAAAACAAAAGTCTTTAGCTTACATCATGCGACCTTGTAAGAGTATGCACCCGCTCTGTGACTCACAGGTGAATAGTCACATAACTAGTATATTATTCAATTGTCACGCTGCGGTCACGTCTCCAATTGTACAGCATCCGCTTGTACTCGATCAGCACAACATGAATCTGCTTTTGAGGGATGAGGAAGTGTACCAGGTTCTACGCTCACTCTCAAAGAGGAAGAGCTGAGGGCTCAAGCTGGCCTACTTTGCACTGGATTCAGTCATTTCCTCTCTTGACGGAAGCTCCTTATATTTTTGAAAACAGCGCAAACAGGGGAGTGATCCTGAATGCGGTAGATAAAAATGGAGTACCAGCGTACACTTGGCGTCTGATGGCCAAACGAAGTGTGAGTTACAACGGCAGGAAGTACGCAGGCGTACCACAAGGTTCCGTGCTAGGACCTACACTGTGGAACCTAGCCTACGACGACGTGCTAGAGATGAGCAGGCCTCGCGGTGTTGAGTTCGTCGCTCATGCCGACGACCTGGCAATCTTGTTTAATGCAAGGGACGCGGAGCTGTTGAAGACCGAGCAAATGACGCCTTAGAGGGGGTAAGCCGTGGATGAAGTCCCACTACCGAATGTTAGCACCAGAAAAGAGCAAGGCGGTCCAGTTTATCGGAAAAAAACTGGATATCCGTGTGGACCGCCACATGGTCCAGATAAACAAGCAGACCCAATACCTGGGTGTTATGCTCAACAGAAATTTGAGCTATACAGTCCACATTGATTATGTAACGGTAAACATGCATCAGGTGGTAAGCAAGCTCACCAAGCTAATGCCAAGAACAAAGGGGCCCTCGGGGAAAAAGTCCGCCTTCTAGCCTTGGTCGCTGATTCATTTCTGCTCTACGGGTCAGCAGTGTGGGGACCAGCTGCACTGAAAACCACGAATAATAAGAAAAAACTAAGCAAATCGCAGAGAGTACTTGCCATTAGGGTCACCAGAGCGTACAGGACGGTCTCCACAGACGTTGTGCTGGTAATTGCCCGCATGATACGTTGGCCAAAACGGTACTGATTCCTGAAATGGTACAGATTCAAAAACGGAATCTAAAGGAATCTAGCGGAAACTAAATACTGCCTAACCCAAATTCTCATCGTTCATGGCAGCTTCCAGACCTATATGGTGAAGATCGGGACGACTGAGGTAGACATATGTGAGAGTAACGCCGGTGAGACCGATGACGTGGATCACACGTTTTTCGCAAGCGGAGCTCTCGAGATCACGAGGCAGAGGACCCGTTCACGACTAGACGTGCAGTGCAATACGACAAGAGATCTACTCTCAGGAATGTCTAACTCGAAAAAAACTGCGATGCGAGCTTTAATTTTGTGGAAATCGTTGTGAGAGCGAAGCCAAAGATGACGGAGGAAAGGCGGCAATGCATGGAGCGCTGCCAGCAGGCCGAAGATTGAAAACCAGACTAGCGGCTCCCTACATAAATGAATGAAACACATAGCTTTATTCATGAATACTTGCAACTACACTCGTAAGACTACAGCCTCTATACTGCGGAGGTTGCCCAGGGGCTAGAACGAATGCACTAACGTAATATCATAAATATCCCGGTCATGCAGGTTAGGGGATTACCAAGTTTTTAGTGGGTTTGAGAGTCTATTTTGAGACACTATCTAGACCAAAGGGTGTGCAATATGCGTTTTTGTTCCTGGGCCCCTGTAAAAAAAGCTACACAAACACTAAACCTACATATACATAGATGTCAACATTCAGATTTCATTTATATCGTGATATTTGTAACATATACATAATGAATTATACAGAAAATAAATCGTGTTATAATATGTTTTGCTAAAACTAGAACAAAACACATATTTTACGCACGGACCGCTTCGTCCACATAGGTGTTCGGTCGTTGGCCAAGGGCAGTAGTGATTTTTTTGGTCGGCAATCCGACGTCGGAGGTGCACAACGCTCAGGGACGTCTTTCCAACCAGCCTGGCCGCTGTACATCTGGAGCAGTCTGTCACAACGAAGAATATGTACCAGCTGCACCTGACACAGACGGCAGTGGACGCGTGCCTGTCGACGTCAACGAGGAGTTGGAATTTAGAATTCCACAACACCTACACCATATAAAACAATGAATGCACGCACGTTACGCTGATATTTCCATTCATCTTATGCAGTCAAGTGACACGAGAGATGTTTGGCTAGTCGAGCGAGCAAAAACTTTAGCGAATTTTAATCGCATGCAACATTCGGCCTATCTTACCTTGAGAGGAAAGCGTTTTTATTATTATTATTATTATTATTATTATTATTTTTTTTTTTTGTGAAAAAAACTGGATATCCGTGTATAATATTTTTTTTATTAATATATATTATTATTATTATTATTATTATTATTATTATTATTATTATTATTATTATTATTATTATTATTATTATTATTATTATTATTATTATTTTTATCACATGCAAGAGTGTATATGCACATGTATCATAGTAATGACAATATTCTTACCCAAAGTAGCGTATTGTCCTTGTGAGCCTGCTCTAAACAATGTAAGGATCTGCGATTGTTTGACTTGTGCATGCCCATTTGACCATCCGTCATGCAATAAGGCCATTGATAAGTTCTTAACGAACCGCTGCTTATAGGGTTCATGAAATCTCGAGATTTCAGACTTGTTTCATATGATACCACATACTTATATGCTTTAGCAAATCCGCTTGCCTTAACTAAATTAACCATCATTAATATTAAGTTACATACTTCATAATTTGAGTCAAGCCTCGGTAAATGATTCACCTGTATTTCTTCATCGGAGGCTGTCAGATTAGTAAGTATTTAAGGTTAAAGGGCCACTAAATGGGCATTTTTAAAGAATATTTGGCAATGTTTAACGCAGGTTTTTCTGTATAGGAAATGACTACACTTCGCATCATTACTACCTGCGTGTAACTCTATATGTGTTACCCCGGCTCTGAGCAGACATTACTCTAGATACATGGAATGGCTACTTAAATAGTTATGTTAAATGAGTATCTGTGTATATTTTATAATTTATAGAAAATCCGACAAGGACAGATAACTCATTCAACTTTTAACATTAGAAACTTAGTGTTTAAAAATATTTGTTATACAGAAAGTTTTAGAATTCGCCCAACAAACTTTACGGTCTAGTGCAACTCGTTTTTTAACGGGAATGAAGAGAGATGGAATTGTCTTATTTTAAAGTAAGAGCGAGATTACCAAAAACGGTGGTATCGAGCTTTATTCTGCGTTAGCTCGAAACAGAAGAAATGTTGTATTGTAGATAACTCTCAAGAAATAAAACTCTTTGTAATTCTTATATTCTAGCTAGCCGAGGACGCCATCGAGAAGGCCGGCTCCGGTCCTGTCTGCGTAGCGCTTCACGCCGGCTACCACGAGTGTGGCAACTTTGAGGGCAACGACTTCATCGACGCCACGGTGGAGTTTGCCAAGCAGCTCAAGGTGGTCCGCCCTGGATCCCAGCTGAGCGTGCTCTCCGTCCTGCTCTTCAACCAAGACTGCAAGGCTGCCAACGAGGCCCTTTCGCTGCGCGCCGCGGCTGCCGGCTTCGTGTACGTGCCCCTCACCCAGATCCAGCGTCAGGTGGTTGAGCGCGGCTCCTACAGCTACAAGGGTGAGCCGGCCAATAAAGCGGCCCTGGCGATCGCCCGACGGGTAAAGGAATTTTTAGAAGTGTCCCTAAGAGATCCTTCCAAGGTCAGCAACGACAAAATACCCATCAGCCCAAGCACTCGGGCACGAAGGACAAACACAGCGTAGACAAGAGCGCGGGGGACGACAACAAGACTGCTCTCCGGCAGCTTCTGCGCGAGAGCTCCTCCCATAGCTCCAACCGGTCTTCTGGCGAGATCCAAGATGCTCAAACTCGGCGCCACCACCGTCCCCGCTACGAAGCGAAGCACCAGAAGGACAGGTAGGACAACTCGGAGTTCCGCACGCCGCCGAGGGACACTCTGTACGACCACCTCGCCGCGGCTCTTCGGGACAGCACCCGCCGCAGCAGGCCCCGGGGCAATGGGAGGGGCCGCAATAGGAACCGCTCCTAGTTGCACAATGGAACTGCGAGGGGATTCGAACACTCGACCTTTTCGCGCCCTTCACGTTTGAGGGCATTGACGTTCTTATACTGACGGAGACTTGGGCCACGACCTCCATCAACATCCCCGGCTTCTACTGCGCGCACTCTCCCGCAATCCGGCCTTCAGGTCCCGGCCGACCCAGCGGCGGTGTCTCCGTGTGCTATAACCAGCGGCTGGGCGATATTGAGGTACTTCTTGCTGAGGAAAACATGGCCGTGATCCAGGGTTTGTGGCTAAACATCATCGCAAGCTACATGCGTCCGCCGTCCAAGGAGAACTCGACGGTGCTGGTTGAAAAGCTGACCCTGTGCTTCAGTGCGCTAAACAGCGATGCGCCCATCATCGTCACCGGCGATTTCAAACAGTAGGCTGGACCGCCCAGCCGATCTACGCACGAGAACACGAGGTGTTGACAACCCCCTCCGCAGCGGAGGACGTTTAAAGAATCATCTGCCAACGGCTGTGGGAGTCTTTATGCCAGCTGTTAGGACTCCTGCTCCCCGCCCACCTCCGCTGGCCAAGCATATTAGCTTGCACCACCTACGGGAACGTCTTCACGAGGTCTTCCCCGTGCCGGAAGCTCCAGGCATTGACCAATATGCCAAAGCTCTTACGGAGCTGTTGAGATACGCAGCTGGTCTTAGTAAGCCGAGAAGGGGGAGGGAGTCCATGGTTCAACAGCGCGTGCAAAGCAGCCAACCAGGCCCAGCTCAGCGCTCGCCTCCTAGCCGCACTTTACCCGTGAATGCGGGTAAGGCGACAACCGTACAAGTGGCTCCGCCGCCTGGAATCTCCCAGCTGCCCCAATAACTCATCGGCGCTCATCTCCCACTTCAGCCGCATGTTTGCGTCGGCCGACACCATCCCGCGCGGCATCCTCCACTACGAAGCGGCCTAGGACGAGACAACAATGCTGCTACGGGATTCACTCTCCGCAGAGTTTTCTCTCACCGAGGTGCTTGGCGCCATGCAACGACTCCGTCCCAACAAGGCCGCCGGTCCCGGCCAAGTCCGTAATGAGCACCTCAAGGATGCCATGGTACTCGCTCCTTGCTGGACCGCCCTTTTTAACGCTGGTCTGCGCGAAAGTCGCCTCGCCAGCGACTGGCAGAGTGCTCATCTAGCAGTCATCCCGAAGGGGAAGGGCTACCCTAGAGAGCCCAGCTCGTAGCGTGGGATCGCCAAAAAAAGCTGCTGCTGCAAGCTGCTCTCTGCTATCCTCACCGCCCGCCTGGCTCAACTCCTCAAGGCTCTCGGCGCCATCCCGAAACAGCAGCACGGCTTCCGCGCAGCTAAGTCCACACTGACTGCGTGTGAGATTCTGCTGGCCAGGGTTCGAGGAGTGATGCAGTCCAAGCACGCCAAGCAATTCCTGTACGCCGTCTTTGTGGATTTCCGCTCGGCCTTTGATGGAGCTCCCGGAGACAAGATTATCTTCAAGTTGGCTAAAGCGGGCGTGCCTGCCAACATCCTCCAGCTCATCGGGGCAATCCTGCAGGAAAACCCGATCACCATACAGGATGGGGTGGCTGAGTTGTACCCCTTTGTGGAAACAGTCGCGCAGGGGGACAACTTAAGTCCGCTGCTGTTCTCCATCCTGCTCAACGACCTTCCGCAACGCATCGTGGGCACTCGAGAGTCCGTCCGCCCAGACATTTTGCTATAAGCAGACGATCTTACGATATATGGAACAAGCCGATTCGAGGTGCAGCAGAGCCTGGCGAGGCTCGAGCAGTACGTGGCGGATGTCGCGCCCACGGCATCCTACGGCATACAGCTTATCTGAGAGAACGTGAGCGTGGCCCAGCTCGCGAGGCTTGATCGAGTGAAACCCGCCTTTCTCAAGCGAGTACTCGGCCTCCACACGTCGTGCCGCAATCGTCTAGTCTATGTACTCGCCGGTACCCCGCTTTTCATAGAGGACCTGCAACGCCCGTTCCGGTTGCCGGGTGCAATGACAAACAATGCGTGGAAGGGACTACATCGTACTAGCCGCAGTGTGGTAGTACGCTATGTAGTGCACGGCTTCCACCATGTTCTCTGTTAAACTCAAGGGTACCATGAGCCGGCAGACGAATGTATCTGTAACAGGTGTGGGAGAGCTTGTGGGAGATATCATGCGGGGGAGTGCCCCAGAGTTGAATCACTGGTCAGGCTGGCTCAGTGACCGTGTGTTTATGTATAATATTTGACTATATATCTAACAAAGGTGATTAATAAATGAATGAATGAATATATTCTAGCTTTTACGCTCAATTGCGCATATTTTTAGATGACATTCCGCCCCCTCGTTCCATTAAAAAATATTTTTCGTTTCTTTCGTACAATGACTACTAATATAATCTGTCTTACGAGCATGGGGCGACTATTAGCGCCAATGAGTTATAAAATCTCTTTGAATAGTATCATTCAAATTCAGTTTTCATGAAAACGTGTTTTCAGTTTTCTGCAGCACTTCTAGCAATAGCCTTCGGCAGAATGTTTCTCTCGTTTTCGTGCTCGTTTGAATATTTACAAATACAACATTAACTGTGTCCTTATTTAAATATATTTTTGTAATAAACGTTTTGACAAACTCTGTCGATGATCCCTAAAATAATTACAAAAGCAATATTCCCTTTGTTTATATGTGTGTGCACTGGGAATATTACTCTATCTCGTATAGAGTGGGTTGGCACCACTTCAGCAGCGTGCCGCGGACGGACGCCGCGTTCCCTCGTTGGACGTCGAGGTAAAGGCGCTGTCTCAAAAAAGCCGCAGATCTCTTGTCTCCAGCTGCGAGGTTTAGCTGCTCGCCGACTCTGTGGAGGAGTTTGCGGGTTAGGTTGCCTGGGCCGCCCAAGGTCTCAAACGCTAGCGGTTGAAATTCATGTGGGTACTCTATTGAAGCGTATTTTGCGAGCTTCCTTGTCTCGGCTAGATCACCAGCGTAACCTGCCGAGGCCGCCCCGTCACCGACCATTGAAGGTGCTAATGAGTCGGTAACTGTGGCGTCCCAGACAAGCATCCTGCCCCGGCTGAAGGGGGTTAGAGTCATCCCGTCCGGGCGTTTGCCGTCGTCGGCGGAAAGACCCTGGGGCTCTAGAATACAGGGAAATCCGCTAGATCGGAGCGCTCGGCTAAAAGTGTCGTTAATACTGGCATGTCGGGCACGCCGTCCTGCACTCATGACGCACGACAACCCATGATGGGCTAACTTGTCAACTCGTTGACCACACTTGCATTGGTGAGGAGTTACAAGATCACAGCCGAGCCGAAGTCCAGCCCCGATTCGGGTAGTTTCGTCGTCCAAAAGGGTGCCCAGTGGGGCGCTTGGAAGCGCATGCAGCCAGGCTCCGGATCTCTTAGCTGCGACCGCCCGAAGACGAGCCTTTGCGGCGTCGTCAATGGCGTCCGCGAGTAAGCCGCAATATGCTTTTTCGTGCAACAACGCGCTCCAGTCGTGTTGGCTTCGAGGATTGTCCGGGGTTCCACTACAAATTGTCTTTAACTCCTCTTGAAGGCGTCTTGTGAGGTCCTTGTACTGAACAGCGCCGGCTTCGTCTAGAAGTGCAATGACCTTGTTCTCAGATCGAAGAAGAGAGGAGACTATCGCTGGGCCAGCCGAGATAAGTGGATCCAGGATCCCCAGGCCTCCCTTGGAAATCGGTAGTTGCGCCTGCTTTCGAGCGGGGGGTGCCAGCAAAAGATTAAGGAGGGACTCGAGGGTGTTCAGCGTCAACTCGTTCAATGGACGAAGGTCGTCCAATCGCCCTGTTAGATTCGCTCCTCGAAGAAGGTGGTTGACCCTAGCGGCTAAGAACGACGAACGAAGTAAAAAGAGAGCGCGATGAGCGCCGAGCGGGGTGAGGTTGTTAGCGACGTCCTTTAACACGCTTTGCCATTTTTTGAGAACGCGTGGGAGTCCTTGCGGTCGGAGGGGGACTCCCAGAAGCTCCAGGTCGTAGTCGTGGGTAATCTTACAATCCGGCAATAAAGCTTGGAGGGGACGGAGGTCAGGCGCCTGCGCACTATCACCCGTAATGTAGATCTCGCACTTCTCGGGATTCAGCTCCAAGCCTGAAATCTGGCGAAATTCAAGCACGCGCCGAATATCTTCGGCAACCATGGATGCGTCTCCCCCCAGAACGCCATCATCAAGGTACCAAATGTTTAGTGAGCTGTTAAGGGAGTCAACAAGCTCTTTGATGCTCAGGCAAAACAATGGAGGAGCCAGAGGATCGCCCTGTTGCAGTCCCGTGACCGAAGATATGAGATCATCCGGGAGAACCAGGTGAGAAGAGTAACGGTACGCTTGATGGACATGGTGTGCCAACTGGGGGCAGTGCGCCCCGACCGCCTTTAACAAGTGATCCCGTCTTACAGAGTTGAAGGCATTCCTAAAATCCAGCTTTACGAGAACCCCAGGTAGTGAGCGTGAATCTATAAAGGCTCGGGCGGCATGCACGGCGGCCTCGGCCCCGGCCCCGGCTTGTGCCGCAAAGCCAAGCTGGTGGGGACCAATCGCCTAGCGGATCCTATCTCTGGTTCTATTACAAGCAATCTTTGCGGCTAGCCTGCGCAGGGTGGAAGAGCACGCAATTGGCCTCACTGACCCGTCTTTCTTCTGTAAGGCAAAAAGCCTAGCTCCAATAATTATAGGTCGCAGTTGAGGTGGAGGGACGCCCCACAAAAGCAAATCTACGATTTTAACCAATGCGGCTGCCAACCGGCCGGCTGAGTCCCCCAATGTCGGAGAGAGTAGGTCTATTAGCAGTCGTGGTCGGATGAAGTCAAGACCCCCGGCGGAGCTTCGGGCAAAACTCTTGACTGCGGCAATAACTTCTTCTCCCGAAGTGGTACATGGAAGCGGAATCCCGGGGAGGTCTGGCCAGTCCAGGTCTGGCGGGGCCGGGGGGTGCTTATTGCGAAGGGCTGCCAGGTAATCTGTGCCGGGAGCCAGTACGTCCGACGATCCAATCAACCTAGCTGCCCCTGAAACGTCACCCTCAGTTAGCTTAAGAATAGTCTGGCGGACACGGTCATTCTTAAAAGTGCGGTTTTTCTTAGTGACCGGGGCTACGACATCGGTTAGCCGCAATCCATTGGAGAATTCCCGCAAATTATGACGAATAATGACGGAGAGTGATTGCGTATCGTTGCGGGAGAGAGGAAGCCGAAGAACCACTGGCACGAACGAGAAAAGCGTATACCACGCTTGTTGGTTATTATCGGCTATGACTCCCGAAAGAACATTTGCCAATGCCTCCGCTACCTGTTTCCTTACGGATTTCGGAACAATTCTTAACAGTCTTGACCTCTTTGCTACACCCTGGATATCTTCGATGATGCGGGCGGTCTGTTGTGCGTTGTTATCGATCGGCGTAGAGGAAGTTGCGAATGAGCTGAGTGAGGCTGATGGATGCTTGGCTGCTATATGCCTCGTAAGCCCTCTTCTTGTGTACTGTCCGTACGCACCTACCAAACCCGTCGATAAATCTTCCTTAAGTTTTTCTAGGTCTCGTTGTTCTCTTGAGAGGGTCTTTTTCTCCCTTCGGGATGTGACGGTCACGAATCCATCATTTTGTGTGTTCTCCTGAGTGTCGGCTTCGCTTTCTGGTGGCGAAGCTGGCTTCCTTCGCTTAGCGCCAACGCTTGGTTGGTATGCTGAGGTGGTTTCACATGGTACATCTGTGTCCATCGTCGGGGCAGATCCAATATTCTCAGTCGTTCCCGTTGGTGGATGCTCGTTAGACGCCGACGCGGATGATGCGCACTGCCGTAGGCGAGCTATGTCCAGGGTTGGTGGAGGCGAAGGCCCTCCCGAACTGCCGGGCGGCATCTTAGCGGCTTTCCGTTGAACGTTATCTCGTAGTGACCGACCAAATGGGTAGCTGAGTTATATTACAACTACGTGGTTCGCTCCCATTAGCGTAAAAAAAAGTACACTGCGGGATTCGAACCGGGGTCGTTTGGCTGACGAATCCTTGCGCGACCGCCTAGGCCACGCTGTCTGTTGCCAACACAGCACGGCTTAGCATCTAGCCTGCGCCGCCGGTTGTAGCCACATGTAAACAAAGATGATCTGTACGTTTGTCAATAGAAGAGACACGAATAGCCCTGCGCACTAGAAGAGATTACAACTCTTGGGCACGCTTAGGGCCAATAAAACACTTCAGGATGCACAGCACTGAAAACTCGGCTACACAGGCAATCTCTGTGGTAGAGATCACTGTAGATAAGGCGCTTGAACTTATTAAATGCCACCAATTAACAAGAGCGAATCGCACGTACGTCCGCTCTCAGCGAATCGAACGCGAGAAAAGAAAAAACATTTGTTTATATAGCATTTAAAAGCTGCCCGGAATACATATTTGAACTGACTCATACGCAGCCTTTTCCTATATTTTTTGAAAGCAGGGAACCTGACACAAATATCATACATGGTCACTGGCATTGAGATCATAAAGAAACGTTTTACATATTAGTCAGGTGTGGTGATTAAAAAACAAACAATTTCAATCATTTGCTACTACGTTAATGTGGTCTGTGAAATTTGAGTTTGCTGAGTTCAGCATGCCAAAATCGCTTATAACATTGCAAAGTTTTAGAAATTGAAATTCTATACAAAGCAGCCTAGAAATACATCTAGTGCGTCCTGGAGGAACGCGTGATCGCCTTCCATTGCTTACACACAACTGTCGATCTTGATATTTTCTACATACGCTTTTACAAAAACTCTGGGTGGAGATTTGCAAATAGCGTAAGTTTGCTTCGCTGGGAAAGTTCCCTGCGGACAACTTTCGCTGGCGTTGATGGAGCATCACTTACTTCGATCATTTTTTTTTAATAGCATTCAAAAAATATATATATATATATATATATGTATATACGTTAGGGGTCAGAATTTAGAAGTTCCTGTTGGTGGGGGATGGCGGTATGATCGGATCCGATCGATACCGATTTCGACCTCCGATAGCCATCTGGCCAAGACAAGACTGACATAGATAAGATTACTACTAATTGCTGAGCCTCATCTGTCTCGTCACGTCCGTAAGCATCGTTAGAAACGTACTTGTGGAAAGTATAGGACCTGGTCCCCGCAGTATTGCTTGCCACCCCCCCCCCCCCCTGCATCGGTGCGACCGAGATCCCTGCCGCAATCGTGGCAGCCCGTCCAATGTCGTGTTTGGTGTCGTGTTCGTGATAGCGCTTGCTGCTGCTGCCTCTCTTTACATCGAAGCTATCTATCGAGGGCCAACGACGAGTACTGCAAGTGGTGGCGGTGTTTTCATTCTGCAGGATGAAGGACGCAGGACTTCGGGGTTTTGTCCAGGCCGGCCAGTCGTTCGGTCGGTTGGCCAGAGGAAACCGGCCGCGTTTGCTTGCCGGCAGCCCTGTTTTCCTTCCGTCTTCTCTTGCGTTGACGCTGCAGCACGAGAGCAGTAGCTCTCGTTCGAACTCGGGCGGCTTGGTGTGGTGTACTCGGCTCGGACAGCAGCTGAACCACCCTGAGAGTTGAGAGTACATAGCACAAGGCGCACAGTTGCTGCGTAGTCGCAGTATCTTTGCGGAATCGGTCGAAGCCAAGCTGGCTGGCTAACGAACGAACGGACGAAGAAACTTGCTCCTCCTAGCCTCTTTCCTACGACAGTTACAGTTACAGAATGGCGAGTTCGACATCCACCAACAGCCGAGACGACGAAGTACAACAAAAAGCTATTTAGGTCGTTAAGATTAATACAACGGCTGGCGCCGGCCTCCACTGCTACCGTGCAACCGGTGTCAAAGAAGCAAAAATATCGCCATGCTATGACAGATCGTGCCAGACAAGGCAGCTTCAGCTCCCGATCGAGCCCGTCGAGATCGTCGTATTCGATTCAACCCGGCTCCCGGTGGACTGCAATACTTTAGCCGAAAAGACTCGACGTCAAAGTTATCGCGTTTGCTCGAGATACTCAGTAGAGCGTTGCCGTAATCCGTTCTGTACAGCCAAACGACGCAGCGCTTGACAAAGAGTCAATTTCGACTAAGTCTAACAGATGAACAGATTTTTCCTACATCTCCAAATCAGTGCTTACTCTCTCTCAAGCATATATATGTGTGTATATATATATATATATATATATATATATATACTTTATAGTTTAGGCGAGCACTGTCGAGTGTGCAAACGTATTGTAAATGATTAATAAATCCTCACAATATTATATATATACATAAATTACTAGAAAAGATCAGCCTATATAAAAAAATATATATATTTAATCGAAATTGAACCGCTGTTGTGGTGCAACAAAACATACACTTGCTTTTCGCATTTTCTTTACTTTGAGCGGAGCAGAACACTATGTAGTCCAAAGTGTTGTTCTGTGAAGGTCTGGACTATCAGAGAGTGAAGCTTAAGGGAGGAGGTCAATCGTTTAATGGGTATGGGTCTCAACGGAATAACATCCAACCGTTGGGGTCGAGTACCACACTGCTTGAGAAAAAGCGACTCGTAGCGATAGTGCGCTAATACATCCTCTACATAAAAAAACACAATGTAATTTTTTCCAGTGCAATGAAATATATATATATATATAAGATAATGAATCGAAAAGTTCTAATAAAAATGTATATACAAAATATTTACCTAATCTTCCAATATGTTCTTTCTTTGTAAAACTGATCCCGCCTGCTGCAATGCACTTGTGCTGCCTCCTTTTTTACTTTTCGAAATGGTTTAAACTCGTATTTTGGACTTGAGTTAAGTTGTTCCTATGAAGCTTTTGTTATCTTTTCTGAAGTTGTAGGTTTCATGATCTCCTCTATAAAAACGTGGTCATTTTGATGTTTTGATCTGTGGAAACAGGAAAAGGCCGAAGAATAGAGAGATTGCGGCAATTTAGAAATGCATTTTTCATCAAATAACCCGAAATCAGTAACGATGATGCACCTCAACAGCCTTACGAAAAAATGCTTGCGGACTCCCGACAACCTTCCTTCAATTTTATTCAAAGAGCTCTCTGTCAGCTTGGCTGAACCAATATCATTGATATTCACTCGCTCCTTCGAAGACGGTGAAGTACCGAGTTTCTTTCGGCAGTCCATTATCACCCCGATGCAAAAAATGGTTCTCGTGCAGCGCCAGAAAATTACAGACCTGTGTCTCAATGTTCAATACCTTGTTTGCTAATGGAGAAAATAATTGTGGCTGAGCTTTACACATTTCTTGATTCTAAAGACCTGTTGGACTCTTCACAACATGGTTTTACAAAGGGTCGATCAACGGGTACCCAGTTATTGGAAGTAGCTCACGATTGGGCGCTTGCTCGAAATCGCAACATCCCTCTGCATGTCGTTTACTTTGATTTTTCACGTGCATTTGACCGCGTTGACCATCATCTGCTTCTGACAAAGATGTCAGCGTTAGGTATCGGCCCAAGAATCATAAACTGGTGCAGAGCTTACCTGAGAGACCGTACAATTGTCGTCAAAGTTGAGAATAGCTATTCCGCGGTCGGCAGGTGTGTATCTGGTGTCCCGCAGGGCTCATGCTTAGGCCCCCTAATGTACACAATATTTGTACAGGATCTCGGGGTAATGCTTCGAGATATTGGTGTTACATATAAGCTGTATGCGGACGATCTCAAAATCTATGTTGAGGCAAAAAACGACAGCAACATAGCTATACTACAGAAAGCGATTGACACCGTATCCCTATGGGCAGAGGACAACCGCATGCAAATATCTTCTTCCAAATCTGCTGTTCTCAAGACATTGCCAGATACTACACAGTATATGCTAAACAGCCAACCCATTCCGGAAGTCTCACGCTACAAGGACCTCGGGGTAATCTTCGACCGCCAAATGAAGTTTAGACCTCACATGGCTGAGGTTGTTAAGGCCGCGTCTCGAATATGTAATCTCATAATGCGGTCTTTCATTATACAGGACCATAATGTGTACCTAAAGCTGTATCAAACCTTAGTGGTACTAAAGTGGACTTATTGCTGTCACGTATGGATGCCATTCTATAAACGAGATGTTGACCTTTTGCAGAGCGTACAGGATAAGTTTGTGAAACGAGTTGCTCGCCGGTGTTGTCTACCACGCGAGCGCATCACATTGCCTAGTGTTAGTGAATACCAATCCCATGCCGATTACCGCATGTTTAAACAACTAGCGCGTCAGACACTTATTACTAGGTATTTTGTTCTAAGACCAAATAATCTCCGGAGCGGCGTTTCCATCCACCCCCACGAGATTGCTCGGGTGGACGTTGTGAATAACACATTTGCCTGGAGGATTGCACGTCGTTCACAGATTCAAAACGACTTTGCTTCTATTGTAATACCCCTTTTTCAATAAAGGTGATATGATATGATATGATATGTGTGCGCCGGTGCGTTGTCATGATGGAGGGTCCAAAACTTGTTTGCCCAGAGTTCAGCCCTCTTGCATCGGACGTTCTCGCTCAATCTACTTAAAATTGTGGCTAGTATTCCATATTGACCACAGAACCAGATGGGACTACGCATTTGTGGATTATTATTTCATTGTTGTCGAAATAATAGTCAAATGGGCCTTAATGTTGGATCTGCTGTGTTTCAACTTTCTTTTTTCAATATAAATAATGACTTTCTGGTACGATCAGCAAACTTCCGTCTTCCGCCACACGTAGACTGGAAACTATAAAAGTTGTTCTAAATTGAAAATGACAGGAATTGGAAATGGCAACAGTGCCTGTTGTATCAGATCTCATCTCAGGAAGTTAAACGCAAGATTGACTTCAAGCAAGACTAGTAGGTAGTCTTTCCCGTTCATCGTATTATTCGTCGTTCTTTGTATATGTGCATACATTTGTATATGAAGATAAATAAGTATATATTTCTATCGTACAGAGTTGATCAGCTGAACGTGAAAGAAAGCGAGTCTTAAACGTTTTAGTGAAGAGCAATAGAACAAATGAACACACATGAAAGCGGGCGTTCAGCAGAGGCAAAAAAGCTGAATTTCCATTGTGGGTTAGGTAGTACCTGCCAGGTATCGTTAGAGCACATTGGCGATACGGCATCATCCTTCTCGCACTTTCTGTGTAAACCCCCTTCGCTCGGTGGGCATATAGGCGACTTGATAAAGAAAGCCATGCATAACAAAGCAAAGGGCACAAGACGGACGTGTCGATTGGTCTCACCGGGCCTCTTCCGTTTGGGCAGTACTGATAGGAAGGCCACATGCAGCGTACAACGCCACGTATACACGTCGGCCATCTTACCTATTCCGCGGGCGTACGCAACCTTCCAACACAGCCCTTAAAAGAGAAACTGAACCTACGATACGTAGCGACAAGAATGAGGCGTATGCACATTTGGTAAGCTTCAAAGACGCCAGAAGGTGACCTGCAATAAAAAAAAAACTTCTGACCGAAAAACAATAAACAGCAGTTTGATTTGGAGGCGTGCAAGGTATGTTTGTGAAATGCCTGTGACTGAAGTTCTCCCAGCAACCACAAGCCAACCACTCCATGCTCTTTACACCGTTCAAACAGCCTACGTTACTGCCGCTGAAGTATCACATCAAAACAATTGTACAACACACCACCTTACATTATAATAGCTCTTTTATTCCGATGCCTCGAAGTTGGGACTCTACCAACCTCTACCATATAGCTACAATAGCACACCTTGTTAAATCTTACCGTAGATGACAGTAAATAATAGGTAATTAAATATTTTCAATCCCTTCTACTGCAGATATTTCGCAATTTATAGTATTCACATTCTTGATATCGAACTGGACCCTTAAACACCCTTTCTGCTTCCACTGTAAATTTATCGCACTGTAATTCACTGTAAATTTCGTCTATTGCAGGAGATAATTCGCAATTTATAGTATTCGCATTCTTGATATCGAACAAGACCCCTAGGCACGCTTTCTGCTTCCAATGTGAATTTTGTCGTTTTTTGTTAGCGACGTTCAGTGTTATATCAGTCGCCGGCAGTATGGACCTACCCTTACAGAGACCGTAATGGTGATCCAAAAGTCGGCCGTTCTTTTCCAGCTCACCCGTCAGCCGGTCAGCTATTATCGTCTCAAAGGTCTCAATGGCCATCCTTAATAAGCACAATCAGTCCACCAAGTAATCGGGGGGTTCTCCCGCCGGTACCTAGCTTCAGTGATAGCACATTTCTGGTGCGCTCGTAAGCTGGGCAGCAATCTATTTGTCCTCTTTAAATTAAATCCGGCGTTTTTGGGTCTAGCACTTTTTTCATAGTCGCTGCACTTCTCTTCGTTTCCACCGTAACTAGGGTCGATCGTTCACGGTTAGCCGTGTTCTTCCGTCGGCATAGGTGGGCATTTCGGAAAAACGTACCTCCATGACCCGCTCCAACTCTGAGTTACTTGACGTATCCCTATCAGTCGTCTAAGTTGGCAATTTGGCTCATTCGCGTTTGTCAACGGTTCCTTCCGATCGCCGATACGTCGCGATGAAACGTATCATTTCATAAGTCCTACGGGCCACTCCTCACAGTCTTGTTTCTTCCTTGATTCTCGCGTCCATCAGTAGGTGGAGGGTCGTTTTTGCCTTGGGTACATCTATTGCCCGCTGCAGTGCAGACCTGCGTCATTATGCCGTCACGCAATCTGGCCGAATCTTCCACACCTATCGCGAATGTTCTGGTGTAGTTTCTTAAAATTTACCGACCGTTATTTGATGACCGTCGTCTGCTCACCGATTCACCTGCTCTTCTTTCCATTTCGAACAGTATGTGTCTGTCGCTCAGGTACTCAGCGTCCCCGAGTACCTATAATTTGTTGATCCGGTCCATTGCTGGAACAATCGTCAGGACAATTATCAAAGTCTGTTCTCCTCTGTGTCTAAATAGCGTTGTTATGCTTTTTGTTTAACCCCCCCCCCCCCCCGCCCCCTTTCCCAGTGAAATCGGAGACCATAAAGTCTTCTCCCAACAGTATACGGTTTAACTTCCTCAGAACATTTCAGACGTTTACGAAAACTTCTTCTTTAAACGTATACCGTATTAGCTAGCTCAAATGTTATATGTATACTCAATATAAGTGAAACAAATTTGATAATCATGATGAGCATTTCATGCGATTTAACATCTACTTGTCGATTTACAACACAGATTGCCGTGTCGCTTTCGTCATGCAACAACCACTGCCGGTCCTCTGCCAACGCCTGATTTAGCTCACTAATCAAGCCCACGCAGCAGTTGCCTTAAAGAGGCGCTGCAACGGTTTATGTTGGTCTGAAAGAATCTCACTGGCCTGCGGCTTCCACTCTGTTCACTCTAGATCTTGGTTTACTATTTAACCGCCTGTATTATACCTACGTCTTTCCGGCTCGGGTTTAAGCTGGTTTGGCGGTGGTACTCGCGCCAATGCTAAAGGTTCTTTCCTTTAGTGCTGAGGTTGCTTTCACTTCTCTGCGGTGACCTCCGTCAGCGCCGCTGCAATCTTTTTACGTCTTTTCGACCGTTATCCAGCCTTTGTATTCTGGTTTGACGTGTGTCTCTTTTGGTGCCTTTCTCATCTGCTATTGTGAACACTAGCTTCAATCGTCTGGGCTTTGCAGCTGCTATTCTAAGCTCTTTAATTTTTTTCTTTTAGACAGGACAAGCCATCGAGTCTGCCAACTGGATCTCAGCCTTGCACGTGTAGCAGGTAGAGATTATTTCTCCGTATTGTTCCGACATCTCTTTCCTTCAGTCTGGTTTTATTTACAATCCGTGGCGATACGTTCAACCGTCTGGCAGTTGAAGTAGCAGGAAAGGTTCAGCCATTGGGTGATTCTGCAGGTTGTCCCTCCTACCTTTAGCTTGTTCCTGGCTATGAAAGCCTCACCCGCCGCCTTCGACAAGCTACCGCCATTAGACAAACGCTTTTTCATCCTTATTACTTCCGCTTTACGCCCATGAATCTTTTCCAATGAACTCAACAGGGCATTGAACTCCCTCTACAAGCTTTTGCCCTAGGCCATGACTCGTTATAAAAAAATAAGTCGGCGTTTCACATATGGTCGCGCAACCCTCTTCAACAACAGCTGTTTCAGCTAGGTCTTTGATAAGGAGCCTAGTCGATTGCCCTATTTATGAAACTAAGGCAATGCAGTGAGGCATTTATACGGTACATTATATGTTCAACATACAATAAACTCGTATACAATAATACATGTATTTTATTACACTTCAATTTTGTTTCAACTCGACAAAGGGTGAAGCTCATGGACGAGAGACGGTCTCAGACACGTCTCACGAAAGTGGTCTCACGCGTCTCATACCCGCTTAACGGACCCGGGTACAAGCGGCAGCCCGGCCTGGGAAGGGAAACATGGCAACAGGCTTTCCCGGCAGGTGCACTCGCCACGTTAGCGGAACGGCACACGAAGCGTAGGATTTCTTTTGCGTCCGCCGATTGTGATGTCCCATGCCTGCAGCTGCGGTGAACTTGTAGGCGCCCTCGGTAACTTCGCGTAGTTCAATAGGTTGCGGGCCGCAACAACACGCAGCGATTAACAACGCATTCGTTACGGCGTTCTAGTTTGCCGATCTGTCGTGCACACGGGAACCTGTAGGCTTGGCCTACACAAATAGGCGTAGATGAGTGATGTGATAATTCCTCCTCCATTCGAGATGGGCAAGACACTGGTCTGAAAAGACAACTTTACCGATACCATAAGGATCTGGTTACTAACTATAATATTTAATCAATCATTAGCGAGGACTAAGTTCTGTGAACATGCCAGTACGATGAATATTATTCAATTCAAGTGATGGATGCACTTTGACCAGTTAGACTCTTACGCGTTAGCTCAAGGCGTACTTTGTACAACGTGTTTAGTACAACACGTCACCACGTATCTACTAGCACAACATGCGGTACTCAAGTATTAACTAATGTCAATGTATATATATACATATATATATATATATATAACATTATGGCACATTTCCGGTATGGCGTCCACAATGCAGCTGATTGATCTACCTCGTCGCATATTAAAGGGCTACTCCCTTGCCCTAAATACGGAAATGCAAAGTAAATGCGCCCAGCACACATACAAGTTATTGGCGTACAGCGACCTGCTTGCGGACAGTTTCAAACAAGTAAAACGTGCACGTTTATGAAACGTGAGCCTTTTTTTACTAGTAGACCAGCTCTGTACGCCAGACTTCGCCTGACGAGAAACATCCGAAACGTCGCGTATCTCGAGTCTAGAGAGGTTCGTTTATTGCGCACGTATGTGACCACTCTGACGCTGACTGCACTGTTCGTGCCTAGCAATCGTTTTTCATAGGAAAATACAGCGACTCGAATCTTATAAGCTAATTTGCTTCCTATTTTTCGATGCATTAAATTTTTTTGGCAAACAACAACTACCCTTTTAGAAGTCGTACTGATGCGTGCTCATTCTAAAACAGATATAACTTCTCCAAGGTTTGGCACAAAACTAAGAATTGGGTATTGAAATATATCGTCATGAACTGTTAGGATATATGCCCTTCCAGACGAATTTAGCATGATTTGAGGCTGTCTCAATGTTTCAATTTAGAGAGCCGTCTCAATCTAGTTGGGACGGTAAGCAATGCTGTAGACATCTTTACTTTGGCGATCCAATGAAGTAATCTAATGGAAATAAAGTGCATTTCCGACAAATGTTTTCCTGCTGCTGAGGAAAACAGCAACTGAACGTTAATAGTAAGCAAATATACCCGAACACTTTTAAAATAACGGGGGGTAATCATCCTGATGCGTAAAACATGCAATATAAAAAGAAATTTTAATATCAGTACAATTATTTAAGCTATAAGTCAATGCATCAGCGCCAATTGAGTTAATATAATTTTTAATTTTTTTTAGTCGTAAATGTTTGCGATCTATGCTGTCATGTCTAGATCTTCCCAAGTGTTTTGCAAATTGGGTTTCCGCAATGATGTTTAACTTGACAGAGCCAAATTGCCCATTGTTTGCAATTTGCAGGTTTGCACACTTGAGTAAGTGATGCGTAGAACAAGCCGGCAGATAAAACTTTGCAGTACCTTATGGAAGCATGCACAGACTGTGCGGTGAAATCCGTGCATCACGAAGCGCAGATTTAGATGCCGATTTTTCTCGTCGGGTCATTTTAAGTCTTCGAAAGGAGAGCGCTACCGACACCTTCGCTTCCCAGTCTAGAATGCGTTCCCTATATGCCTGCTTCTGTCACATTCTAAAATCTTTATGTGCTTCTTCTTATAAATGCTTCTGTGACATTATAAATTCTTTATACATTTATTATAATCGTCAAACACGTCTCTGTAAGAACAACTATGCCATATAAGGATAGCCCAGACTTGGAAAGGAGGGCTAAGGCCATTCTAGCGCCCTCGCAGTTTTATATATTTAGCAGCATATTTAGCACATCGGACCTTTTATTAAATGACGGCTCTGCTGACGGGTGCTCGGCTTATCACTGGCCAATTCCATGTCAATGGAATTCCAATTCCATGTAGCCAATCCCAATTCAGGCAAGGCGGCGAACAAATTAAGCAACAGGTAAAGATTGACAGGTAGCGTCATCAGTCATCAGCTTTACCGGTACACCTTGTCTGAAAGCAGGTAGTGCTTCAGCAGAGCAAAATGAACAATAATAACGAACAAAAGTTAAGTTTACCGCTACCCCGGAACGAGAACAGGACCGTTATACACAGCCAAGAAATACATAAACAACAATTGTTCTCTCTCTCTCTCTCTGCCTGTCTATACACAGCGGCATATGAAAAGGGAACGCAACTTAACCTCTGGTGTAGACGAAGCCTTCGACGACCGCTGGGCACAGTGTAATATGTATTGTACACAGTCAGACGACAAACCTTAATTAAACCGAGCAATACACCTAGTCAAGCACTTGGGCCGTGACTCGCATAGTCGCCACGTTCGTAGATGGCTATTTCGATAGGTTTCCATTGCCACTTGTGGACCGGCATTGGCAATACAACACGGTAGCGGAAGGTATATGCGGGCCAACCCGCCACCGCTTCCTTTCTGAGGTCGTGCACGTACTCATAATGCATGCTGCATGTTTACATGCATACAGAACTACGGGAACGACTGCGGTGAGAACGTTGACCGGGAGGGAAGTGCATCAAGCCAGGTCACAGATGCGTTTTCTGGCTGAGGCATTCATCGTGTGCGATCGGGTTGGAATTCGATGGTGCAAAAACTGTGCCTGCAAAAAGCAAATATCGTTCTTCTGTATTCTAGCTAATATTAAAGATTAGACATACTATAGTAAATACGATATAATATATTATACGCAATTGAGTGCTAATGAATTACGAACGCTGCGTAAAAGTTTCAGGCTAATGGTTGGTACACAAAGGGAATTTGTTTAAACTTTAATTCATTTTTTTCTATGTCGCTTCTAAAGTAGTATCTCTATCCCACCCGCTGTAGTCGGCATACCGCCGGGCCCTTTGTTTGCCTAAGTGCACAAAAATCAATTCCCGACGTACCATCCTTCTGACCCAGCTCGGCGTACAGCTATCACAACAGAGGAGGTCTAATCTACAGCGACGGAGGTGAGGAAGCACTCTGCGAAGCGGGCTGAGGGCAGTGCATCCATTTCTAATGACGTGAATTGAGCAAACAGTAATGGTTGTTTACGTAAACAGAGGAGGCATCTGGAAATAGTATGCAATCAGGGCTGAGATGTGGCAGAAGTGGTACATACTCGTATAACAACACCATTAGGCAAGCCTTACTAATCAGAGGGTCGACAACAGACGATAAGGCGCACTTTCGCATTATGGCGTGTTCATTCGTCCAGCCGTATCTGCAGCGGTAGTGTTGTTTTTGTGAATGTAATATTTTTGCAATCGCAACAACAGATGCACGGTTAGATTGTGGACATAGACACTAACGCCTTGCCCATATCTGTTGCCACCTGACGGCCGATGAAAAGATCACACATTATTCTTCTACTGGGTAGCCCCTAATGCTGAGCTCAACCTGCGAGCACTAATTAGCCGTTTCTCATTGGCGGCTACCGCGATGCAGAAGTATGAAACACCGGTATTCTGATCTAACAGTTTCGTGGTCGTGCTTAGATGGGAAGGTGGCCTTCGGACGATGCCAATAAATCTACTTCTAATAGTGTATAACTATAGGCTGAAAAAAATAGTATATAACTTTATTTTCGTTTCGTCCTATTTGTCGTTGTTGCCAATCTCACCAGTTGGTTGGGTGCATGCGATACCTTACGTCTCTACGCCATAACAGGTGGCAGGGACGTCATCCGTATTCATGATGAGTCGGTCGGTAGTAATAAGGGTGCTTCTGCTAAACTCTCATTTAGTCTTACTGGCACTACTAACAAGCCGGATGTTAAGAATGTTGATGTCATAATTGTCGCCATTGATATCGATTACACGGCCATCTATACTTGACTACATACATTTTTTTATTATTCCATTAAATACATACTGGTTATGTGCGTAAACTCAGTCTTGCAAAACAGGCATTAGATTTCTACAGAACACGCATGAGAGTTTTGTTAAGGGAGTCGCACGTGATTGTAATGCTCCACGTGACGCTTTGGTGCTCCAAAATATGTGCGAGAGTCAAATGGACCTTTGCATGTTTCAACAGCAAAGTAGCTAGTACGCCAAGGCAAGCTTTATTTATATTTTATCATTCGACCAAGCAAGCTCCCTAGTGGCTCATCAATACAGGCGTTAGAGATTGTACGTTTTCCTTTTGTGAGTAACCTTTGTGTGGGGAGTCGCAAGAGACGCACGTAACTACAGTGATTATCTAAGGTTCCTAGATTAGAAATGTATGGGTTGTAGGTATCACGCGCAGATTTATTTGAAAGTTTGTGTCTCGTGCCGTTTCCACCCGTAACGTTCAAAAACAACTATCGGACAGAGTAAAGTTCTAATCGTTAATGCTAGTTTCCTGGACCTGCCTAATATAGATTTATTTTTATGAATGCTCTTTCTACGGAACCTTAACTTATGCAAGCCTAGCTGGCAATACAATTTGCTTCTCCCAGCAGCCGACCAAATCAACATCACCCCCACTGATTCTCATTTGTAAGGGCAATTAGATCTGCCCTCTCCTGCTTGCTCTGACGGACTTCTGCAACCTTGTCGTGAATGGCCGCCTACCAAAGTTCGCACTTAGTAATTTCTATGGAGCTAACCTTTTAGCCTTAAATAGAAGTCAGAAATACCCTGTGGCGGCTAACGTGTTAAGTGCTTATCCGCAAATTCATGGCGCAGACTGTACTTTCCAAATGTGGGGTACAGCAAGGAGACCCTTGTGCCCTGCCCTCTTCTGTTTGACAATTTGCCAACTGCTTTCCTCTCTAGAGTCGGAATTTAAGCCGTGGTTCTTAGACGATGGAACAATTGGCGGTACTCTTGATCTCGCGCTTTGTGATGTGAAAAAGGTAATCGATTTTGGTGCCACCTCTGGGCTGCAACTTAACGCGTCAAAGTGTGAGCTGCTTATTTTATCATTCGACAACGCTTTTCGTGACAAGTGCTTGCGCCGGACGCACGGCCTGCTTGCTGACATTAATGTATGTCCTGATGAAGACAAGGAGCTTCTTGGAGCTTCCCTCACAATGGCCACAGCAAAACTCGCCCTGAATAGGAAGTGCGAGCTTATGGTGTTCTAGGTTGGGATACCTGAATGCGCATCCCGCACTATACTTAATACGAACTAGTCCTTCGACACCAAGACTCATTTATATTCTCCGCTGCACGGACGCGTCTGCCCAGAGAGACATTCTACAACAGTTTAACGAGAAGTTACGACAATGCGTGTAACGGGTGTTAAATTTGAATTTGGATGGAGTTGGAACCAGGCATTCCTTCCTACCTTAGCCGGAGGTCTGAGAGTCCGTCGTGCGACCGATTTGGCCCAGACCACATTCTTGGGTTCAATCACTACTTTTCACGACCTGATTTTATCTATATCTCCCCTGAACGCCAAGCCATTCTTATAACGGCTCATGGAGTCCAAAAAAGAGGAATTCGCCGCCCGCCACCGCGTGGTGCTTTATGAAGCACGCCAGTTTGCCCTGGACCGTCGTATTCAAAGCCATTCAAAAGAAAATCCTGGACAACACGGTCGATACACTTGGCAAAGCACGCCTTCTAGCAGTGCTCAATGAATCAACTGCCAAAAAACTTCAAGCCATTCCCTCGCCGCAGCTGGGGACGATGCTGGACAATACAACACTCCGCATCGCTGCTGGCCTGCGGTTAGAGGTGGCCGTATGCGCACTTCATGCTTGCTCCCTTTGCGACACACCGGTGTCGCCGAGAGGAGAGCATGGCCTCAGCTGTTCTAGAAGCTGCGGAAGACATTTGCGCCACGCCGCGCTTAACGAAGTTATTTCAAAGGTGCTGCATTCCGCTAACGTGCCCTGCAGAAAGGAGCCAGTAGGACTGGCAACGGACTCAGCCCTGCGCCCAGACCGGATGACCCTGGTTCCCTGGTCCTCAAGAAAAGCCCTTGTGTGGCACACGCTGGTGCCGTCTTACAAGAATGGAGCCCTAAGATCAGCAGGCGCTGTTGCCAATTTAGCGGAGCAGTAAAAAAGTCTGAAGTATCGCGAGTTGGAGGCAATTTTTATAGTACAGCCACTTGCGATAGAACCAATAGGGGTCATGGGTGAATAAGTAAGCATGGGGAGTAAGTTTTCTGAGAGAAATTGGGAAAAGAGCGGCAAGTGAGAAGGAATGCGGCCGCGGTGCCAGGCTCGCTGCCCTCAGGCAGTGGTTTACTGGGGTTGACCTAATTTTGTAATACAAGTGTACTGCGTAAAATATAAATTAACTATATCAACTGGGCACTCAAACTGCTGCATCGAGCAGCATTCACGCAACTTTTCTATCTCAACAAGGACCGGCTACTTGATGTCTGATGGCAGTAACCGGGGCTTGCACAGGGGGATAACATCAGCCCGCTACTATTTGCAGTCCTCATAAGCGATCTACCTTCACGGATCACCACGAGGCATCCGCCCGTCAAAGTCATTCTGTACGCTGACGATCTGGTGATGTTCAGTACGAGCAGACATCACTTGCAACAGGCAATAGTCACAATGAAGAGGTACGTCAGCGAGATTGGTCTTACCATCAACAACAGTAAAACTGAGGCGCTCAAATTCCGCAGAGGAGGTTGTCTGACTGCTAGCGACGAACTCCGTTTGGGGGGGTGCGCCAGTCAGGTATGTAAATTCCTTTACATACCTCAGCATAGCTCTCACCACAACAGAAGCTGCGTTCCGCCTGCACGTTAAACAACAGGTGAGAAAGGCTCTAATTGCGTCAACAACAAGCGGGCGTCGATCGTCTCCCAGACCCGACAAACCTATGCTGAGGGACTTTATAGAAACAGCACTACAGAAGGGTCGAGGTCCCAAAGCAAAAACCCGGAGAGGAAAGTTTTACAACTAATTCTATAGAACTGTGGAGACCCCTCACACTCCGTACACCTAATGCCCCCGTCAGCATTCGCCTCTGTAGATGCTGTCATCCTGACAGAAACCTGGTCCACCGCCCCTATACACCTATCCATCCGCTTAAGCCAGACTGGACGTGCAAGTGGCTGTGTCGTACAACCACCGATTGGGGAGCTTAGATGCAGTGCTCGGTGAGGATAACTGTGTTGTGTTATGTGGGGAAGTCAGCATCATTGCTATGTACGCCAGGCCACCAGGTGCCGAAAGCTCGTCAGAGATGATTGAGAGACTCGTCCGCTGCCTTCAACTGCTCCCCCGAAACGGCAAAGCCGTCGTCGCTGGAGACTTGCCAAGACTCGACAAACCGGGTGATAGCAGAACAGTCGCCCTCACTGATGTGCTATCCGACTTTGGTTTCTGGATTGCGAACGATCCGGCAGTGTTTACGTACATGGGACCGACGTCTTCAACGATAGACCTGTTTGCCACGAATTTCTCGAATAACGAGCTTATGTTCCAGGGCGCAGATCACCCGCTTAGCAAAGGAGAACGCCTCACTTGGCACGTTCCGGTTGGTCTTCGAATAGTCGTTAACGCCACGACCAGTGCCTCAGATACTCGTCGATCAGGCTCCCACAACCTAGACGAGATAAAGCTATTACAGTTCGTGGAGATATTGACAGCGGCGGCGGATGACGATGTTACAGCTCTTAATTATCTACTGACCAGCGGCCTCCAGAGCTGCGTGGGACCGAGACTAAAGCCCAAAGATAGACAGTGGTGGAACAGAGACTGCACCGAGGCCAAGCGAGCTTAAATCCGACTAAAAGAACTTTGCAAGTCTCACCCCACCATGAACTCTAGCCTCAGCAGGATCTCTGTACAGAAGGACTCTTAAGAACTCGAAAGCAGCATTTTAAAAGTTCCGCGAGCAAAAACTACTGATGGAAGCTGAACGCGCGCTTTATATCTGGCTACGCCACGGAGCACCAACCAGGTCCACATGTCCAGTAAAGCCAGATGCTCTGCAGTCGCACTTCAGAAATGTCTTCGCGGGCAAGGATACGATTCCAACGCACACCCCTCAATATACCAGTGTATGGTCCGAGGTGGACGAACTCTTGTGAGATGAGTTGGAGAAAGACTTCTCAATTGCAGAAGTTTATGAAGCCATCGCTCATCTGCCTACACGGAAGGCGTGCGGGCTCGACGGTATTTATAACGAACACCTGAAGTCAGCCCTCGTATTTACTCCGCAGTGGACATTCCTCTTCAATGCCTGCCTGGTTTAGGGAAGGGTTCCAGATAACTGGAGAGAATGTGTTATGATTGTCATTCCGAAAGGGAAAGGTTGTCCGTCGGATCCCTCGGCCTGGAGAGGTATATCGAAGAAAAGTTGTGTTTACAAGCTCTTATCCACACTACTAGTCCGTTGCCTCACACCTTTTCTTGAGTTCAGAGGAGTCCTTCCCAATGAACGACATGGATTTAGGACGGGCAAATCGACGATTTCCGCATGCCAAAAATTGATAAACAGATAGGTCCCCACGGCTGCAGGCGTGCTCTTTGATGACCGGGGCTTCTGGCTGAAGGCCGTCACTCTTCAACACAAATGCATTGTCAACGAGCAACCAAGATTTTCCGCATAAAGCTTCGCTACTGCCTTTGGTGGTTGGAACCACACGAGTGGCACGCTCTGACTCGTGCAGGGCCGCGGCAAATGCCGGCTCTGCTAAGATCGGTGCGTAGGATAGTCCCAGTCTGCGCATATACACCAGTGGGAAAGTCCGTTGTTGTGCCGAAAATGACAACTAAAAGCTTGGAACAAGCACACAACAAGCACTGCGTGCGTGGTTAGATGACTTATCGTCTTAAGGGCAGATTAATCACGAGTGAGATTACATCCTCGCCGCGGCTGGCTATTGTTTGCAAACATTCCTGTTGACGTCGGTGGACTTCTTCGAAGTTCGCAGTATGGAACGTATAGACGGCAAATTATTTTTTGCTTTCGCAGTCTCATTCGCTGTAACCTCGTCGTATCTAAATACTCAAGAACACCCTAAATCAGTTATGTACAAACCCCTGACCTGTGCATTAAACTTATATATACTGTGTACATATCTACATACTACTTATATATTTTTTAGATATATTCTTTTTTTAATTTTGTTTTTGACCTGGTGGGACTTGCGGATCGTGCCAAACGCAATAGGATTCAAGGCTCTATCACTAAAATTAAGGGTATTGAATCCGTTTCCATTGCTATGTGGAGCCTAGCTATTTATGTGTCATCACAAGCTGCAGTTTAAGTTTGTGTAATCCAAGTTAGCAATTAAACGGTTTGTACCCAATGGGGTTCTAGCAGTTGTGTGCTTTTTAGGATCGCCTTGTCAACAACACACGAGATGCTTATAAAGGCTGCTTGTTAATGACAGGGTTAGCTTGTTGTCGGCTTTTTTCTGTATTGAAGTCACGATTATCAGCTAAATAACGTTTGCGACTGTATGTGAATGCGTGCAGGTGTGTGCACCTTGAAAACGGCCAGAGTCATCGAGACAATCCAAGCAAAGGTTGTAGATAATAACACTGCTTAAGGTCGCCGTTAGTACGAATCTCACGAATGAACATCCCGCGATTGTCAGGTATATACAGAAGATCATTTTTTGGACCGCAACTGGACGGACTACGACAAAGTTAATATAAATGAACCTAAACTGTTTTTTTGTGATCATAGTGTTTTTTTGGTGACCAAGGCTCGATTAAAAAAAAACGGCGCGTTGCCATGCGCAGGATCGAACCATGATAGAACGCAAGGCATAGAACAAAGCCTTGCGTTTGTTATTTCATTGGCCAGAAGATAATGACAAGCTACGTGTTATGCTTTATTGGCAAGTATTGCTTAACTGCAGCTCAAAGTGAGGAGTTTATACTAGTAAATTCACTAGCATCTGCGTATATGTATATTCAATTTTCAATTTCAAACGTGGTTTATTCACGGAACTGCATTTCACAACGCTTAAGTTCTCGGTAAATAAAAATAGTTGAAAAAAGATGAATCAAACAACAAAGCAGAATTACTCTCGACAAAATCCAAGGAGTGCTTTGTATAAGCACTTTACACACAATGGTATTACAGTGGTTAATGATTTACACAAGAACACCAAAGTAGCAATTGGTGCGTTTGTTAGAACGCCGAGCACCACATGAGGCAACAAACTTGCAAATATAACACACAAACAAAGTAGTCCACTAGTACAGCATCAATACAACTTACAACAACTGTCTCAAAACATGTGGATAAATACAATCAAAAACTGAGTGTGTCCTCGTATACGAAGCACAACATTTGTAATACCAACTATACCTAGATCACACGCTTGGTTCCGACTGGGAAACTAACAGCCACAGTTTTTAATCGCGAGAGGTGTTTCGTGGTGAGGCATCTTATGTGTTTAGGAATGCGGGTCCAGGTTTCAAAAAGGCGGTACGCAAGTGCGTGTTGACTAGACTTCAAGGATACAGAGGGCACTGCAAAAGTTGTTGCGCGACTACCTGATGTTCGACTCAAGGTAGGAACTAGTGCAAATGCGATCTCCATAGGCACAATACCACGCGAAATTTTGTACGATAACATTGAAACCCGCAGCGAGTAAATGCTTTCTACCGTGAGTAGGTTAAAACGAATGAGCAAGTCACGGACCGAATCCCTTTGCCTTCTAGCAAAAATGGCTCTAATTGCATCATTCTGTATCACTTGTGCTCTTCGGAGAATTCCGTCGTAGCCACCTCCCCAGAGAAGGATTCCATAGCATAGAACTGGTAAAAACACGGCCTTGTACACCAGAAGTAAGCCCTCTGTGGGTACCCCAATCAATTTCATTTTACACAGCGTAGATATTACAGCATAGCACTTTGGTGCAATGTAATCCAGATGGGGATGCCACCTCATGTTTTCCTGGAGAACGAGCCATAGGCACCTAGCGGTCTGCGAGAGCTTAATGTTCCGTGTCTTAAAGATCTGGTTGTCAGATAATTCTAGAAGCCTCGGCGATGCACGAAAAACTATGAAATTGGTTTTGTTAGCATTGACGACTAGTCCAAAAATGTTAAAAATGCTAATTATATTATCAACATTCAAAAACGACTGCTGCAAGTCCATATCAAAGTTCCGATGATTCACTCCGAACAGTAGCGTAATGTCATCAGCAAAAGCTATAGCTGAGCCAAGGTTTAGCCTCTGAATCCTTAATAGAATAAAATTCAGTAGAATAAGAAACATAAAAGGTCCGAGAACCAAGCCTTGAGGGGTACCGACATCGACCTGCTGCCATGAGGACTCTATTTGACCAGCTCGTACCACCGGTCTCCGTCCTGAGAGATAGGACCTAAACCAGGCAACCGACGGCGCAGAGCAACCCAGCTGAGCGAGCATTTGGAATAGAAGGGAATGATCAAGGCAATTGAAAGCCGCTGACACGTCGAGAAAGACTGCGAGACAAAACTTATGTAGCTCAACCGAGTCGTACACTTGCTGCCATAAGTGGGCCAACGCGAGGTCAGTCGACCTACCCCTGCGAAAGACGAACTGGTTTGAGGAAAGGCAATTTATCATCTCTAAATATCAATTTAGCCTAACCAGCACCAGTTTCTCAATGACCTTTGAGATATAATCCACGACCGAGATCGGCCTATAGTTGGCTGCGCGGTTTCGCTCACCCTTTTTCTTAAATAGAGGAAACACCGCCGTATCCTTCAAACGTAATGAAAAGCTGCAAGACTCAAACAAACGATTTATAATGACAGTCAGCGCACCTGCGATCGATGAAGCTGCTAACTTCAATAATTTTGCAGGTACACTGATGACACCTCGACTCCAGCTCGCTTTAAGACGGAGAGGGGTACCATGAACCTCAGGAATAGAGACAGCAGAGAGTGAGAATACATTGTCATTTTTTCCCCATACCTCGTCAAGCAGGGTGGCCATATCTCTGTTCTTCTCGAGGTGTGCGTGGTATTACCTTGCGTGGCAAAGTGACGGTTTAGCTCGTCTGCAATTTTTACTGGATCATCTAATGTTTCATCCTCGGCAACTAGTAACGCGGACGGTAATTTCACTGGATCATGTCGCCTACCACAAGGTCCATTGATGAATTTCCAGAGTTTAGAGGAATCATCACGCAAGAAAGCAGAGCGATTTCGGTAAAATGCTGTCCTCGCAGCGCGAATTGCACTGAGGTAGCGGCGACGACTGTTTAAATAGGAAGCTTTCGAATCTACCGAATTTATCTCGCGATGTCTGCGGTACATCTTATTAACTCTACGGCGCAGCCGCCGTAAACCTGGAAAAAAGGAAAAATGACCCACCTTGGACGAACTATTTGGAGCAGAAGCGTCCACCAGATCAAAGGTTTTTTCGTATATATGAAGCAGGATTCTACTGAAAGCGTTAAATGCCGAATTTACGTCTACTGCATCATAAACTGCTAACCACGAGACAACTTGCAACCGATAGAGGAACGTATCAATCTTAGCCCTGTTGTGACTTCGGCTTAGGGTTGGGGCCAGCTCGGTTAACGGTTTGGCAGCCACCGAGTTGTCAGACAACGATATTAAAACCGGGTAGTGATCAGAGAAAAGCAGAGTACCGAGAACCGCCGGCTGGACAGTAGTAAATCTTGAGCAATTGGAAATAGCAATACGGTCTATGCACGTACCAGATGCAGGTCTGGTTATGTGCTCCACTACCAGGGAGAAGTCTCTAGCGGAAAATAATGAAGTATATTTGCTAGGCTGCGGGACCGAAAGGAGGTAGACATTAGCATCGCCCATGAAAATGACAGGGGTAGAGGTACAAGTTGGCAACATATCGTCTAGGGTATTCAGAAGCGTGTCTTTACAAGATACATGGTTAGAATAAAACCCCACAATAAAACATTTAGGACCGTCCTGTTTCTTTAAATGCAGACGTACCGCCTGAACATTGAGGTCAGGACTACAAACACAGCGCGATGATAAGATATTGCAGGTAGAGCGCACATAGATGCTATATAGACACCACCGCCTAATCTCTCCAAGCCTCTACCCGACGCAACTAATTTGAAACCACTTATAGAGTGAGACGCCAGATCGCAATCCTTTAGCCATGTTTCACTAACCACTGCCGCATCAAATATAGCACCCTCTTCCTCTAAAAAATTATGTAATAACTCTAGATGGCCGGATTTTTTTATCCCTCCAGTCCCCGCGTTTAGGTGGATAAAAGCTAAGCTACTGGGTCCAAGTCTAACGTCATCCAAAAGTTGGCATGCCTTAACATACGGCGTAATGTTTTGATTAATATAATTTATACAATGCATTAGTAAAAATAGATGGTTGTGAGAACATCAAGATGACTAATATCAGTAATTAAAATCTTAGGATAGCATCGAGAGAGTTGACGACAACGGTGAGAGAACCTCCATCAGCTTTTTTAGACGTATTGCAGCTTTCGGGGATACAATACTTAAAACCTTCGTGATGTGCCTCAAGGATGAGATTATGTTGGAGTTACGTCCCATTAGTTTACTAGTGGCAGAGGTGCGCGATGACTTCCATGGACGGGGCTTGCGAAGAGTATTTGTAGCCAATTTTTCCACGGTGCGGATCTGCTTCGTAGGAAGTGATGTTGATCGCGGTAGATTTACACGAATCTCGGGGCCAGACGAGGTTTCTACTACTATTGATCTCACAACAGCCGCATAGGTAGGTGGAGATGATGCGGATACTTCAGTCGAGGATTTTGGAGGGTCTGAGGAGTCGGATGCAATAGCCTGCTGCGACGCGTCGACCACCTTGACTTGTGTTGCCTCAGGATGCTCTGATCCGATCTGTTGCAACAAGCGACACTCCATCAGTGCCTTGCGCTTCTCAACTTCGCATAGTCGGATAGGGCAGGACATCGAAGACGACGCATGGGGACCCCTGCAGTTTACGCATTTTGCCTGTTGCTTACAATTTAGCGCGAGGTGACCAGTTTGACCACATTTTTTACATGAAACTTCATTACGGCAATATTTTGCAATATGACCTAGCCTCAAACACTTGTAGCATGATACAGGGGTTCCCGCATACATAATGACTTTATGTAACCTAAAAGCAAGAAACACGTCAGTCGGCGGAACTCTATTAAATTGGAGTATGATCCTGTCTGTAGGGGTCGATGTTGCGGTGGATCCTATTCTCTTGATGAAGTTCTCTCTTCCCGCCGAGACGACACCAACCTCCTTAAGGGCAGACTGAATGTTTTCATCAGCAAAACCTTTGTCCACTCCGTTTATTCTGGCGCGATATGCACCTAGATCGTTGCATTTAGCTACCACCGGAATGTCGAGGAGAGTCGATAATTGCATCGCGGCGTTTCTTCAATGGTATTAAACCAGACGTAAATGATGCCCGCTTTCGATTCCAGCTTAGCAAGCGGGTAGAGTCTATGCAATTCACTGCACAATAAGAGTAGACTATCATTTGGCTGACTGGACGATGTGGACCGGATGGCGCCAATTTGTTCTTTCAGCTTTTGGAGACGCTTGGTAGTGCTTTTTGAGACTACCACCTTCCAGTCATCATTCGCATCGGTTTCATCCTCAGCCTTGTCAGCGCAGTCAGTTTCATCGTTGCCGTTCGTAAAAACATTAACTTCTGCTGGCGGTACAATCTCTGAAATGTCTTCCACGACTATCGGCACAGACTCCGTTTGATTTTCACCAGCTGGCGCCGCTTTCGATGCCGTCACCTTCTTGTTAGCTAACGCAGCTAACTTCGCTTTTCTGTTTTTCGATTCGGCCGTAGTCTTGAGTGCACAACTCAAACCGGCCCCTCACCTCTTCTCAACCACTATGTTCCCGTTAACCATTGTTAACGTGGAAAACAATGCTTCCCTGCAGACCACCGAAGTAGTCGGCCACTATATGCAGCCAGTGACTCTAAACGATTGTATGCAGGTAGCTGACTACTGATGACTAGTGATGACTAGATACGACAGAGCGCGCAGAGCAACTGTTCGACAGTGAAGTAAAACGACCGCCCCGAGTCAAAATGGCACCAAAACGTTCGGCACGCAGTCCATTGTCACGATCAAAAACGTCAAAAAAGAAGCATACACTATACTCCGGGCCTCAGCATCGGGCCCGATGTGGGCAGGCACGACTGAAGGCTCGCCCCATGCACAACACGGCACGAAGCAAGACACAAGTAACATAAAATCACCAAACTCAGACAGAGCTCACCGCACTCGATGCGTTCCTGGCGAAAGCCAGTAGCAGCCAGTAGTTATATATATATATATATATATATATATATATATATATATATATATATATATATATATATATATATATATATTTAAGACTCACATAAATACGGATATAGAAACACCTGTTACATGCGTAGCGCCTGCTTGTTCCGCGCGTGACCCGGTCATGGCCAAATCGTTGAAGCATGCGGTCCACTAATACCAAGTAGCTTTCATCAGAGTGTCCTAATACTATGTAGCTCATGTAGCTCTTATCAGAGTGCTAATGTGAACGACGTGTCTCGAAACCTAAATGGCTGCTTCTAAGGTTTCCATTGACAGAAAGCGGACGTGTTGTTGGAGGAAAATCACTACTCTGATGGTGTTTCATATGAAGAATATATGCGACTGCATTAAGTACTCTATACTTACAGTACGTGAGAATGTCTTTGCGCAGGTCTGCCGCCGATCGGTCGATCTGCTGATGTAGGGAAATTAGCCAGTCAGCGCACAGTTAAAGTCCGGACCTGGTAACGCGACAAACATCGACAGAGTCGATTAAAATAGCGGGGCAGAACAGAAACTCGTTCAGATATCTCCCCATGTTGTTCATCCACAGTACTACCAACACTTCCGGACACAAATGTAACGTGATTAACGAATGCTAAACCAATGCCAATATTTCTACAAACGTTGATGGCAACCAGTATCGTGACGGTAATAAATGTCCAAGTTGCCTTTACACATTGGAAACTACATACTGTAAAGAAAACAGAAAGCAGAAGCGGTAGCGATCTTATGTTTGACCTAGGTACTTTTTTAGAATTGCGCGGCGCCCTAAGGATGCGGTTTAGCGCCCCTTCATTTGGAGTATTTTTGCAAATTGTGGCAAGATGGATTGGCAAGATTGAAAAAATGCCAAGATGTGTATTAGTATAAAATTGTATAATTTTATATTCATAAAATAGTGCTATATATATATATATATAGCACTATTGTATAATTTTATATTCATAAAATAGTGCTATATATATATATATATATATATATATATATATATATATATATATATATATAGCACTATTGTATAATTTTATATTCATAAAATAGTGATATATATATATATATATATATATATATATATATGCAGAAAATTATTAGCACCTCTGTCATGGGAATATGACTTAGTTGGAGACTTCCATCGCATAGGATAGATAAAACCAATGCGTCTGCTACAGCGCCATCCTACAGGGTTCTGCCCTTTCATTAGGCCCATCTTTCGCTCTCTGCATTTGGCTGAGCCTCCATGGGCTTTTGCGGAATCGTGCCGCTTCAGAAAGATCCATGGCGACCTTGTATGCCATATCGGTGAAGAGGATAGGCTCCGAAAAGGCCAGAAATATCCGTGTTTTCCCGGTATTTTGTAATGCGCTACCCATGGCTACCACCCACTGGACTGCCGCCGGTTCGATTTCTGCTGTTGACCGAATAATTTTTAAGCGATGCTCATTGGCAATAGGTGATAAAACATACCGCTGAGAGTCAAGGACCAGACTGCCACAAGGACACTTGAGGAAACCCATAATATCTCTCCATGTCCGCTTATGCTGCTGATCTAAGCGCCACTGACATAAAATGACCGCATATGTATTTAGGTTTACAATTCAAGCGAATAGTAACTCCATAAATTTGTACCCGTCTTAAAAATTATATTATCGTGTTTTTAATTGTTAAAAATAAACTTCAGATTAGCTTATTTTTGCTATTGATAATTAATTAACAATACATGTCGTTATTAGACCCTCTCAACTAAAGCAAGCCTTCCACACTGTTATTTTGTTAGGGCGTTATTTTGTACAGACCCTTCATTTTCAGCAAGTGAATCTGTATGCAGCTTTACATGGCAACAGTCTAAAGCAGGATGTGTACTGCGTATAAAATACATAATTGATATTAAAAAGTCTAAAGCAGAATGCTATCGATTATAGATAGAGTGGGACGGCTAACTAGTAGCTAAACCTTGTTTTCATGGCAAATCTTCTGTTTCCCCTTCTTAGTGATGGATTAATTGTCAAGCTAATATACGAATAATATTGTACGTTTTATAGAATCTGCAATCGCCTTTTAATAACAGTACATTCATTTTTCTGCTAATGCTCAGTGCCCGGGAACGGATTGTTAGAATATTTGCTTCCAGGAATGCCGAGCCCTGTGGCGTGGTGCACTCGCGACCGGAGAAGGCACATCGGTGAACGGATTCGAGCCGCACCGTTGCACATTTGTATTATTTATAAGGTATATCTTACAAAGCAATTCGAAAGCAGTATCGTGAACGGTAAATGTTGGCTGAGGGTCAGCCCGAAAAATGTCACGAAAACGCGAAATAAAGGCAAACAACGTAGTGATTATCGATATGCTATGCATCGGACACAAAGCTGAAAGGCCCTTAGAGGTGCGTGCATCGATACAGTTTTAAATTCTAAAGTTTTGCCTAGTGGCTTTTTGTTAAAAAAAACGTTATTCTGGTGTTAAAATATGCCTCTAATAGTCTCAAGCACTTAGTCTAAATGGCGAAAAAGCTCTTAGGCAGGTGCTGAAAAATATAATAAATTCCATTATAAGTCTATCCCTGCGCACATATTGGTACTAAAGTTACTAGTAATTTATATATATATATATATATTTGATAAGATTATTATATATATATATATATATATATATATATATATATATATATATATATATATATATAGTTGTAGTTTCGTTGAATTAAAACAAAATTGGCTGAAAGTAAAATTAATACATACTCTGATTACCTCATCAGGGTTTATATGCGAAGATCTAGGGTGATCTTTTTAACAGGTTATCTTCTTAGCTTGTAGGTTTTTATGACCTTTCGTCTTTTAAATAAAGGCACACCGAACTGCAAAATCCAAATAATTATGTCATACTTAGTCTTGCGTGCACAGCGTTCCTGCGACGTCCATACCTGTTAAATCTAAGCATTCATTGCAACTAGCACAAGAAAAACTTGTTGAAGCGGACACTGCTGGCATTCCTGTTTACATTAAGGAATTATATTTAGCAGCTCACCAGCACTTCTAATCATTTGCTGGCGTATTTTTAGTACTGAAACACAAAGGGCGGCACAACTTATGTAATATTTATTTAAGCTTAACGCTCGCTGTCCTGGAAAAACGTCTTTCCGTGAAGATTATCTAGACGGATCAGAATCCGCACACAGTGCCCACACGTGCTTGGCTCCCATTCAGAATCAATGCACTGTGATCTGATAACCCAACACCGAATACCAAATAACTGCCCATAAAATTAGCCCACACAGATTTACTTGCACCCGTATCTTGTTCCAGTAGTCTAGCCGATAGAAAGCACATATGGAAAATTACGCAGCGCCAAGCTGCACAGATCGTAATTAGGAGCCATACGAACGCAGAGAAGAAAAAGCTCTAGAAGTTACGAGAAGAAGAAGAAAGCCCTAAAGTCGGTCCACAGAGCGACTCTGTAAGGCTGGACATCGAAGAAAAGACAGGCTAGTAGAAAGTAAAAATAGGTAGATGACAGAAAACAAAAAAGAAAGCACTTAGTTGCAAGATATTTACCGTCGGCGTAACTTTTGCACAATCGGCCTGCTTCTCGGTCACGTCTCCTCCACGAAGTGACGAGGAGCCGCCGGAAGACAGCGAACGCATCACGCCTACAATACTGAACATTTTGCCACACGGGGCAGCCCTGCGTCCTATCACGAAGGTTCCCGTCGGTGTTCTCGTTTTCAGTAAGATAGTCTGGCAGTTAGTCAGTTAGTAGCTTCGGGCCTGATTCGGCGGGCACCCGTGCTCGTAACCAACCGCCGACTTGAGCGCCAAACCCACCACTGAACGCCCGGTCGGCGAAACCAGCTAGTTCGAGGTTAGATCTTGTCGTCGGCGTCGCCGCACCTTAGCATTGTTCCGACCGCCAATTCGCCCGGCGGGACCAAGGACACGGGGAACACAATAGGAGGGAAAGATAAAGTGTTACTGTGTGGGTGTATGTATGTGGGTCTGTGGGTGTATGTCTGTGGGTGGGCATGTCCGGACGCAAGAGAAAGCGAGTTTGGGGAAGGCTGTGAAAGTGAGTCATAGAGAGAGAGAGGGAGAGAGATAGAGAGAACGAAATTCTAAGGCTGGCGACTAGCGGCATACGACGATCACTATCATGGTCGGTCATCAGTTCCGCCTCAGCGCAGTCGCTCCGCGATTCCGTTTCTATGGACGAGTCCCGCACGGCCAGTCTTCCAGCCAAACTGACTCGTTGCGTCTCAACGGTCCAACTCAACAACGCCACCCGGACATCCGCGGCCACCGACACAGCCGCAGCAGCAGCAACTAGCCACGCAGTAGTGTCATAATCAGTGCACTTTCTCATCATACCTGCTGCTATGGACGACGAAGGAACGAAGGAAAGCCTGCAAGGAAAGTCTGCGAGGAACGAAAGATAGCCTGCAAAGAAAATGGCTACTTGGCTACCCCAATGATTGGACGCTGCTACATTGTAGCGACGTCAGGAAAGGGAAATAGCGGGCACAATGGACCCAAGTCTTTGTCGGTGTCGTCGTCGGCGGTGGCGGCGGCTGCAGCTAAAACAAGCTAGTCTTTAGTCATTTGGTACAAAATACGCCATGCCAACGTCATTTGGTACCTAATTACGCCATGCACAACCTAGACACAGCTACACTCCTCAGCTATGTCATGCAGCCGTTTTGAAGTAAGCCGCGCACGCATACACACACAACAATTTGAAGTCTTGATAGCCTCGGGTTAATAGCCTGGGTGGCTGCGTTTCTCGAGAGAAGAAGGTCGGCTCATAGCGCTGCACAGAGACAATGTGTTACTAGCCTACTGTGTCATATTGCAGTTGTCCGCCGGCCCGATTTGTTGTTGTCTTGACAATTCCTGAATAGAAGAAGTTTGGACGTTTTTATAGTACTGTGGTAGAGGAAATTAGAGGAAACAAACTTGTGTGTTGACCTACACATCGATTATTTACGATTTTTATTATTTATGACGACCCTGTATTTCTTGAGGCAGGTCGCTCACCAGCACCGAAAACAGGACGGTGCTAAGATTATCATCCTGGACCGCACGAGTGGTCTGTTGTATCACCGTATATTCAGCTCCATCAACTATGGCGACGTGTCCTTTCTGTTAAATGCCTTTGATAAGTTCCAGCGTATTTAATGGAACAACACAAAAAGCCAACTTAACAGGTTTAATTGTTTATGCTTTGTTACAGGCCGCTTTGAAGTCTACGAATACAACCATAGTTGTTGGTAGTAAGATTGAATTTATACAGATAAGCCTGTTTGGTTTGAACTCAACGAAATTTCCTAGTCGACGGACTAGAATATCCGACAGAAGCTTGCAGATTGCGCTCCGCAGCGCCTCAGTACGATGATTGAGCTACGTATCCTTTTTTCCTGTAGCAAGAATGCCAAAGAAATTGGTATTCCATTCCCTAGCTAGTTGAGGCGTTTTCCTCATAGAGTACAGAAAGACCAATATCCAGCACAAACGACATATAATAAAAGCGATGCGCAGGCACTTCGATGTACCTCCAAGGGGATGCAGAGTAACGAGTGACTGAGATCACAGTCCACCCCCACAAAAAAAAATACTTCAGTCAGTAAGAGCAAAACCAATGCTCCCTGTTTTCCTAAGTAGCAACATATGATCAATGAAATGTGCGGAATCGAGTTGTTTGTATTGTACAAAAAAACTCCGTATGCGCGCCATGGAATATATCGCTAACATTTAAATCAGTAATTTCCCACATGCGTCCTTTTCTCCTGTTTGTGGTTCGGGGTTACAGTGTTTTACTTGAAGTATATTAGAAATGATACCATCACTCTAGGATCTCTTGAAAATCAGCTTAAATAGCTTAGAGAGGAACAGAGTGAACTTCTTATTGATAACAGACGGAATCTCGTCTGGGATGAAACTTAATTTCAGCTTCGTGAGTAATTGTTGATCTCTGCCTTAGAAAATACCACTGGCAAGTCTAAGTGGTTGGATTGTGAAGGGTAAGAACGGATACCTTCTAATGCCGGTTTCACTTGCAGCGGTCCCTTGCGATCTTGTAGCATTACATCGACCGGAACAAGTTAAAGATACATTTAAATAAAGCAAAGGCAAGGGAGTTTTCATGTGGAAGAAATTTTGATAAGGTCAAGTATTAATCCCGCATTATGTATAGGTCTAGCAATACTATTATAGAAACAACAATTTACAGATAGGGATCGTTTGATATTAGAATCCGACGATCTGGCAGTTGACCTGCCAACGTTGGGCAGATTGTAGTCACCAGCAAGTATTACCGGGGAGTCAGTGGTGCAGCATTGGTTAACAGCATTACACACATCGCAAACAGGTCAGTACGGAAGGCAGAATTTTCTAAATGTGCGAAAATTAAAATAAGCGAAGTGCCACCTCGCACTTCGTCGTCCACCTCTTTGGCAGCGACTGTTCGGTCGAACCTCCGAGCGTTTCGCGACGGCTGGCGGTTCGAATTTCGCGTAGGTGGTGTTAGAAGAGTCACATCAGATGCGTGCGACTCCCCTGAGGACTCGGCACGCCGCGTTTCGTCTAAACTGTCCGAGGGAGACGTTTCCGGGGCGGCCCGCTTACTATGCTCTACGGACTCGTTTGTTTCGGGAGACGAAGTCCTGGCCTCGCTTGCCGCCAAGCACCCACCTGCTCCATCGGACTCGGTTTTTCCGGACCCTCCTGACTCTATGACGCAGCGTCACTCTTCAGTCGATGATGTCTTGGGAGCTGTTGCCAGCTTTCCGGCCAGTTCGTCCGCCGGTCCTGACGCTTTGCGTCCGCGTCATCTGAAGGACCTTCTTGCACCCGTGCTTGGACCGGTGGCAAGGAGACTGGCCGCAGCACTTGCCAGAGTAATGGACGTCTTGAGATGGGGTACACTGCCGACTGAGGTCAGGGAGATTATATTCGGCGCCAAGCTATTCGCACTCCGCAAAAAGGACTCATCGATTCGCCCGATCGCCTGTTCTCTCACGATACGGAGGATTGCTGCAAAAATAGCCTGTCGTGAGGCCAAAGATCTTATCATTGAGCAGCTTGGCCCGCACCAGTTGGGTTTTGGCTTAGCAGGCGGGGCGGAGGCAGCTGTACATGCAGCAAGAGCCTTCGTCCAATCAAGCCCGCCTTGAACGGCACTCTTGAAGTTGGATTTTCGCAATGCATTCAATACTATTCGAAGGGATCATATACTTCGTGCAGTTCGTGATGCAGTACCGGAAATCTTCAACTTAGTGAATCACGCATACAGGGAGCCATCCGTCCTGTTGTTTGGGGCCCACACGTTGTCCTCGGCATCAGGTATACAGCAGGGAGACCCCTTGGGGCCGGCTCTATTCAGCCTGGGTATCCGTGAGCTGGTCAACTCAATACAAGTGCCTTTCAACGCCTGGTACCTCGACGATGGCACACTCGGTGGACCGATGGAGGACTTACTCGAGGAAGTGCGCAGAATTCTTGCCTTTGAGACAGTCAGTGGCCTGGTGTTAAACACGGCCAAATGCGAGGTGTTCGCGCCGGGGACAGACCCGGACGACCCCACATTGAGTGCCTTACTTGCGTTACTACCGGGGTGTAGAGTCGTGTCTGAACACGAAGTTACGCTCCTTGGCGCACCGCTCCTACCATCTGCACTGTCGAGTCTACTCGACCCCATGATGGACAGATTGTGGGCGATGCAAGAACATCTGCCTCTGGTCGGAGCCCACCAAGGGCTTTATCTACTCCGCTCGTTGTTCTCCGCGTGTCGCATCGTACATATCATACGATCCATGGATTGTTCGGGTACAGTTAACCAGCTTCTCCAACCATTCGACGACCAGGTGGTGGAGGCCCTCGAGACGGTTTTGGGTCTAAACTTACGACCACGAGAGGTGCGCCAGGCGGCTCTCCCCACCTCTATGGGCGGTCTTGGTCTTCCCTCGGCCCGCTCCTTGGCAGGCCCTGCCGTGGCCGCCTCGATGCACGCTACTTCGGGTCATGTCCAGCGCCTGCTCCCGCCGGGGGCTTGGGCATTGTTTGAGGCAACTCGCGACGCTATAGCGGCTGGACTCCAGGCTTCACCGCCTGATATGAATAGACTTGCCTGCCAGAGGGCCTGGGCCGAGAAGGTGCACGAATCTTCGCTTACTGAGTTGCTTGAAGAATGCGGTGACGACCAGGATAGGGCGCGCCTCCTTGCCGTCGCTCGCCCAGGAGCGAGCGACTGGCTACACGCACTCCCTGCTGACTCATTGGGTACCCGCCTTGACGACCAATCCACCCGGATCTGCGTTGGCCTGAGACTGGGAGCTGATTTGGTAGAGCCACACAGATGCACTTGTGGCGAGCCCGTCGGACGCCTGGCCAGACACGGCCTGTCTTGCGCTCACTCGGCGGGCCGGCGCCCACGTCACACCGCTCTGAATGACATTCTTGCAAGATCGTTGCGAAAGGCCGGAATCCCTTGCGTCCTGGAACCGCCTGGTCTTTCTAGAGACGATGGCAAGCGGCCCGACGGCTTGACTTTGATACCTTTCTACAAGGGTCGTTCCCTGGTGTGGGATGCGACGGTGACCGACTCTCTGACCCCCTCCCTTGTCGGTCCCGACGAGTGATAGATGAGGAGTGAGCCATCGGTGCCGTGGATTTAAACATTCACATGTATATATTAAATTCCTAAATAAATTTTCTAAATTAACTCCATAACAGCAAACGAAGCAAGGCTTGGTTTGTGTAATTAGGGTGTTATAAACTGCAATGTGTTCTGTGAACATCAAATTTAACTTCTATTGCACAAACACTTTTTCTGTCTAAAACACAGACACCACCACTTCTACCTCGTGGGTCTATACACTATAGAAACAATTCAAACGTGTCTTAGTGTTAAATCCGCATCACGTATTGATTTATACACATTTTATTTATTTACCATAGTTGTTGGTAGTAGGATTGAAAATTTACACACGGTTTGTTACGAAATTACAGTAACATCTCGTTTTCTCGCGCCTTTAATGAATATGAGTCTATTGCCAAACCTATAAAACCGTAATAGCGACAAATGTTGCGCTCACCATAAAACTTACACAAACAGTCGTTAATATCAATAACATTAACCCTTGAGGCGCATATAATAGTTATAACCGTGCCATGTTACCCTGCACACTAATTGTCGGTTACATTAAAAGGCACGTTTCTACTCCTCTAAGCGAAAAGCAGGCTTATCAATCAAGTATCGATTTACTGAATTAAGTTTCACAATAAAGTATAAGATCAAAGTTATTTAACCAAGATACGCGGGCTAGCTACAGAGCGTGGGTTCAATTAAAATAGTTCACATATAGGGTACCTAATATGGCCCGTTCTTGGTAGTCTTTTTCGGCAAAAACGTTCTTATGAATAATCTACTAATGCGTTAATGGACGTTGTTAACGTTCACCGTCTAATAAATTGCAATATACTCCACGCTGCGCTTTGCTTGAGGCACCTGCAGAGGCCGAAAAACTATTGTTCCTAGTTGCTCCTTGCTGTGAGATTTTGACAATCGTTACACTCTGTATGATCAATTTCACGTTCTCTCGCACACTGTTTATTTCGTTGTCCTTGCCACATTATCAGCCTATTCGTTGCCATATATAATGTTGTAATTTGCCTCTCTGGCGCTCCGGTCTATTGGCGTTAGCGATTCTCTACGGCTCTCTCGTGTGTCCGTGACTTTTACTAAGCGCCGCTCGTGCTGATATTTGCATTGTCTCCTGTTTACGTTGCACGCCAACGAAGCCTCTGTGGATGCATTGCACTATCGCGGTTGTAGTTGATGTGGTTATTCCTTTTATTCATGCTGCCGTTGCCGTTGTCGTCGTTGTTGTTGGTGGTGGTGTTATTGTTGTTGTTGTTGTGTGCATATAGATGTTGCTCCCTTGTGTGATCTCCGTCACCTGATGACAATTTTGTCGCTTCAAAAGAAAAACGTGCAAACCGTCCCTCGGTTGTGACTCTGGCGCACCGAAACGGCTTCCAGAGTACTTGCTGTGTTCTGAAACTTGACGTTCGGCGTATACTTACAGGCTCAAGCCATGAGGCAGGCATTGTTGGCTCACATGTACGCCAGCATGTACAGGTACAGTGCATTTTTGGAATTTCCATCGCAAGAAAGTGTGCAGCTAGCTGGCTGAGTCGCAAAGCGTACGGACAGGAGAAGCTGCCATTTGCTTCAAGGTCGGCGACAACGATCACGACAACCACCACAACCACAATACAAACAAACAAGGCGCCATTTGCTCTGAACGCACTCGTTCGTACAAACAAGAACATTGGTGTTAGGATAAGCGCAATATGCATGTATATATATATATATATATATATATATATATATATCCGAGGTTCAAATTGTGTTTATTGACAGCACTGCACATTACAACGTTCAAATTCTCGCTAAAAATATAAATATAGAGTGTTCAGTGTCGACATCAATGTGAGAACGAGAGCGTAATTTAGTTGTAAGTTGTAACCTGCCTAACAGTAAAAACAAGACCATTATCATCAAAGTTGTTATATGTAAAAGCAAACATAAAACATATGCTTCATTTCAAACGTTATGACACGGCGCGATGTTTTCTGGCACCTAGTGACTAGGTGAATGAAATGCCCATAGGAGTCCTTCCTGGAGTCATGTTAAAATGTTGAGTTGTAACCCAAACCAAGTAGGACAAGTCAATTCTGAAAAGTTTTTGCGGCTCTATGTTGACTTAGCGTGTAGCTCCACCCAGCCAGATAAGCATGTCATAACAGAGTACAGGTGCAAGTAAAGTTTTATAAACAATAATAAAGCCATTAATGTGAACGCCTCTCAGGCATATACGACCTGAGATGAGATAATGGTGCAGCATTTAGGCATAATATACTCTAAGGTCAAACTTCATATTTACACGGAGCAGTCCGGGATACCTCGTGGACTTCACAATGTAATTTTCCCTGCAAAACCAATTTCGCCTTTGTGGTGAAGTGTTATTTAGATCAAGCAAAAATAGGATATTTTTTTAGGATTAGAAATTTCGGTTTTATGTAAGAGGGCGTGTGCCGAAAATTGTAATACCAAACAGGAATCATAATATCGTTAGCAAATGCAATCTGGCTTGTCAAGACTCTTACTCTGAAGATTTGAGGGGCAAGGAGCCACGCCGCTGTGAAGTTCAAAGAATGTCTAGCACTATATAACCAATATCTATTCTCAGAAATGCTCAGCTCGAAAAATAGCTGAAACGCGGACTCTGGTTTCGTAAAGTCTCCCAGAATTCGTCCAATAAAGTTTGGAATTTAGTACAACTCGGCAAAAAATATTTTTTTTGGTGGATGTCTTCTAAAAAATGGCAATTAAACGTGAAAGCCAAATCACAGGAATTGCAAATAATTTCCTTTTCTAAAACAGCCACTTTTAGTCATTTCACTTTCACTCCAAAAGAAAAAAAAAATCGCCCCTTTATTCCATTGAAAGGACTGACTTTTGCCGAGTTGTACTAGACTCCAAATTCTGTTAGACACAATCTAGAGGACCCTATATATATATATATATATATACGTTTGCTCAGTGTAGCCCGCACGTGGTCTACATTTCACTAAAGGCAGGAAGTCCCTCACAATAAGACTGAAGCCGGAAACGACCAGCAAAGATCGCCGATGCGGTGGCCCTAGGAGGTGGAGAAGGGAAGGCGTTAGTAAGATGAGCAGTTGTTAGGACAGCAAATTGGCCTAGAACGACAAAGTTTGCCAAGTGCCCGTGTGCACCGCGGCCGTGCACCGGGCCCGCAGGACGGGCACGAAGGCACAAAGCAGCTAGGCTCAAGGTAGGGCTCATCAACGACAAGCTATGTCTCATTTCTGGTGAAATCCAGGATTGCAGGACGGCAAAGGAGAGCATTTAATATAGCTATGGTGCCAATACCCATGCGGCAACAGTAGCAATGACTTTGTGATGATGATGACAACAGCAACAACAAAAACAACAGCAAACAAATATTAACAACAGCAACTGGCAGCAGCAGCAGACGACTAGAGATGTAGTCGGCCTGCCGAACTGCATTAGACGCGATAATTAGATTGCTACTTCTGGCTAGGCGAGCAAAAATCCAGCAGCGCCTGATAACCGAAACATCTGTTCAGGAATCACACGATCCTGGAAGATTTGAACGTTGCCGCGGGGACCGACTTAATCACGTCGACCACGAGCGACGACTATGTTGATTTGACACAACAAGGTTGATCAACTACCACCACTACCACCAGCTAGGATCATGAATGAACTTCATTTCTGCCTCTATTTTCATTTCCACTGCTTCATCCGTCCGTATAGCATGACTCTCTAGATCTAGCAATGCCACCTATTGAATGTGGGTGGAATACGATATATACTCGAGCCGAATAGAAAATTTCAGCTCTACCTACGCGGGCAAACTGCAGTGCAAAACTGTGGTCTGACGCGACGCGGCCCCATCGCTGAAAAGCCGCTGGAAACAAAAAGGCAGCACATTGCAATACCGAGAAATAGGTCGGCCGACAAAGCAGGCGTTCATTGTAGAGCCAATTGAGTAGAAACGCGTTATATATTTAGAATCGTAATTAAATGTCGTTTTTCCACACTCTAGATTTTATTATCGTCGCTCTTTATCAACCATGTAAGACACGACCATTTCATTAGCTAATCGCCCACTCATTAGAATGCAGAAAGGGCATACGTCGTGAGTGCCATTTTTGTTTGATTGTACTATGTCCGTAAATCTTGTACAAATTATAAGGCTGTTGGCAATGAAATTAGCTACTTTGTGACGGCTAGCAAGACTTTGCGTTAACTTAGGCCAAGTGGGCGCTCTTATAAAGGCGCTGGCTAAGGCGGTTAATGCTGTGTATTTGGGAACAGGCCATCACCATGGTAACCACGAAAAATAGTGGGCTAATGAATGCTAAGTTTTGAGATAGCTTCTCTCCTTTGGCCCGTGCTACCCACTTGGACGTGTAGCTGCTGCCACATCACTCTGTTGGAGGCGGTCTATGTGAGCCCAGTGTGAAGATACTAACCAACAGACAAGTGGCGTCGAAGGTACCTTTAACGTCTGACGAGACGAATGTGGTATTGGCCTTCCAAAATCCCGTTCTATATGAGCAGAATACGGCATCCAGTAAAGCCCAAATATTAAACGCGGCCAGTTTTTGTTGACGATATTCTTATTGCGTTAGCGTTTTGCAAAGCTCATATCTCCAACATTATATGCACTACATATGTATGCAATTCGTAAATCTTGCCTTTTATTGAGACGCGCACACGCTCGTGTTTGCCAAGCTGTATTTCGGTTTGTCTATTTAGCCTACTTCGATAAGCTTTCTTTTTGGTCTCGTTCCTTGATTGTTTTACTGGCTACACTGTAATTTCATCGTTGCACGGCTCCATTTCTCCACAGTACATGTCGTTCTGTCAGTACACTGTGGAAATGAGTGAAATTACATAAATAGGGTGTCTGTGAAAGTTCTAGCCATGCTTAGCGGCAGTTTAGAACTTGCTAAAATATGAGTGCTTTTTATTGGAACGGGGCAGCAGTAAAATAGCTAAACATTGGTATATTCCCATTAGAGTCCGATGCTAGCAGCGAGAGGACGTTAGCGGATGATGTAAGATCTATAAGATCTAACGGCCGTAAGCGTTCGTCCTCCGTTAACGTGGTACCTTATTCCTATACACCGACAATGACGCACATGACAATGAGGGAAAATCGGCTTACAGTATTCATACCCCGAATCAAACCACGATCTATATTGTACCAAAATGATTCCCATGCGCGTTTGCCTGAATGTGTGTTTTATGAGAAAAACGTTAAAGAAAGCAAAAAAAAAACATTAAGATGTCACAGGATTTCGATTTTTGCGAACTTATTTAATACGACTGTAGTTCTTCTTCGCTAGTTAACGTTTTTTTTTCTAAAAGGTTTCAGGAATGCATGATGCACAGTGACGCATGTCCATCATGCATTCCTGAAACCTTGCAGAACAAAACATAGGTCAACTCTGGATGTCGTCTAGATGAGCACAATTTCCGTACAAGTCGGTATACAGTTCGTTTGCTTGATGGAGCGACTAGTTCTCTCGCAATCTCGCACACTTTGTAAAGCTATATCCGGTCAGCCAGATTTGATAAAACAAATTCAAATCTTTACACTGTCACTCCTACGCAAGCCACTTCTACTTTCCCATTCGGTTAGGAAAATGCTTATTTTGTCAAGTCTTGTAGTCCGTCCCCCCTTAAGAAGCACGCCTAGAACTTTCATAAAGGCCCTGTATATATTGATCTACAGAGGTTAAGGAAAAGTGGCGTTGGTAGCAGTAATCGCTGCAGGAGACAAACGAGACAGACCGAGACCGCGGCCAATCTATATGATTGCACATCTTCAAACGTTGGACATATATCCCTCTGGTTGAAGCAGAGATGTTGATCGAACAAATACCAGCAAAGCTGCCGGCGAAGCCGAGTGCCTCTAGCTCTGCTATTGAAGCTTTGGCTGCTGATGTTGCTGCTGCTGCAGGAACACAACAGATTAATGGGTTGACGATCATCGTATCTATCGGCGGCCTCCCGCCAATAGCCTGCTTGCGTGTGCAAGATGAGAGCGAGATGTCCAAATAAACCAGCGTCAGCTCGTCTCTCTCTCTTCTTCCGTGTGAGACGTTGCAGATTTCCTTAGTGCGGCTGTTGCTGCTGGCGTTGAGGGGTAAGCGAGGTCCTGGTTTTCGTCTGCGCGGCGGACCTCAGTCGTCGTCGTCGTCGCCGTCGATGCTCCAAGTGAGACGCGCCGTAGTGGAATTTGGATAAAACAAAGTACAACAAACACGACGAAGACATGTAAAGCTAATCAGGAGAAGTGTTAGTAAATTAGCGTTAGTGTTCTTGTAACTAACAGTAACAGTAGTAGCTGTTGGCTGATAGAGAGCCTAATCGCCAGGGGCAAAGGTTTGGAAACACATAAATATATATATATATATATATATATATATATATATATATATATATATATATATATGATATAAATGATTGTCGACTTGAAGCTAAGTAGATATCATTGATTTACCACCTCTGACGGTGACGATTATGAGAGTGGGAAGAGACAGTGCCCCGACATGCAGAGGGCAGCGAAATGACGGGCGCCGCATTGAGAGGAGTGTGTTCACGACGCAAACGATATTGAAGGTAAAACAACTTGTGAGTCCACGAAGAAAACCTCCGAGCAAGAGAGAGATACCCAGCCCCTTTTGGCGAGATTGCGATCCTACCGTGACCATCATATCATCATCACCATTACCATTATCAGTGCCGCTCCAGAAGAGTCGTCCTAATTTAAATCTAATATTGCGACCGGCGCTGCATAACGCACCACCCACCATTCGTTAGAACGCCTCTAATTGGCATCCAACGAATAAGATTGAAACGCATAGTGGTTGCGCGATTCCATCAGCGTTCACGCTGAGGGCTACTGGCGTTCTGCGTTGAGATGTCCAATAGTGGTGAAAACAACCGCACTAGCTTTGGTTGACTCTGCTTGCCAACGATTGAATGCAATCTGTGACCGGAACAGATTGGACAATAGTCGTATAGCATTGCAGCCAAGCGATTAGCAGCTCTCTGTGGAACGCGTCTCAGCGGATGAGGAACAAAAGGTGGAAAATAGGAAGAACAAAAATGGCAGCTACAACAACAATAGCAACAGAAACAACAACTGAAAAGATTTTAGCCTCCCTCGTCGGAGGTTGGGTCATTTTAGTTTTCAGCCTCCCGCCATCGCGAAGATGAACGGTACACCGGCAAAAACGTCAAGGGTCGAGAAGCGGCGATATATGTTAGGCGAGCGATTGATATGGTGCGCTGCCTGGCTGCAGATATCGGACAACCGACTGACAAACACTGTCTTTGCACCTAGCACAGACTGAGAGACATGAGCCACCTTACGCACAAAAGACAGAGATAAGGTAGAAGGAAAAACACATCGGGCAAAAGAGGGGAACAAGAACACGTCGTTGGCACGTCAAACGATGACACAAACGTACTTAAAGACACGATACGGTAGACAATTCATGACGCCTCTAGATGTACTCCTAATGGCACTCTTTAAATTCTGTTAATTTAACTGCAATTGCGCAAATTATTGCCACTTTTCCGTAAAAAGAGACAAGACCCGTCCGTAACGGTTAGCAGCAGCAACGTGTAACGTCTCTGACAACCAATCGACGTTCACGCATAACTACCAGGGTTTTGGTGTTTTTTCCTGGTGTTTATCTCAAGTTTTGAAATAAGGGACGTTTCAGCCATAGAAGTGATGTGCTTGATGGCACCGAAGTCGCGATGTGCGACCTCGACATCATCTGCATACATACGACGATGTTTGGTGTACTCCTGTCAGACGTAATCAAAGAAACAGCCTTACTTATGAATTTAAGTTACTTAACTCAACTGCACGTTATATTTGTGCAACAGGGTCTACATCTAAAAAATGGGAGATATAAGCTTCTACAGCGGGATTGTAAATGTTACCCAATCTGTTGGTCGTGATCCAAAGCGAACGGGATATCTTCGTGTTGCAGTCAAATCAAAGGCAAAGCACATTTTATAAACAGATTTATTATCACCTGAAGCGGTGTGTGTTCACAGGTTTCTGATTATGGCATATTTTATTTATAATGTTACATAATTTTCAATAAAATTCTGCCCTTAGTAACAACCTATGCTGCGTATGAAATTGGGTTTTACATGTGTTTATTGGTAATCCGTCACGCAAACAAACCACTAATAGGCTTCGAACCAAGACAGTTTTAGGATATACGGAGCATTGGAACCTTATCTGACACTGTTGTACATGATACTAAAAAATGCTGATAAAATTGTTGCACATAATATTAAAAATGCTGATAAAAATGATACTAAAAATAATCATGTTGAAAAATCCCATCTTGAGATTCCAAAACTAGTTCTGTTAGGTCGAATAACGTCATACTCACTGGATGAGGAAAACCAGGAAAACACATACCATGCTACACTACAGATCGTTATTGACGCAATAATCGTTCATACCGTTCGCTACAGGGTGTCGACCGAGTCCATGGAATACAATCAGGAGGTTTTTAACAAATATTTGATCGGGTCGATAATCAATCAATCATATTTATTTCACTCAAATAGAGTATGTACAAAATAGTGCTATTATTAAACATAAATACTTGTTGTCCTGCCGTTCTACCGAGAGAAGAAGTGTAAAGATCTTCGTTGCAGTGCCGGACAATCAACCGCGTGGTACTTAGCGCATTGCTGCGAATAGAACCGCTAAATACACTGAGTAATATAGTCTTTATGCAACTCCCTACGGGAGCATACGAGGTGATGAAATCCGTGTACGATGTACCTGGTATATATATGCCTATCATCGCAGGCCACCCCGGCCCACAACTAAGGAGATTTAAAGACGTCGGGCGTTCTTACCTCTGTCGCTGCTTCCGTGGATTTGCGTCGCCACTCTCCCAAGAAATGGTTAAGTGGCTCCGTCAATGGCACACGCAGCCTAAGCCGAAGCATCTCCACCATCGGCGCACAGTCCGACAATACATACACGAAGCGGCTTCTCGCCTTGATTGAAAGGCAGAGTACTCGCTTCATATATATTGAAAAGCACTTTTCAAGCAAATTAAAATTAGCTTGAGATAGGTGTTGCCACACTCTGTCTAAACTATACGCCAACTCTGGCAGAGTTTTTAACAAAAACAAGCGCACTGCCGTACCGACGGACAGTCGCCGTACATCTCCGACCCCTCCGTAGAGAGCTGCCAGTGCCGAGTTAACACTGTTCTCGATGTGTGTAGTAAACGATGTTCCCCTGTCGTGAATCCGGAGACCCAAGTATGGGAAAGAGTTTACAAACTCCAATGGCCTCCCGCAGCAACGAATAACGTCGTTTGCAGCTAAACGCCCACCGCGACGAAACTTAACCGCCTTGGTTTTGCGTGAGTTTATTTCTAGCTCTTTTTCATGAGATACGCCTCTACCATGGCGGTAATGCGCGAGATGGCACCAATGTTACAATGAGCAACAACGATGTCATCAGCATACATAACTACCACGGCATGTTGAAACTCTTGACGCACGTATTGAACAAGGTCGGCCAGAAGCAGCGTGAACGAGATGCAGCTTAGTGGGTCCCCTTGAGGAGTCCCAACATTCTGCGTTAGCTCAGGCACGCCGCTCCTTCCCTCGACCAACAGTGTATTATCGTCGAAAAAACTAGAAATTACTCGCAGAGAGATTTAGATATCACAGAGATAATGTGATATCTAAAGAAGCTTTTTATTTAAGTAACCAGTAAATACAAAAACGCCAGAATCTAGAATTCTAAAGTAAACACGTAAAGAGGATATACTCGTATTTTGGGCGAGACATGAATGTGGGACCACAGTCAACGATTATTGGTTTTACCGTGAATATAATTAACCGTAAACTGAATACACATAGTAACTATAAAAACCCAATGTTTTTTTGCTTTCTAGCATTCCATTGCTATGCAGCAACTAGTAACAATAAACACCCGCCTTTTTTGCAGTCTAAATATGTAATGCGATAACGTGAAACGTTAAGGTTTGATCATAAAAAAGAAACTGCTGAACTAGGTCGATATATTATATTATGTGAAAAGGGTCGGATGTGTAATGCTTCTTCTATTCAGCAGGTAAAGATTGGGAACAGCAAAATTTGCAAAAATAACCGCGGAAAAAGTACAACGGCTGAATACACGGCAATTACCGTTAGCAAGTGTTGTTATTTAATAATAAAAAAAATTACCACATATTCCGTGACGATATGACTATTTGAGTATACTTGATTGTGCACGTACAGCGCTCAGTACTCCCTGCATCCCCTCGCTGCATTTGAATTAAGCATTCGTCACGTGAAACAATGTGCACTATACGCAAGTCACTTTACCAGCTATACCGTAATAAATCAGGAGCTGCTTGGTGTTTTCTTCAATTGACTGTTTCTCGCCTCTGCCAACGACAGTCATCGTCCAAATGCTAGCGGCCAGGTTGGCTTCACGTAAGATAACATTATGATTTGCGCGCAGAGCTTAATACTTAATCTTCTTCTTTCTTCTGTGGCGTCCTGTACTTAGCAAGAAATCAGAGATTACTTAGTTCCACTGTCTTCCCTAATTCGTCAATACACTGACACTGTCAGCAAGCTAGGACGCTCACACACTCACTATGGACCTTGTCCGACGCCTTGTCTAGCGAAAAGAAGGACTTGCATTGCATGCTCTAGGCGGGCAAATCGGTGCTCGGTAACGCCGGGAACAGCTTTCCACGGCGGATGCTGACCAAAGTGACAATTAGTAATTTATTCTATACTGAACACTGGGTTGCACAATCTCCATTGCGACCACCCGTTGTTATACGTGTGGCTTCTGTATACAAAGCTCAACACGACGAAGAAAAAAGGGTAGAAAAAAATCAGACAGGTTCGCTTTGTCTGCGCGTGGGTGGGGCGGCACAAAATTGCAGCACCTTGTTGGCATGGAGGCGACCCACCGTCAGCGCTACAGCAGCAGCAGCAGCAGCAACAACACCACAATGCACGCAATTAACGATGCTCTCTGCTAATCGGCATTAACCTAGGCCCTCGGTAAATGTGAGAATTGATTGAGTTGAGCTCGAGAGAGGAGAGCACGCATCGGTCAGCTGGCAACCGGTGGCAAGGCAAGTTGTGCGCCGAACAGGCGGGGTGGCGCACAATGATTGAACAGTAGGCACTGGAGACGCGTCCGTCAAAGGACCAGACGCAAGACGTGTGTCCCACGCCGGCCATAATTAAGCCTCTCTACCTGAATGCGTAAGTAGTCGTCAGAGAATATTGTCTCTCTTGAGGACTCACACCGCCGGCAAGCGGCGAACCACGACAAAAACGCGACCAAAGGCTGCCTGAAAACAAAGGGCGCCTTTTGTCACCCAATCGGCCGACTTTGTGTGCGAATACTGTCCTGGATCGGGACATATCGCTAGGCGTCGCCATGACACAAAGCCAGTCTTCCCCTCCTATCCCATCGTACTGCTTGCTGGCGAACAAGTTTACCTTCCTATTCTTGTATTTCTCTCCTTCCTGTTCTGTTCATCTAGGCACTTGTTCTTATTTATCGCTTCGTCTCTCTATCTCTCTCTACCCCTCTTTCATTGACTAGGTTTGGGAAAAATTGGTACTCCAACAGTTGGGTGGCAACAAACACCCACTAACCCTCGAAGCCAGAGCAGCAGCAACAACAGGAGAAAAAGAGAAGGTGGCAGAAGAAGCAGCCACTATAGTTGAGTTGACGGAATCACAAAATAAACAATAGAACTGGAACTGTCCTTTGGGAGATTACGATACACATACCCACATACGCACATGAATGCAAAGGCACGGACTTGCTCGCGGACAGAGTGGCATCCCTCGACGGGTGGGTCTTCTGTCTGTTCGGCCTGTTGTTGATAGACGACCACAAACAAGCTTCAGTCTGCAAGCGGCAAATAAAATTGGTCGAAGCGAGCCGATTTAAAATCGTTTACTTCACTTTTTAGTTCGCTGGGTTTGCTGTGCTGGGCAAGCAAAGTGCCTTAAATACGAACGCCGGCCGAGCGAGCCAAAGGCGGACGAATAAATATATAGGACGGTTCTTCAAATCTCGTTAACAACTGTGGGGCCACGTTTCCAACTCTGTTTGACATGCACCTAAGACAATTGTTGTTACCTTATTGTTACTAAAGCAACCACCTGCGACAACGGCATCTCTTACGATTTAGCACGTTTAAGGGAGTATAACAACTTTGGCAACCGAGCTTTGGCCTCGTTACTATGTTGTACACAGTATGAGCATTACCAAATATGTACGTATACTATGCAATTAAAAGTAAACGTACCACGTCGATGTACGAGTATTTGATCAGGCCTGGATTTCTATCTGATCTCGTATTTGATCAGGCCAGGATTTACACGCGGATTATTATCCCGGTACATAGCTTACGTATTTCATTTACTAAGCTACATCTAAAAAAATTGTAATCTACCTAATTGCTTAGCCTTTTTTGGCGCTTCTTTGCTTTCAAATTTGTCTACTTCAATTTTTTTTGGTGAAAGCCGTATTCCTCTTTAAAGATTTAGCTTTCACGCAAACTTCTATGTATTTGTTTAAATTGATTTCTATATCTAATAAAATTTCATCTATCCAGATGGTTGGGGTAATATATATATATACAGGTAGTTCAACAGGTTCTTAAAATTAGCTTTTCAGAATTCGAATTTTGGCGCGCTTTCACCGCTATTGGAAAAGGTACTTTTCGACTGCTAGCAGTCAAAATATTATGGTGATTGGCCGTTGCGATTTCGTTAGATTGCTTTTCCCGTGCAACTTATCGGCGTGATTTTGAAAAATGGAAAAAAGAGTTTCGAATTGTTATCAAGCATTTTTATTTCAAAGGTTGGAATGCGACCCAAGTGAAAACTGAGTTAGACGAGGTGTACGGTGATTCTGCGCCATGTTTTGCCACTGTTTCCAACTGGATGAATGAAATAAAACTAGGTCGCAGGAGCACTGAGGATGAACTACGTTCAGGACGCCCAAAAACGTCAACTGATGAGGAACACGTGGAAAAGGTGCGGAAAATCGTTGCCGCAGATAAGCGAGTGAACATTAGGGAGATAGCGGAGGCCATTGGGATCAGTTTTGGTAGTGTGCACTGCATCCTGCACGAGAAGTTGAAGATGAAAAAGCTCAGAGCAAAATGGGTGCCGCATTTGCTCTCAACCAAGGCCAAAAAGACGCGCGTGTTTCCGCTTCACAGCAAAATTTGGCCAAGATGTAAAAAACATCCGTCGGATTTTTGGCGCAGATTCGTGACCGTCGATGAAAGCTGGGTCCATCACCACACTCCCGAGACCCAAGAAGCATCTCGCCAATGGTGTGCACCTGCTGAAGGACCTCCAAAGAGGGTGCGGACAACGGCATCGGCCGGAAAGATGATGGCTACGGTTTTTTGGGATCACCGTAGAATAATTCTGGTCGACTACCTTGAGAGCGGTAAAACGATCACAGGAGAATATTATGCAAGACTGTTGGACTGCCTGAAGCAAGAACTCATCGTGAAACGGCCCGCTTTGCAGAAGAAGGTTGTCTTGTTTCACCAGGACAATGCTACTGCACACAAGTCGCGGCAAGCATCGGCAAAACTGGCCCAACTGAGGATCGAACTTATTGAACAACCTTCCTATTCTCCAGACCTGGCCCCCTCTGATTATTTCCTTTTCGGACATTTAAAGAATAGTCTCGGTGAAAAGCGTTTTTCCAGCAATGAAAAGGTTGAGGCTGCTGTCAATGCCTATTGTCAGTCTAAACACGCGGAATCCTCTCAAGAGGTATAAATGCTCTGAAATCTCGGTGGGAAAAGTGTATTAAGCTTCTCGGGGAGTATATCGAATAAAAGACTTGTTGAACTTCCCGTATATAGGACCCGCTGGCCTGTCAATTCAGGCTGGCGGCGCTCCCGCCTTAAGTCAGCGCGTAACTCCGCTGGCGGCGGAAGTGTAAGCATCTCTCTCTTTCGGTATATATAATGCTCACAGCATTTAAACTAAGTGACATCAATTATTCCCGATTTACTTTCCGCCTATATATATATATATATATATATATATATATATATATATATATATATATATAGAAGTTCAATAACGGCACACCGGAAGCGGACGGAATTGCTTTATTCGGACCCTCGGTCGCTATAGTTGCTTTCCTTCCGTCCTCGTCCAAATACAAACATCTGTCAATCTTGTTTATTAGTGCCTTACTTGTGGCGATGCCCTTATTGCAATTGCCAAGGTCTTTCTATTTACAAATATGCAAAAGTTTGTCATTACCGTAAACACGAATATACACCTTGTTGGGATATGCTCAAGTACTTTCAAGGTCCTCTTGGAGCTTTTAGACGTCTAGCTGTTCTCAGCAACTCCCGAATTTCCCACGATGTTAATTCGTTTACGTAGACGCCCACTGCCAACTTGTCGCTATTTGGGACCGGGTGATGAGTTCGCCTTCGTCGAAATGTCGGGAAACTTCTTGTTGAGACAGAAATCGCTGACTTTGAACTTTTTGCGTTTAGATGCCTTGATTACATGATATTTAGGAACGTCGTCACGCATAATAGCCTTAATCAGCGGTTTTTTCATCCCCGCCATTGCCAACAGTCATACGCGATGCGCCTGCTATGGTTTTTCCCGGTGGGTCCAAATAAGACAGTACGCAACGATCCTGGCTTACTGTTTGTCTTACTTGAAATCTAAGGCACGTTACAAATAATCACGTCTAATTCCCCAGACGTGTGTTTCTGCTTCACCACCTGGACTGAGTCTATATTCGCCACCGAGGTGCCCAACTCTTGATGCTTCTGATTAAAGAGTCTCGATTGTTTATGCAGTTTATTTACTGATGAGTCGATCGTCTTGGCATTCCCTTGGAGTTGTTTATCCCAAAATTCTTCTTTCTCTTAATATTTGCAAAAGCGGTTCTCGTATTTCACAATATATGCCGCCAGTTGAAGCTTCAGCTGGGTTACTCGTTTTTCAGCAAGCGATGATGCTGTTGATGTCAACCAACGCCTTAGCGACATGCCTAAGAATGAATTCTAAGCTCGTAGGGGACGGAGGATGGCCTAGAATTTAAAACAACTTTTTTAACACATGTTTCTTTTTGACTAAACGCACTAAGTGGCTAGGGTATGAGCTGATGCGTTGCCTTGCTAAAACACGTATTGTAAACTATTGAATAGAAAATCTGCGGTTTTCCGCAAAGTTTGCAGGACAAGCAAATAAACTGTGCGAAAAAGAACGGTGCAATCACGCATGTTTCACTAGGCTTAAAAAATACTCGGTCCCATAAGAGGGACGTCTTCTCGATCGTGGGCAAGCCAACAGTCATTTAGCCAATTGATTTTTGTGTCAACGATCTATATATTTGGTTAAATGAGTCGAACTAAGCTTGCTGCTTCCACTGAAGTAATATGTCAAGTATCCCGGTCATGTAGGTTAGGGAGTCACCAGGTTTTTAGTGGGTTTGAGAGTCCCACACTGCCCAGACCAAAGGGTGTGCGTTATGCATTTTTGTTCCTGGCCGCTGTTAAAAAAAACCTTGCTGCTTTGTGCTTGAGATAACCCTGGATCACTCATAAGACATTACGTTAGTCTGTTTCCCTAATCGGCCTCAGAGCGATTCCGTCCGACTTTTATATAAGATATAAAGCTGACACCTGGGGTACTGGCAATGACGCATCACATTTGAAGCGCATTGACTGTGGGCATCGAAGTACGAAAATTGTCTAAAAAAATCTACTTTTGCAATGCCTCACTTAGTTCTGGGGTGCTTACACAGCACACTATCGCGAATTCTGTGCTTTGCTGTTTAGCCATACGATTCTGCTTCTGGGTCAGCCGCGTACTTAGCCGCAATCTTGTAATCTGTCAGAATGTTATGGAAAATGATTGAACTTTATAATCCCATTAAGGCTCTACCCCGTGCAAAGAGCAAAAACACTTGTTAATCTTTGTTGATAGATGGTATTCCTTTGTACGGCATGACGCAAGAGCGTACAACGGCGAGTTCAGGCAAAGTTTGATCCAACTTAGTCGCCCCATTATATACATGCGAACATATATATTACACATACACCAAATAGAAGCTATTAAATTGTATTTAATAGATAGAGTATATATTTCGCATTAGAATCATAAATAATACAAACATTTACGGTTACTTTTTACCCGTGTAAATTATAACGCCGTCATTTAAGAAACAACATTTGTCTGCACGGGTAAGATTTTATGTTCCGTGCCGGCAAGCAATTCCGCTGCAGCAAAGCGTATATATATACCTACTTAGGGACTATATATACACAAGAAGAGGAACACCCTCAGAAGAAGAGGAGTTCCCGCCTATCACACGCGCAGATGTAATGATTGTAGCGGAGAGGCTCAAAGTAGGGAGGTCTCCGGGACCTGATGGCATTCCGCCTATGGCGGTGAAGATGCTCTTCAAGGAACACCCAGAGGTGGTAGCGACAGTTTTCAACAAGGCAGTGGCACGTGGGAAAATGCCTAGAGACAAGAAGAGGGCGGAGGTAACCCTGATTTCCAAAAGTAACCGAGGGCACAGACCCATATGTCTCCTGAAGACCCTAGCGAAAGGGTATGAGGCAATTATTAAAACAAACTATGAGCGTTTGCGGAACAGGATAATCTCTTATCGGCGAACTACTTTGGATTTTGCAAGAGCAGATCAGTTCTTACAGTAATACAACGAATTACAGCCAAAGCTAACTTGTTTCACGATTTGCCTATATATAAACGGAAGCTCCTTGTGGAAGCTCTTCTGAAACGCGTTTAACAGTCTGCCGTGGAAAGGAATTGTAAACACCCTGGTGAGAAAAACGTCGCTCCCTGTATCGTAAAGACTGCCTCGGGGTAGCTAGAAGACAGAAGAGTGTTTAACAGCACAGTGGAGATAGATATGGTGGCAGAAGTTCTACAAGGGTCAATCCTAGGTCACCTGCTCTGAAAGATATTACATGACGACGTCCTGGGACAGCGTGGAGTGAAGGTGATTGCGTACGCGGATGACTTGGCCGTAATTACTCAAGCAAAGACAGAGGAAGAACTAGAATTAATTTTTGCCCCGGAAAAGAGCAAGGCCATTCGCCTCACAGGGAGGAAAAGAGTGGGCGGCATGAAACTGATCGTAGCGGGCCTGGAGATCAAGCAAGTAATAAAAGCCAGATACCCCGGTGTTCTACTAGGTAAGATTCTTAGGGGCCCAAATTACATTAGGAAGTGCACCCCCAAGGAGGCCAAAACAGCTAACTCAATAGGCAAGATCCTGTCAAACTTACACGCCGGCACTCCCGGGCCGCGGGAGTGCCGGCGACGACTACTAAAGTCGGTTACCGAGTCAATTGCACTTTTCGCGGCACCAGTCCGGCTGCAGGATATCTTGAAAATGACGACGGCAAGAAAGGCCCTAGGGAGCACGCAGAGAACAGCGGCTTGAAATCCTGCAGGCCTACTGCACGGTTAGCACGAACGCAGCTCAGGTACTGGCTGGTTCCTTACCTTGGGACTAAATTCTAAATAAAAAAAACGAAATGATGTGGGAAGGAGGGCCTGTCCCCAACAAAGAAGCTGAGAGGTAAAAAACGATAAGGTCGTGGCAAGAAGAATGAGATGCCATCCCGACAGGCTGACCAAGTCATTCACTTTGTCTGCTCATCCCAGACATAAAAAGTGGATAGACTGCTCGGCGGGGGAAATTAAAATTTTATTTACGCAGTGCCTCACTTGCCACGGTGATTTTTAAAGCTATCTCTTCCGTATAGGCACAGTTTCTTCGGAAACCTGCGTGCACTGGGTGGATGGCATCCACGATGACCACGAGCACACTCTTTTGAAATGCAAGAAACTAGGGTAAAGAAGGACAACCGCTATAGCGCTGCTAAGGTTGAGATGGGCCAGAGAAGGAAAAAAACGAGAAGTCGAAACACCAGACCCGCCGAGAAGTAACATGACGACGTTTGTGAAGTACATATGCAGCACAGCGTCAGCACGGAAGCTCGGCGAGGAAGTGGCAAGGGCAGTGATAAAAAAAAGCTTAGCTCGGCATGCACAGAAAAGACTGGATAGCAATTACGACATCAACTGATGACGTGGCTTGCAATTAAACGAGTTCGCAGGTGTTGGGAAAAGCATATAAAAGGTGCCAAAAACTGTGACGTTGACCGATACATCTAAACCCTTTTGACTTCTCCCGTGTTTGATTTCTTAATACTGACAAGTGAATCACAGTAGTCTTCTTGATAGGTCTATATATATATGCCATATTTCCAAGTAACACCAATCAATGTCGACCGGACAAAATGCACGAAATAGCCGGCGACCTTAACCATTAGTGACCGTAGGATACTGGCGCCAAACGTGCCCATTTCCAAACAATAGCTATAGCGATATCTATAGTTGTTGATTTGGGTAAAGTTGTTACAACATAGAATCCATGATCCAATATAACATAAACGCATGTTACGTCTACTTGCATGAAGGGGAGAGGCACAGGCAGGCAGGAACGCACGCACGCCTCATCAGTTATGCGAAGGAAGACAAATGAATACTTACTTCTTTGAACAGCCTCATCAGACAAGAAGCGCATGTTCACGCTACGGCTACCGCCGCTCGCCTGCTGTACGCCTCCTCCGTTTGCGCCCCCCTGCAAATTTGCCATGGGCAAAAAAGTTTGGACGGCGTTCAAACTGTTGTCAAACTCGTTTCGGTCTGACGTATATTGGGGATCGTTCTGTCGATATAAATTGTATTCACAAGCTTTTGTCGTTCTTCTTTTCACAACAGAGAGCAGGCATCAAGAGGGTGCAAGGGGGAGAACTGAGGCAGCCGCTGGCATCGACTCGGGCGACAACGAACGTTTTCGTTCTCCGCCTCAGACAAGGTCGTCACGGTGACTCACTGAGGTCTGCGTGCGTGCCTCGAGGTCTGTGTGCGTGCCTCGAGGACCCAGCTCGTAATCACCGGTGACGTGATTCGAATTCGACCGCTAGAGCAGCGTACCATCGGCGTATGGCGTCGCATTAGGCCACATCGTGCCAGACATAAATAGTTACGTACCCCCCGTACACGTAGGCTCGTGCACAACGCACGACTCTCATTGTGACTGGGGTCGATAATTGATTCAAGAACGACCAAAGAGAGCACAAGGAATTGTGAGGATACGCCAAGAGTGCGCTTGTGTGTGTATAAAGGACTTACATGGAGTTAATGTACAAGCCCCAATCCGGCTTAGAAGTAGTCATTTTAGTAATTGCGTTACCGAAGCTAGCAGTGGAAAACGAGCACTTATTTTGTGGTTAGGGTTGCAGCCAAACAAGGTTATTGCTTTATCGATCTTGTCGCTTACAAGGCTATACCCATGCATTCACGTACAGATGCGGACGCTCCTTGACAGTTGCCCTAAAAGAGCTCTACGTTCCTGACGCGTGAACATACGCCGCAGACTGCAACAGCAATTGCAATATGAGCATTGGTAGACCCTTGTCGGCTCCTGTAATGTCTGAAGAATCGGCGCTTTGTCGCAGGTACAAGAATAGCCTTGCGTACGGAGCATTACGACCAATAATGTACGCTCAAAAGACCAGTCTCAAGCAAGAAAAAATTGAATGGCCATAATTTTTGTACCAAAGCGATAGTGCTGCGCGACATAGTTACAGAGTAACTAAGCTTTTTTGACAGCCTTAGTTGTGATGTTTTATGTTAAAGCTTTCACGTTCAGAACCGCAAAATTTGGCCAAGGCGTTTCCGCTCCCTCCACCTATTGGGCAAAATATTTTCTTGCCGAGTTCTACCAAACTTCAAAAATGGTTACCTAACTTTCCTATGCAAGTATGCATGCCTTCGCTTTCGATATGGCTGTCGACCGGTTAGTTTACTAAACTGAGTGTATACAGGTCAACAATGCGTTGTCTTCTGCACCGTATCATTTACTGCTGCACCGAGAAATATAATGAAATGAGCGCCTTGAAAGTGCTGGCCAGTAAACTGCAAGCATTTAAAGCATTACTGTGAGTAAGACTGGCATCTCTCCGCTTTCTAATACTTACGCACATCAAATGATTGAAGCCGGCTTATTTACGTAATTTTCCGCTATTTTACACGGATGTACAAATCGTTTAGTTGCTCGGCAACTACGCCACGCAGCACTATCAGTTTGGTACGAAAATTATGGGCATTGAATTTGGTATTGAGAATAGTCTTTTGGCGTACATTTGATTGTTACATACTTTTGGCCGTAATGGCAAAATTTTACGGTTCTGCACGTCAAACCTTAAAATATGCGCATATTGTTATGAAAGGCCATCTATATCATTTATTGCTTCATGTGTGCACGTTTAGGTATGGTGGCATTGCAAATGACATGCACAATTGCGGTAAATGCACGGTTCAAAGTCTCTAAAAGTGGAGATGGTAAGCTTACGTTAACTTAAATTCAAGTACTACAATTTAATGCCAACTTTAATCAAATGCGGCTCGGCCTAACTGCAACGTTTGTTAGAAGTTTTCGACCTAGAGTCGTTTGTGGTTTCATTCAACGTCACCACACGAGTGGAACTTCACCCAGCCATATATGTAGCCGTTAGCCTACTACGTTTCTGCCACGTATGTAAACTACACTTGACAAAAGTTGACCACGCCCAAATCAGAACCTAGTAGCTGAATGAGCTGTTTTGTGCCTGTTCTTGACTGGTAATATTCAAACAAGATACGGGATTACTATCAAATGTGCGTACGTACCATGATATAAAACAAATGTTAATGACATGAACATGCTGGATAGAGGCAAATGCAAAAATGCAGGGGCGGCAAGGCAAATTCAAAAGGTTGACATTCTAAAACTAAGACCATTTTAAACAAAGACATTATTACAATGTTCAACCAAGCCGCGATCTCATACCGCTGCTGGTATGCAAGAATCGCGGCCTGGACAGGAAACCGGTGCTATTTCAATTTGTTTCTGTCGCAGTTAACCTCTGCGACACCAAACTTTGGTTTCGGCGAAACTGACAGGTCATGGAACAGAGCTGGCTATTTCGCAAGAGAACGGAAACGCCCGAGGCGTCTATCAAAGGCTAACAGGTCGCCAACACACCCTTCCATGTACCCGAGATTATTGTTCGCTCTGTTTAAGTCGGTACGGCTTTCTCAAAAATATTACCAATAGAACATTATCATCAGTTAGTTTACTAAACTGAGTGTATACAGGTCAACAATACGTTGTCTTCTGCACCGCGCTATTTACTGCTGCGCTGAGAGATACGAGTATAATGAAATGAGCACCTTGGAAGTGCTGGATAGTCAACTGCGAGCATTTAACGCATGACTGCGAGCAAGAGCGACATCTGTTCGCTTTCTAGTACTTAAGCATACCAAATAGCTGTAGCCGGCTTAATTACGGAATGTTCCGCTATTTTACACGTTAACGTTTAACATAAAGAAGTCGATATATATATATATATATATATATATATATATATATATATATATATATATATATATATATATATATATATATATATATATATATATATATATATATATATATATATATATATATATATATATATATATATATATATATATATATATATATATATATATATACATGGTGTTCAAAACGTATCGCGACTTTTGTGTTTTTTCAAAAATTATTAATTTATTCATGAATATCTATTTTGTCCCCTTCAAAGTAATCCCCATGAGATATTATACACTTGTGCCAACGGTTTTTCCAATCTTCGAAGCACTTCAAAAAACCATTTTTTTTTATCTTGTTCAGCTCCTCCTTCGATGCCGTCTTTATCTCGTCAAGCGTAGCGTAACGTCGTCCTTTCATGGGCCTCTTCAGTTTAGGGAACAAGAAAAAGTCACAGGGGGCCAGATCTGGGGAATACGGTGGCTGCAGCATCATTAGTGTGTTGTTTTTGGCCAAAAACTCGCGCACAAGCAACGATGTGTGAGCAGGGGCGTTATCGTGGTGCAAAAGCCAATTTTTGTTCTTCCACAAATCCGGGCGTTTCTGCGGATTGCTTCGCGCAACTGGCGCATAACTTGCAGGTAATATTCCTTATTGACCGTTCTACCCTGTGGCAAGAACTCATGATGCACCACGCCCCTGCAATCGAAGAAAACTGTCAGCAAAACTTTCACATTCGACCGAACTTGGCGCGCTTTTTTCGGTCTTGGTTCGTGCGGCAGCTTCCATTGAGATGATTGAGCTTTGGTTTCCACGTCATAACCATAAACCCACGATTCGTCACCAGTTATGACCCTCTGGAGCAAATTTGGATCGCAGCAATGTTCATGCGATGCTGTTTTTGGTCGCAATTGAGCAATTTTGGTACGAATTTCGCGGCGACCCGTCTCATGCCCAAATCATTGATAAAAATCGAATGGCACGAGCCAATCGATATGTTTAGGTCCTCAGCAACTTCTCTAACGGTGATTCGACGATTGGCCAATACCATTTTCTCCACTTCATTAATTTTTTCGTCTGTTGTTGAAGTGCTCGGGCGTCCGGCACGCTCTTCGTCGTTCACATCTTCTCGGCCTTCTGAGAACATTTTGTACCACCGATAAACGTTGTTTCGGTCCACGGTAGCTTCTCCGTATGCCACAGTCAACATTCGGAATGCATCCGCGCACTTAATTTCGTTTTTCACACAAAATTTGATACAGGTTCTTTGATCCATTTTTTGAATAGGTAAAAATCGAAGACGATCCAAAACACGTGCAAGCAAAGCAGCTGTCAACAATTAAGTGAACATTCAAAATGGCCGAGCTTGTCGGCATAAGTGAGAGACATGAGTACCAACATAACGCCACAAAAAATCGAAATTCGAATATAAGTAACCCGCGAAAATTCAAAAGTCGCGATACGTTTTGAACACACCGTGTATATATATATATATATATATATATTAGAGCTACAAAAAAGGTTTTTCAATTTTGGCGCTATAAAGAAAACACATATATAGGAGACACGGGAGGTCTTATTTATTGATTTATATATTCTCCGCCGGAAAGATACAACCTCTGCCCAACGATTTACAAGGTTTTCGATTCCCATTTCTGTAAAAGTCTGGGTTTTTAGTGGCAAAATATTCTTCCAGTCCAGAAGGCACGTGTTCGATAGAAGTGATTTTTTTACCACTTAAATTTTTTTGCATCGATCTGAATAGGTGGTAATCAGATGGTGCTAAGTCGGGGGAATACGGTGGATGTTCCAAAAGTTTCCATTTTAGCTGGGAAATGTTCGAATAGGTCTCCTTACTCACGTGGGGCTTTGCGTTGTCTTGGTGGAACAGGACACCCTTCCTTAAAATTAGTGCAGGGTACGACTGCTTTAGTTTTTCGTAAACCTTTTCGAGTTGTTGACAGTACACGGCCGTATTTATCGTCTGGTTACGCGGTAAAAGTTCATAGTGCACTATTCCGCCCACATTCCACCAAATACACAACCGAACGATTGAGCGCCTCGCCGACACGTTAAATAAGTTTGTGCGTCTTTGGACCAGGTCCCCCTAATGTCTCGAATGCCAGTGGGCGAAAGTCGTGGGGGTAAGTGATACTGGCATACTTTCTGCACTTATTTGCTTCCGCCAACATAGACACGTGACCAGCATGTTCCGCCCCCGCACTGACCATTGAGGGGGCTAATGAGTCAATAACGGTTGCATCCTATACCAGCATGCGATCTGGAAGGACGTTAGTGTCAGCCCGTCCGTTCGCTTTCCATCATTTCTGCAGAGGCCAGGAGGCTCGAGAATGCAAGGAAAGCCGGCCGACCTCAAAGCTCGGCTAAATGTCTCGTAAAGTGCTGTGTGTCGGGCTCGACGACCTGAGCTTAAAGCACAAGAGAGGCCATGGTGTGCCTGTGGCCCCACTTGATCGCTGCATCTACATTGGTAGGCATTTCAAGAGTTGTCCCCAGGCGTAGCCCCGCGCTAATCCGAACAGTGTCGTCATCTAGTAGAGTGCCTAAATGAACACTGGGGAGAGCCTGTAACCAGGCCCCGGAGCTTTTTGCAGAGACCGCCCGCAGCCTCGCCTTGTCAGTCGCAGTGAAGGCTTGCTCAAGAAGATGCGCAAATGTCTTTTCCTGCAGTGGGGTCGACCAGTCTTTCTGGGAAAGAGTGTCAGCGGGTATGGCACCGCACAGAGAGGTTAATCTCTCGAATAAGCCTGCCAAAGTTTGATCGTAAACACTTTTACCCGTGTCGTCCAGTAACTGTTTGGACTTTTCCAATGCCTGGGACATCGAGGAGACGATGGCAGGCCCAGCCAACGCTACAGCGTCGGGCATTCCCAGTCCACCTAAGGATATGGGAAGCAGAGCCTGCAAGCCTGCATCGGGTGTGAGGCGTACGTTCAGGAGCACCTCCGGTGTCAGTAAGGTTTACTCATTGTCACGATCAAGTCCAAACAATTGGCCCCTCTAAGCAAGTGAGTTATCCGGTCCGCCGAAAAGCACGATCTTAATAGGTATGTCCCGCGATGAGATCCCAGCGATCGAAGACGGCTGGCGGCTACTTCAAGCTTTTCTCTCCACGCGTCCAGAGCCCTAGGTAGCCCCTCTCGGCAGAGAGGAACCCCGAGAAGCTCAATGTCACTCTTCTGGATTACCGTTGCAACCCGGAAGGAGATGACATAGCTCCGATATGTCCGGCGAGATCATATCCTCGGGGCCCGTGACGTAAACCTCACATTTCCCGGGGTTTAGGGATAGACCGCTTATCCTCTCGAAGTCTCGGACTCTGTGAATATCACCGATTACTGTTGCTAGGTCACCCCCAGGCACACCGTCGTCCAGGTACCAGGCATTGAGAGGACACTGTAAGGAGTTGATCAAGTTCTTTACGCACAAGCAAAACAAGGGCGGACCTAGAGGGTCTCCTTGTTGCAGGCCGCACTGCGAAGATATAATGGCGTGTGGCAAGACTAAGTGCGACGGTTGCGCGTACGCCGCATGTACCTGGTAAAACATTTGTGGGGCGCACGATTTCACCGCGTTTAGCAGGTGATCTCTTCTGACACTATTTAAGGCATTCCTAAAATTTAATTTAACCAGAACGCTCGGGCTACTGCGGGAGTTTATAAATGCGCGGGAGGTGTGAATTCCGATCTCCGTACCGCCAGTAGTTGCAAAACCAAACTGATGAGGACCAATTGCCTATAACATTTCAACTTTGTTGGCAGCGCACCATATTTTTGACGCCAATCTTCGAAGTATAGACAAGCATGCTATCGGGCGGAGAGAGCCGTCTTTCTTCTTGAGACCAAATAGCCGTGCTCCAAATATAATATGTTAAAAGATTGCAGGGATAGACCCCCACCGAAGAATGTCTACAACTTTAGCCAGTGCATCTGCTAGTCTGTCGGCGACAGATCCTAAGACCGCGGACAGGAGGTGCTGAAGAAGTCGAGGTCTAAGAAAGTCAAGACCAGCTGCGGAGCTCCTGGGGAAGGGTCTCACGGCCAGGCGCACGTCGTCGCTAGAGGTAGTGGATGGCAGCATAGTCGGTGGACGAGATGGTAAGCAAAACTCCGAGGGGGCTTGTGGATGTTTGCCTCGAAGAGATTCAAGGACTTTCGGACTGAGATATAAATGTGTCCGTAGAGCCTATTAGCTTGGCGGCGCCAGAGACGTCTCCTTCGGAGAGCTTGACTATGGCGCGTCTGCAGATCTCATCCTCAAGGTCCCTTCTGGTAGTAGCCCTAGTTTCATGGTATACGATGTTCTCAATCCGTAACCCCTGCGAAAAGTCGCGAAGGTTCTTTTTATTAATCACTGTGAGAGAACGGGTGTCGTTTTGGACTTGTGGAAGGCGCAGCACCACCGGCGCAAAAGAAAACAGTGAGTGCCAGACCTCGATGTCGTTGTTTGAGGCAACCTTTAATACAACTTTCGTAAGCTCGTCTGCGACGGATGACCTAACTGACTTGGGCAACACCCGGACTAGTCTTGCATGTCGCATGGTAATCTGAATGTGTCCGACCAGTTCCTCCGAGTTGGCCAATGCGCCAGTGGTCGGCGCTACTTCTATGCTCCCGACGCCGGGGTGTTTGGCGGACATGTGCCTAGAAAGTCCCCTGCTTGTATATCTGTTATTGCACACGGGGCAGGCGACCCTGTTAAGGTCCTCTTCGGCGTCACCCGGAACGTTTTGTGGCATCGCTAGGTTGCCAGTGGAGCTGTGGTCTTCCATTATAGAGAAAAGTTCTTAAGCTTATCGACTACCGGCAGCAAAGCTAATAACGGCTTTAGTGCTTCGGCAATCGTCGTGAGTGTGGCTGCCAGGTCAGGACTAATACCCTAGAGTAATTTTGCTAGGTCAGACAAGGTGGTTCCGATACTGCCTGGTAACGTCGCCTTCTTAACTTTGTGCTTCCGAACCCTTCGTGTCAAAGGCCGCGATCGGGTGACCGAGCTTATTTTACTACTATATCTGGTAGGCTTGCGCCGAGGAAGGCAACGAGGTCTAGGCAAAAGAACGTGTGGAGCGCTTCCATTTTGAGTCGATGAGATTCCCCGCAAGACTGCAGCGTACGACGGTTTGTCATCCGTGACGTCCCGTGCGGAGTCTCCCACAGGCACCGGGCACTGCGCTTCTTCTGTAATAACTGCTGAGGGATTAACCGTCTGTACCTGCCGGAGGGTTCTAGTTTCCATGATAATTCGGTTCTTCTCACGAAGGCAGGCTAAACGTGGGCAGGAGGGGGAACCAGCCGCATGAGATCCGTTGCAGTTGACACACCTCGAGGGATAAGGACATTCCGCAGCCAAATGGTCTAACTTGCCACACTTTTGCAAGCCCTTCGCAGAGTGCATCTGTCAGCAAAATGACCCGCTCTTAGACAATTGAAGCACAGTTTTGGCTGGTCTGGTTTAAGTATCACCGGGTGGACCTTGAAACCTAAAAACACTGAGGCTGGTGGTTGGCGGGCAAATGTTAAAATCACCGTATTGAGCGGTGTTTTACCCGCCTGCTTTGAGTGGTAGAGACGTCGTACCGCAATAACTCCAGCACTACTTAGCTCGTCCCGTATCTCGTTGTCGGTAAAAGCCACGTTTACGCCGTGGATTCTTGCTCTGATACTCGTTAAGGCGGGCCAGGTAGCCGATACGGAAACTTCATCAAGAACTGTCAGTTGCGACAGACTGTCAGTGGGTCAGCAGTGTGGAAGCCGCTAAAAAGCGGCTTCCACACTGCTGACCCACACGAGAATTCCGCCGTTCACCCTTGATATCCTGTTGCCCGGTGAGATGGCGTATATCTCTTTGAAGAGACGCAGCATCGAGCCCTCCGCAAAGTCACTGGGTTTTGAACCGTCTGGGCAGCTCTTGCGAATAATAACCTTGAAGGTGTTAAGAGATCCCGCTGAGATGTCGCTCCTAAGTTTCTCTAATTGTCGCTGCTCGCGAGAAATTGCACTCTTCACTTTGCGTGAGATCACCACGGAGAAGCCATCTTCAGATTGATTCTCCGGCTGTTTGTCGCTCCCGGCCTCGGTGAGCACTTTCTCCGTTTGATGTCAGAGGCAGTATTGCTTCTAGGGGGAGCGTCTGGCGCGGCTGCCAGCCCGGTGACACTCAAAGGCAATTCAGCACCACCTTCCGACGCATCCATGGTCGCGCTAGAGCTTGAGTCATCTACATGTCCAGCGGAAGTTGGCTGGCTACATGACACCGCGTTACCGACGACACCCGAATTGCATTGCAGCCTTTTTTTTTTTTGAGGAGGTTTAGGGTTTAAAATACATTTACGTACGACTGAGAGAAAGCATAACAGGAGTTGGTAAGCCCCCTAACATGCCAACGCTCAGACAGTGTGGGACTCAGCCACCTAACGGCAAGTCTTGGCGCTTGACAAAAGTCGAACCGAAGGATTAAGGCAATACCCACTAAAACCCTACATATATAGACGGCAGTGCCTACATATATGTATCCTCCTTAAGATGACCCTCCGACCTGCGGGATCCTTAACGCAGAAGAGTAACTACACACAGGCGGCGGGGAAGTCTCGGAAATTTTAAATCTTTAGGTCCTGCTTGTCGAGTCGCGCCTTGGCACCAACTCTCGGACGCTTTACATCATTTTCCTTCTTCCTGTCTCTTCCTTTGCTTTCATGATCCGTTGAATAGGCTTTGCAGCCGCGTCCCAGTTTTTGACCGACGTAAGCATGTACGTGACTAGCTCTCCCAGCGTGTTCTTTCTGGGCAGGCCGCGTCTGGTCTCGGTCCATGCGGCGCATCGCAATACTGTATGTTCCGGAGTGTCCACCTCGTCACAGTACAAGCATTGCGTTGTTTCAGCCTTCCCTATCCGATTTAAATACACCTGGAAATCGCCGTGACCCGTGAGGACTTGGGTCAGGTGGTATGTGATACGGCCCCCGGGACGATTCATCCATTGGCGGATGTTCGGAATGAGGTTCCTCACGAGCGCCCCTGGTTGCCCGTTCGGGATGCTATCCCACTCCTTCTGCCACCGATCGAGTGTCGCCTCGCGTTCTTGTACGAGCTGCCTATCTGGGTTAACCCACAGGCGCCGACGTTCGGCTGCCTTTAGGTCCCAGGGCACTGTCTCCGCCAGCACGAGCGAGGCCGCCGTGCTGATGGTGCGATACCCCCGAATGATACGTAGGGCTCCGAATGATCCGCCGGACCTTTCTCAGGATCTTTTTAGTAGCGCCTGTGTCCATTGTAGGCGACATCCAAACGGGCGAGCCAAAAAGGATGATCGACTCAGATACGGACATCAGAAGTCTCCGGACGCTATCTCTCGGGCAGCACGTGTTGGGCAATAGACGGGCGATGTCATTAGCCGCCTTTTGCGCCTTCCCAGCCGCAATCCTTACATGAGGAGTTCCTCGCAATCCTCGGTCTAAGTGTATGCCTAGGTATCTTGCCGTGTCCTTCAGCTCAATTTTTACGCCTGACAGCATAAGCTTTAGAGGAGCACATTTCTTCTTCCCGATGAGTACAATAGCTTCACTCTTCTGTGGTGCAAGTGTTAGACCGGCACCTCTCATCCACTTATCGACATCCGCCAGCGCAATGTTGGCGTATGTTTCCAGCTCTATCTTAGTTCTGGCCCTGATGCATTGCAGCCTAGATATATCTAAACTATCCGGGGATTCTCTCCGATTGGCCTCACCCGACATCGCAGCACGACTGCGGGTGACAAAAACCGAAAAAGAAAAATATGGTTAAAAAACAAAACAAAAAAAGAAGCGCTCCGACTTGGTAATCGAACTCGGTCCCGTTGAGTGGTAATCAATGGCGCTGCCAATAGGCCAATAGACCTGTTGGCTCTCGCAGCACCTAAACTACCACGTCTTCCGCTGCAACAATGTTTATCCCTGCGATGACACTAGCAAATCGAACTCGGTCAGCTGGACCCCAGAGGAATCCGATTCCTCAGAGACGCAACCAAACTGTCTCCGAGTGTGCACTATGCACCCGTCGACCACTTAGTGCGCGCACAATCGTTGATGCAATTATCACTGCAAACATCAAAGTCAAACCTCATAAAGCAATCTATTTTATGGGAGCCGACAAAAACACGACCACACTCTGCCGAATCAAACGGCAAAAAAAAATATATATATATATATATGGATTTAGTAGAAAGCAAAAAGTCTTGACCCGACCACGATATCTTACGGACGCGTTTTGTAAGCGCCCCGCAATAGAGGGTGATAGTGAGAACTTGCTGCACAAGCAGCAATATAATAACCTGCTTGAGGAAGCATGGAGGCTTGCGTCAAAATTCATTAAGCGTATCTCTCCCATGTAGAATTAGCGAGCGAGCCTCCAATTGAAAGAGGCTAGGGAACCGCCGCTCCTACCAGTAGCAAAGTCTGATGCATCGCTCTAGGATGAAGTTACGGGCACTTAGAACGTGCCTTCTTTTAGAAGAAAGCTAGTTATACGCTCGGGGCCGTGAGGTCGCTGGCTAGTCTTGATCGAGAGAAGCCTCCATAGAAAAAAGAACCTACAGCTCTTACTGAGGGCAGTGGCTGACGATGCAGGAGACCTAGTAAGCATCACCAGACCACGCACTCACTAATCTCTAGCGCAGTGCGAACTATGGGCCTAAACATACGTAAAGTGTGTCGCAGAGGGCTTGAAGTAGGTTTCAGCCCTACTAGATTAAAGGGACAGATTGTCAAGGCAAGTACGGACCCACTCCCATAGTTATCTCCTCTCGCACCAAGAGAGGAGTTTAGAGCTGCAGGAAGACAAGGCCGGTTCCTCAAAGAGAAGCTATCCGAAAAACAATACGTAGACCTCATGCAGCGGGGATGGCCTGTGCGCACCTATACAGCCACCAGCATCAGCAAGGCAAGTTTACAAAAGGCCTTACAAGTAGAGGGCGCCTCAATTCCTCGGTGGTTCTGCGGGGTTACACGGTAACTCTACGGGAGACAGCAACCTGTCTCTACCGCTCCCTTAGAACAAGAGATATTTAGGCAGCGGCAGTGACCATCATGGCAGCCGCTGGGATCAATATCATAAAGAAAGACCTTTGGAACAATAAATCCATGCATGACCCTAAGATCCGTGCAAACGGACGAAAAACAGAAGAGACTCACAACACGAAGAGGAGAAAGAAGCCTGCTTGTGCCTACGCACTTGTCGTGAAATCAGGAAATGTATTTTGCGCCGAACGCTACGAGCTCTTAGAGACAAAATTGACCCGGAAACAGCTGGAGTAGACGTCAAAAAAGCTTCAAGAAAAGTATAGGCGAAATTCGCTCGTACATGTGCAGACATCGCACCCAATGCCACTAGAAAATTCCTTTCTCAAATCAATGAAAATGCGTTTGTGAGGCGACCGCCAGTCTCACAGACCAATTATGTCATAAGTAGAGACCTAGATGCGTCGAGCCAAATAAAACCTTCAAACATTTGACTAAGTACGCTGAGTACGACACTGAAGGCACTCCTATTATGCCTATTAAGCCAAGGCAGTCGCCGGTTAGATACCTGGACGCCGGTTAGGCTCCTGTTTTTGATCGATTTTTTTTTGCGATGCTCGTTGAGAATAGATGATAAACCATACCGCTGAGAGTCAGCAACCATGCTGCCACAATGACTGTTGGGGAAACCCTAGATATCTTAATATGTCCGGCAATCGGTGCATTGAAGATATACCTCAGGTTGGGTTTCAAGCCTGTAGGGGACAGATGATGGTCTAAAAACATTCTTCTTAATAAATGTTTTTTAATTCTAGCACGAAAAATTTGCGCGCATCATGAGAAGACACTGCTCAAAAGAAACTCAATTACTCTCAGGTAATACATCTCATTATGCCAGTTATGCCAACGTCACATGCATCCCGACAGGTACACGGGACCAACTAAATCCAGAGCGTCCAGACCAGTCCGTCTGGAATCAGTAACAGTAACTGATCCGTAATTGCTTGGCACTGACAGTCCTGGAATGGACCACGACAGTATGACAATATAAATTTGTTGCTATATAATATATATCGTATGTCTTGTCTCTTATGATTGATATTGAACGAAGGAAAGTGGCGTCAGAACGCACATTGAAGAAGATTTTCTGTAAGTTGGTTATTCGGCGGATTGAGCACGTGGCTGAAGAGGCACTTCCACCGGAGCAATTCGGCTTTAGGAGAGGCCGAGGCACCCGTGATGCAATCCACGTTCTCCAGTCAGAAATCGAGCGAACTGTGGCACAACCCAGAGGACATCTGTATGCAGCCTTTATTGACTGCGTCCCCTGCAAGGAGACCCGCTAAGCTGCGTCTCGTTTACACTTCTCCTTGCTGACATCGTCGGTTACATACGACAGGAGTACCAAAAAGCCGTAGTGGTGATGTATGCAGATGATATCGTAATCGCTCATCGCGACCTAGGTGCCATCAAGCGCATTACCTCTATGATAGAGGCGTTCCTTGTCTCGAAGGGACTTGAGATAAACACCAGGAAGACCAAAGCCATGAAATTCAGGCGTGGAGGTCGATTGGCTGCCAGAGACGTTATACGTTGCTGCGGCTAACCATTGGAGTTTGTTAACTCTTTCCAGTATCTTGGCCTTCGGGTTCATTATACAGGAACGACGTTCACAGCGCATATAAACGAAACAGTACGGAAGGCACTTGTCTCTCTTCACGGGAAGTAGGCAATGTCCGAAGACTGTCCGTTTTCTTAGCAGTGAGGCTCTTCATGCTTAAGATTGTTCCGGGGCTGATGTATGGCCTTGACAGGGTATGGAACCACCTCAAGCTGGCGAACTTTAACCAGCTTGAAAGGTGTTTTTTATTATATATGAAGCGAGTGCTTTGCTTGCCTATCCGAGCAAGGAGCCGCTTTGTTATTTCGGAGTGGGAAGCTAAAGTCGAACAGGCCAGACGGGAGGTCGGTGGTTTGGACGTTTTCAGTTGCACCTTTGGTCTGGTCCTGCATGTGACCATCGCCGTATACACCAGGTACATAGTGCATGGTTACCACTACCTGGTATATTCAAACGCAACGTTTCACGAGAAGTACGAGTTGTGCACCTGCCGGTTCTGCCTGCAGAGAAGTGCCAAGTACCATGCAGTGGAGTGCACAGCGCTGGACCGATTTTCGTTGCACTACGTCCCTTGTCGGAAGCGTGAAGAAGATAGCGCTTCATGGAGATACATTTGAAATGTATATTATAATCAATTTGAGTGAAATGAACATAATTGTAATTGAACGAAGGAAATGCTGCTATAGGACCTCTAAACATCTGACCAACTTACTGCTTGCGAGGAAGGCGGCCGCAGTACGCATACTTCGCGCGCATAACGGGGAGTCACGCTAGAAAGAAGATCATAGTTACTTGAAACAGGCTGAGCTTGGAACACCGGACATGGCATTCATTTTTGAACCTAAAACAAACTTAGGAAGAAGGCCACGCATGAATAATTAAAATGGCTTCTGACGAGGTTCAAAAGAGTCTAGGACGATTTATTTTGGTTGAATACCGGTGACGAATCGAGGGAATGGTTTTCACACCACAATGTTCCTTATGTATAAGTTGTGACCAAAATGGCTAAGGACACATGCCGAAGACACGTACGCAAAGGGTACACTGCTAACATAATATTGTAGATGTGACGTAGAGGGACACTACGTCACTACGACGCAGTATTTCCTTGAACAAGGTATTCCTTGAACTAGACCCAGCATAAATGCCAACATTAGCGAAAGGGGATTGCAAAAGGGGACTTCAATGCGGCCTATAGTCGTTAGGAAAGCAACTTCGCAAAATGGAATGGCGGGATTGTAGAATGGGCGACCCAAACACATTTATAACGCGTAAACACTTCTGTATACACTCTCACTAACGGCAGACACGGATCAACGTTAAATTTAACATTTGCAACAGAAGAGCACTCATCAAATAACTGACTGGCGCATCCACGAGAAGTATTCGACCATATACGACTATCCCTACGCAACATACCACCGTCACTTTAACATCCTTTTAGAACACGAAGTTAACTATCGTTCTACAGAAGAAGCTATCAGTGGAGAGTACTATGCAACACTCTTGGACCAGTTGAGGAGGCGTATCGTAACACTATGAGCCACGGGTGCAGAAGAAGACTGCGCTGCTCTACCATGAAAGAGCTCCCGCTCGCGCTCCTTCTAACCATGTCCATATTACGCAAATATGTAAATTATTAGACACGTTCCACATTGTCAAAGAACTTCTTGTCCTCCAGATCTGGCACCGTGCGAATATTTTCAGTTTAGAGACCTTAACAAAGATTTCTTCGAGAGAAAACTACATCAAATAATAATAGCCGGACGTCCTGTAAAAATGCCAAGGCTAATTATTACAGGACGCCAGGCAACACCAGGAACGACACTTTCAAGCTCTTTGTCGCGGCGGTGGCTTGGAAAACTAATGCACAGTTCAAAACGGCATTGACAGGGTAGCTACGCATGGCATGGTAAGTTCGAGCCCCGGCCTTGCTGGTTGTTTCCGTTGGCCCTGGTTGTACATTGTCATCCTGGCAATACATGCATCTGCTAGAGAATCCAGTAACGAGACCGCGATGGCGATGGGTGTCTTAGCCGACTGCGAACGTCGAAAATGTGGTTGTCAGAACGTTGAAAACATATATGTATATTACACTTGTAGCCAGACATGTATATATCCATTTTTTTCGACGCTCTGACAACCACATTTTAGACGCTCGTAATGGGCTAAGTTGCCTGTGGCACGATATCGTCTAAATGCATCTATTGTCATCGCGTTCTCGTACTGGATTTATATAGGCTTTCTCCAGCAGAGGTATGTAGCAGCAAGACGATGACAACCACGTCCAACAAGTACAACCAGCACGGCCGGGGCTCGAACTAGCGATTCTTTTGCTAACCGTGGTTGCCATGGCAACGCCCCATTTCGAACGGTGCGTTAGCCGCCTAAGCCACCGCCACTACAAATATGTATGCATGTATATATATATATATAGATGTTTACAAATATATATATATATATATATATACAAATATATATATATATACAAATATATATATATATATATATATATATATATACATATGCATATAGTTGTATCTGGACATACGACTGCTCCCTTGCGTACAGTAGTAGTAGTCGTAGACATATTATGATGTTGTTGTTGGTGTTCAAATGCTGTGACGACAAATACGGAAAGAAGAGAAAAAGAGATGTGGAAGTTGGGTAAAGGAACGAGAGGGGGCGTTGGGCGCCGCCTGCCTGGGAACGGAAACTGAATCGACTAAACTACGATAGCGTCAACCCCGCCCGGACTAGACAGGCATCCACGCAGCACTTGGCTCACATTGCATCACATCTGCAGCACCACAGCGAGGCCGTGCTCCCGTTCTGCCTATGGCCGTCCATCTTGCCGGCTATGCCGCGATATGGAAATTGCGTCGATATGAAAAGTAGATGAGTACAAGTCGCAGTGCTGCTAGTAGTAGTAGTAGTAATAATGGCCGTATTTTCTTCCTCTCGTAGAAGAGGAAGGAGAAGAACGATGAAAAACCACGTTTCAACGCACGCAACACTGCCAAGCGCGGTAACAGCATCGGCGGCACCAGTAGCATGCAGACCCGTAGCTGAAAATGATTCTTAGGTAGAAAAAAAAACTCGATAAACTTGGAGCCGTGTGTCCCGTCTGCCTTCGCCTTACCTCGCCTTGCCCCTCGATTGGTTCGAAGGGTTGACGACGTCAACGACCAAGGCACGGCTTCGTAGAGTCGCAACGATGCACACGTCTCGCTCTAACAGACAACCCGGCAGAAGAGGAAAACCAACAGCACTGTTCTTTGTCTCGTTTCTTGTTGACATCATCTCTGTCGATTTTGAGAGCTCCTGGCGGGCTGAAGAAAGGGCACCCGATCTGTTCTGTTTAAGCTGACTCGCAACATTTCGTCAAGAATATCCAACTGGCTCGGGAAGACGCATGCATCTGTATTCTGTAAGCAGCACTCTGATTTGCCGTGCTACTTTGGCGTTTTATTTTGGTGGCGCAAATCATCGGAGGGTAACTATGCACTTATACGCATTTAATTCTTGCTTACTGATTCTTTATAGGCCGGAGTCTTTGCTCGCGATGAGAAAGGCTTGCGTTATATTAGACTTAGTGTTTACACAGCCCCCAGGTTCGGCGGCGGTGTTGCATACCACAGACACCTGGGAGACCCTCGCTGGGTCTCCAGGCAACGGAGGCAAAGATCGCCACCTTGTGGTAGGCACTTTACATCCCAAAAAGCCCTGCGTTGAGGCTGTTATCACTGTGCTCCGCTCCGTGATTGAGTGCATGACCCAGCTCTTAACCTCAGCGAGCACGGAACCCCTCTCCTATACATCGCCCACCAGTGGCGATCAGAGACGACGCATCGGATTCTGACGGCTCTCGTGGCCCAGTCGTCACGAGACGGCCTTATAGAGCTTTGCCGGACAGACAGGCCGCAAGCAAGTCGGCCGCTAGTGAGTGCGAGTAAAGCCCCGCCACCGGCCCCAGTCCTGGCGGGACAAATGTCTCTCAGGGTCAGGGTCGGAGAGGGCTGGACCTGGTCCTACACAGTGAAGACCCTACGAGCTCATCTGGTCGACAACGCACAAGTGGAGTCGGCTGTTGGCGGCCTCGTCAGGAATAATGACGGTGACGTCATTATCCGACTACGGGGCATCACCCAGGATCTCGGGGCTCAGTTGGCAGAAGACATCAGCAAGGCAACTGGCCACCAGACTAACAGCCGAATCAGTGACGGCTTGCGAGAAGTGGCCTTATGGGGCATTAATCCTCTGGCGAGTGCTAGAAGGATAGAGGCAGACATTCGTCAGCTACTGGCGGCCACTGAGGCGGTTCCTATAGTGGCTAGTGACCCACACCAGGGCCGCACTACGACCCGCTGGTACACGTTGCTGAAGGTGACGGCTCCTACAGCCCGGTGGCTACAGGTCCAGCGATCTATCCTGATCGCGGGCAGCAGGTGCAGGCCCGAGGTCTGAGAGAGGTTGCCCACGTGCTTCAACTGCCAGAGACCCGGCCACAAGGTTGCTACCTGCACGGCACCCAAAGCGGCCGCCCGCCTCTGTCGTCGATGCGGATCGCCAGACCATGCGGTGGCTGCGTGTAAGGCCGAGACGACACACTGTATTGTGTGCGAGGTCTTGGACCACAGAGCCGACAGTATGGCCTGCCCGTCATACTGCATACAGCTACAAGAATCACGTGAGCGGAGGGAGCCTATTTCACCTGAAGAGTCAAAAACAGGTGGCATAATGCAGCCCAGGCCTGACGCCCTACCAGAAGCATCCAGACCCGCTGAACAGGCGTTGGATCGAGGGCGGCGACAATTTTGCCGTAGGACCCTCGCGCCGACGGAAGACTGCCAAACGGCGAGCAACGCCTCCCAGGTTGAAGCCCCCCAGGAAGAGTAATGATCAGGTTTCTCCAGGTAATCCTCAATCGGTGCCGGGCGGCCCACGACCTACTGAACGCATACACCACACAGCACCAGGTAGGCCTTTGCCTCTTATCAGAACCAAATGTGTACATCTCTCGTTCAACACCTAACATGTACACTGATGCACAAAGCAATGTGGCTATCTGGTGGACACGTCAAGACGCGACGCTCTCCCTCACCGATGGGGTCATGCTGAAGACTTCGTGTGGGCGTACCCTCCACACAATAATATTGTTGTATATTCGTGTTATTTTTTGCCTAAGTAAACCCTGCATGACCCGGAGAGATACCTGGATAAGCTATCGGTGTCATTAACATCTCACCGATACCCAAAACACTCACTGCTTGTCACGGGGGACTCTAATGCGGTGCACACTGCCTGGAGGGTCACCGCGCCACCGACAAAGGCGCGACTCTTCTTGACTGGATGTCATCGATCACGCGTTGTCCCGATACGCGGAGGCGCACGTGGCGCACGATGCGATACATCAACAAAAATGCTCTCCATACCTTCTTTAGAAACCGGTTCAATCGCTTGGCGGACACTCCATTAGACGCGGATACCCTGGCTAAAATCATGGCGGCTGCCTGCCGGGCGACCCAGCCAGACGTGGCGGCACGAGAGCCCGGCCTGCTAAACCTTGGTGTAGCTCGGTTATTCAGACAGGCCGTGTAGACTGTATACGCGCGAACCGCACACTGACACGTGCACGCTCTTGGCTGGCAAAACGAAGACGACAGGGGCACAATGTCGACCCTCTGGCAGATGCCGCTGCCAGGTTTGAGCGTCTAGGGGACCTTTATCGTACGCATCGACTCTACTTACGAAAGCTCATTCAGCAGGCAAAAGTCGAATCCTGGAAGGCCTTGGTGGATTCGGTTGAGGTGGACGTGTGGGGTCTTCCCTATCGAATCGTTATGGGCAAGCTCCGCGCACCACCACCACCTCTCCCGGCAGAAGAAATTTGCCGGGCAGTTCTCAAGCTCTTTCCGCAACAACCGGCCCGCGTTCGTACCAGCATTCCCGTTGACCCTGAACAGATCCCGGAAGTAACAACGGAGGACATAATAGAAGCGGCGGAGCGGCTAGCACCGGGTAAAGCCCCGGGCCCGGACGGGGTTCCACCGTACGTGATGCTACTGCCTGCACGATCCTATCCCAAGCCTCTTGCAAAGCTAGTGTCACGCTTGCTCGTAGAGGGTCGCTTTCCCACCCAGTGGAAGCGTGCCTATTTAGTACTGATACCGAAGCCGAACGCCTCACCCGGCTCGTCAGCGCATCGCCCCATATGCTTACTCGACGCTGTAAGCAAACTAGTCGAAAACGTGCTCGTTCGGCGTTTGAACGACGAACTGGAGGCGAGAGATGCCTCCTCAAATAACCAATACGGATTCTGCAGGGGCCGCTCCACCCTTGATGCCGTGGAGCGAGTCATAGAGGCGGCTCGCGCCGAGCAGCGGCGGCCACCCTGGCCACGCAACTACGTGCTATTGATATTGCTGGAAGTCCGCAATGCGTTCAACACCGCCAACTGGTCGACAATAATGAGTGCGCTCGAGCAGAAGGAGATCTCTCCGTACCTGCGGCGCATACTATCATCGTACCTGGAGGAGCGGACACTCCTCACGCAAGGCGAAACCCATCCAATTACGGGGGGGGTGCTCAGTACTCGGCCCAGTTCTATGGAACGTGGTATACGATGGTGTCTTGCGGCTCGACGACTTGCCGGATGGGGTGGAGACAATCGCCTACGCGGATGATCTTGCACTGGTAGTCACCGCTCGCACATGGACTATCCTGGAGGCCAGGGCACCCACGGCTCTTGATCAAATAAGCAGGTGGATGACTGCACATCGCCTGGAGTTAGCACTACAGAAAACCGTACTCCTTTACCTAACCGGCCGCAGGCGGACAGGGCCTACGTCCCTGGAGCTCAACGGGCACGATCTCACGCCGTCCCGCCACGCCAGGTACCTAGGGGTGACCTTGGACACAGGTCTAACTGGCCTACCACACATCAGGCAGGTTACGCAAAAGGTGGCAAGAGTATCGGCCAACCTGGCCCAAATACTACTCCGGGAGGAAGGCGCGTCTGATCCCAAACGGCGTCTACTAGCTACTGCTGCGGAACCGGTCGCGTTCTTTGCCGCGCCAGTGTGGGCGGACTTAGCACTCAGGTCGGTCACGGCCCGCCAGGCCCTGCGCCGCTCCCAACGGGGTGTGGCAATTCGGGTTAGCCGGGCGTACCGGACGGTCTCCACGGACGTCCTGCTTGTCCTCGCATGCCTGCTTCCATGGGACATGCTGGCGGAGGAGAGGAGTAGGCGGAGATTAAACAGAGATATATCATGGACCGAGGCTCGAGAGGCCACACTCGCCGCTTGGGCAGAGATGTGCACCCACTCGCCTGCCGGAGACACGAGAGGCACGTGGACACGCTTCCTCATCACGGACTTGCGCAAGTGATATACGGCACAGGGACCAATGACATCTTACGCTGCCCAGGCGCTGAGCGGACATGGCCAGTTCCAGGCGTACATAATGAAGATCGGAAAAGCCGCGACGGACATATAAGTTCTCTGCGACGCCGGAGTGCTCGATGATGCCGCGCTTACATATGAGGCATGTACGGCGTTGTCTGCGTACCGCGATAGCTCACCGTTTACCCTACAGGCATCTACCGCGCAAGTGATCGTCACGCACATGGTCGACTCAACGACTAATTGGGGTGCTGGCCTAAAATACCTCGAGGGGCTCATGCGCGAAAAGATCCGGCAGGAGATTAATCGCCGGGCGCGATTCGTCGCCCGAAGCCCCCCTGATTTAACCCAGCAGGACTTACCTGCTCGGGATGCACCTGCAGACTAAGCAAAAGGTTGAAGCGTGAGGCTCCTCCCTTCTGGTCTCGAGGTAATGGTTCACAATTCCGAACCAAGAGGGGGTTCCGGGGGGTGGTTTTTAGTGGGTAGTGCGCTCGGATTAGAGTGAGTCACGTATTCCCTCTCCGAGCGTCTAGCCCCACACTATCCGCCATTATATCGGCGAGTGTGCGTAAATGCATTTTCCACCCCTTAAAAGAAAAGACTTAGTGTCTCCAATGTCTCAACGACTCTGGCCCGCGCTATCTTGTCGGCAATCGTAACGGCTAGGCGGCGAATTCTTGTTGTTTGGAAAACAAGTTGTCTTCCCCCTTAAGGCTACTAACTGCGCGCCGAGTAAGATTGGTCTGATCGGTTCCGGAATGATCCCCCATCTTAAGATGTCGACGGCTTTCGTTAAAGCGTCGGCAAACCTGTTCGCTCTTGTGAGTCCAAAGATAATTTAAGATGGCGGACGCGTAAAAGATAAAATCCGCGCGATAGTCCGTTTGGGAAGAAATTGGCCGCTGAGTTGACGTGTCTGCCCATATTACAATATATATAATGTATGTGTTATTTACGTAACTGCGTTTTCACAATGCTTAAGCTTTCATAAAAAAAACTATAGGTAAAACAAGCGTCTCAGTGGGCACACATCTATGCACACCGTTCACACATTTACACAGGCCGCCTAAGCCACCGCCACTACAAACTTGTCTGGGACTGTCGGGAAATCAAAGTCGATCGGTCCTGGGATGCTTTATTGGTATGGTGGATATGGCTAAGTCTGCAGAGCCAAACTTTCGCAGTGTTTGTCTTGCTCTAATAGGTTTTGTCAGACTGCCCTGCGTTACGATTGTCTCATTAGGTTTTCTTACGGCAACTTTATTCTAACAGAATTTTTGTCATAATTGAAAGCCGTGAGCTTGGCCCTAATCTTCAATGATCACTGGCTTGGCGTAGAGTATTATCGGTAGGATGAAGATTAGACGTGCTGCCTATGGAATCGGTTATGTCTGGTGAAGGGGATGACCTAACTGCATTTGGAAGTATGTTGAATATTATTTTTCGAAAACGGTTATGCAAGGCCAAACCCATGCGTATAACGAGGAAGAACACGTCGAGCAACACTGCTGAATTGTGTATTTACATAATGTTTATTTCGCAATACTTTTGCATTTCAAGATAGTACATGTTTACAATACAGTCGTCATTATATACAATTTAAACATTTCAGCGACCGTTCCACCAGGCGAAAAAGTGCAAAAACTGCCGATGCGCCTGGCAGCTCGCTACATGGCAATTAGCGCACATCTACGAGTAGAACCGGCAACGACATTGATCGCCTACTTGGTGAAGTCCTTGGGTCGAGCATACTAATTGATGATAGCCATGCACAATGTACCTTGTGTATGCGTGCCGACTAGTGCATTCCATTCCATTTCGAAGCTCCCTGTCGAAGTACACATCTAATTGCGCTACCTCTGCCGAGGCCTCTGTTACTTTTCCTTGCCACTTCAACAAAAAATGAAATTAAAACGATACCCTAATAGGTGATTTAAGCCTGACTCTCACTGTTTCCACTGCCGGTCCGCAACTCGCAAGCAGGTACGCGAAGCGGTTTCTTGCTGTCCGCGGCAAACAAAGAACACGCTTCACTTGAACAATCTCAATTTTACTACGTTCTACCGAAGCCCAGCCACACTCGCTTGTTCTGCCCAGTGAAAAGCGCAACATTTATGGGCATAGCTGGAAATGTTTCACCCGGAACAAATAGCAAAGGAGATAGCGCAAAAAATCGTGTATAGGAAAAGCCCAGAAAACATATATTCTCTAGCCCTCTGAAGTAATTGCCTTAGATGTAATTCTCAAGAGGGGGGGGGGGGGGTAATATATACACATTAGTAAACGTCCGACCATGGTTGGTTGAAAAGGATTTATTATTAGCAAAGGGTCCAGATTATTGACGGCTGTCAAAGCTATACTGTCGAGAGACTTCGACGGCCCAAAGGGCCTGTGAACAAATCATGCCCGACTTAGACGCGCCATTACAGCAGATGAACGAACATGATGAACGAAGCCTGCTACCCACTCAGATGATTGCAACATCCGCTATGCTAATAAAACAAACTGACAGACGCAACAGGCATATATTCCCCGCTCGACAAACTTACGGCATTTCAACCCCTTGATACGTTTCCTCCGTAATTGCGAAACAAAAATACTAGAGAATACTACAGGCGCAAGATATATATATATATATATATATATATATATATATCGACAGACGAGAGAGATGAGAGACTAGGGAGAGATACAGAGGTGGGAGATAGAGGAGAGAGATAAGAGAGATAGAGGGAGAGAGTAGATTAGATATTATATATGAAGATATATATATAGATATATATATATATTAGAATACATAGTGTATATATATATAGATATATATATATATATAGATAATTATCATATTATATATATAGAATATAGTATATATAGTATATATATATATATTAATATATATATAATTTATTATATATATATATATTATATATATCGAGACGGTCAAGGCGAAACACCTCGAGCAGCAGATGGCCAAAACGGCAACACTCGAAGGTCTAAAAAACCTCATCAAGGAGGAGTGGCCGCTGTACAAGACCACCGGTCTCACTACATACAACATTACTACCTCACGTGAAATCAAAGTAATGCTTATTACGAAAGGCTCCGAAAAGGAAAGACTCTGCTAAAGAAACTTACAGGACAATTCCCGATGGCGGAAAAAGCGGCCTCTCTACGGGCAGGAGGAGTCGCAATCCTCAGAAATATCTGTCGGCCTAGAGGAAACGCCACTTGGCATCCTAGCAGCTCTTCACAAGACGTTAGAAAAAGGACACAACATTGGCTCTCCATGACCCAATGACCTTGTACATTTCTCCACAATGGGGAGGACCCACCAAAAGAAATGCAGTAGAGGCATGCTGTAGGAAGATAGGGTGTAAAGTCGACATCACCCGAGAAGGAGTGAGCCGCGCCAACACGATGTCGATGCAACTTCGTGGAGAGGGCAGAAGGAATATATTTCTGTTAGGATCAGATTTGCCGCAGGCTCTTCGTCAGAAGACATGATTGAAAAAATCTATCTACTAAGAACAGAGGCAGGTGGCAGTGCTTGGTTACCTTACCAAGGACTGAAGCCCGGAGAATCCTACTGAAGAAGATCGTGACCGTCGGAGGAAGCAGTTGTAGAGTCGAGGAATGGATAACCCTTCCCACGTGCTACAACTGTCATGAAATCGGGCACACGGCCTTTGCATGTAAAAACAAGAAGGCAGATAAGCAGAAATGCTACCGCTGTGGGCAGGAGGACCTAGCCCGTGACTGTAAGGCGGTACTCCCTAAATGCTACGTAGTAGTAGTAGTAGTTTTATTAACCAATGATTGGTTTACGAATATACATCATAGACATCGCATTTCCAGAGTTGAGACAGCGGAATTGCTCTTTCACAACGCTGAAGTTGATATAGATCACACGGGCAGCCACAAAGTTTACACATACACTCCGCCGAGATTTCATGAAACTTCTCGCGCGCACAGATCTTCAGATGGAAGCCGTGGGCGGCAAATCTGGTGATTAGATGCCGGTTCTCATAACTGCAGGCTCTCCACAAATCCGACGTCATTGCTCTCGTTTCATAAAACAGCGGGTCGATGTCGGCCATTTTATTCTCCCAGTCTAAGACGTGTTCTCTAAAAACCGTCGTCTTCGGCAGGTTGTACATCCTCTGTAAGTCTTCAACGAATAACGGCGATGATGCCAATAAGTACACTAACCTCTTCAGACTAGTACGGTGGACGTTCAACGCTTTCTTTAGAAAACTGGCTTTAAGTTGATCAAACGCCCTTAGGTTCGATCTCGTGAGATACGGCCAGATCGCCTGAACACCGTAAGATGCTGTGGGTGCAATCTTCAGGTTAAACAGCTTAACCGCAACCTCCATCGACAGTCTGCATGGGTCCTTGATACTGTAAAAGGATTGTAGGTCTTTTCAAACTCTTTCTTCAACATGCCTGCAGAAGCTTGTGCCACGTGAAGAAAACACGACCCCCAGGTAGGGAAAGTATGGAACGATTTCGACTATTTCTGAATTCAGTCGGAGCTCATCGCTTTTGGCCAGTCTTCCTCCTCGTCGGAATTTCATCGCTTTTGTCTTGCTCGCATTGATCTCCAATTTGTTCCGGTTTACATAGCCCTGTAGAGTTACAAGCGACTGCTGCAAGTGAAAGCGACTTCGGGAGAACAATACTAAATCATCGGCATACATAAGCGTTTCCACTTGTGAATGCCGACTATGTATTTTCGCCGGGAGATCGCTTACCAACGTTGAGAACAACAGAGGACTCAGGTTATCACCCTGAGCAACACCGGTGGTCTGAGTGAGCGGCGCGTGCTCAGCAACCCCATCGTCTATTATTACTAGTCCCTCTTGCAAGATGCTTCTTAGAAGCTCTAGCATGCTCAGTGGGACTCCACTATGTGCCAGCTTGTCAAGGATGATCGTTCGCGAGGCCGTATCAAAGGCCGCCTTGAAGTCCACGAACACGGCGAATAGATAATTTCCCCTGACACGAAGTGTGCGATTCACCGAGTTTAGAAGCACGGCGCACGCAGACATTGTTGATCTGCCTTTTCTGAATCCGTGTTGCTGCTCAGGAAGTGCCCCGGTAGTTTCTAAAAATTCTTCCAGACGACGGGTTAAGATGGCCGACAGAAGCTTATATATTACGCTCTTTTTCGTTATTCCTCGGTAGGATGATGGAGCCAGCGGGTCTCCCTTTCCCTTAGCAATGATACTTAGAAGACTGGTCCTCCATTCCACGGGTAATTGGGATGTTCTAAGCACTTCATTGAAAAGAGCAGTAAAACACGGCACTAACAACGTGGCCTGCCGAAGATGTTCGTTTACCACTAGGTCAGGTCCGGGGGCCTTACTCAGCGGCGCCTTTACCATTGCTTCAGTTACTTCCGAGTCGATAAAAGGGCGAGACAGGGCCTGGCGAGCTTCCTGGATTCGCTCGCTCCATGCAGAAAATACTACAGGAGCATCGCTCGGAATGGTTAATGCACCCGCAAACATTTTACGGAAGTGCTCGTTTAACTTCTCAGGCTGGATTGGACATGCAGTGGCGCGTCTATCGGCACGCAACCATTTGTGTGGTGATTGGTGTGCCTCGACCAGTAACTTGTACTCACTTCGCTCTTCATGCTCCTTTATAGCTTCCTTTACCACTTTCTTGTACGCGCGGCTTAGTTGAGTGTAAATGGGCATCATCTCAGGGCGCGTACGAGCTAGGATGTATGCTTGCACGATGTAGTGCTTGAAAAAGCGGCACTGCTGATTGTACCATGGGACAAACCTACTACGAGCTCGTTTTGGCCGGGTGCTACCGGTAATGACGGTACGGAGCCTGCAAGCGTATGACTCTACGTCGATCAGGACTGGAACAGGAAGAACACTTCGAGCAACGGTTTTCAGTCGTGTGATGTCGAGAGTACGACTCAGAGAAGGCCGCTTGCTGTTGAAAGTTTGCGGGCCAAGTGAGATATTCATTGCAACTGGTAAATGCCACTTCACTCTAAACGCCAGGGTATCCCGTTGTATTCCTCTATATTCCACGTTACGCGGATCAGCATTTGTAGCAAATATATCTATTGTCGATTGTCCTTGCGGCGCGATAAATGTCGAGTCATCGGCTGTAGATACAACCCACATGCTCCGAGACGCCAGTACGTTCAACAGTGACGCTGTTTTTGGGTGCTTTGCCTAATTAAGTGGACAGTTGAGATCGCCGCAGAGTACAGTTATCTTCTGCAAGTCTACCATATCTAGACACGCTATTAGTTTCTCCAGCAGAATTTCCGTATCCTTCGATGGACTAGAGTAGGCTGCAATCACGTTTATTATGTCTCCCTTAAGGATTACGCAGGGATGAATTCCAAGAAGAGTACTATTATATATGACAGCAACCCCTTCACTCGTTCGACCTGGCCCTTCTGACTATGTGGGTACCTAGACATTCCGCCACAGGCCAATCGGAGATGACTGTGGGCTTGGCGGCCTAGGTATCGGTAATAACTAACACGTCGAATTGATCCGTTAAGGGAAGTAATTGTAAACTCAATTTAATACCTTCACAGTTCCACTGAAAGAATCTAATTGTCGACCTTTTGTTTTGACTAGATTAAGGTTTCTTTGATGCTAGGACGTCAGTAATTGTTGTGCAAGACAGTCACGATCCGTCTCGAGGCTTATCGCTCTTGGTTGACTTTGCACCAGACCTATACGACGACGCGCGAAGTGTTTCTCGCAGAGATGTTTCTATGGATTCTCGTATTGAGACTCCAAGGGGAGTGCTGTCGATAACTTTAGTCGGCTTGTAACTTTTCCTTTCTACGGAGACTCTGAGAAACAAGGAGGGAAGCAGCTTTTCAATAACGTTGGTGACTGCTGTTTGAATCACTTCTATTATGCAAGGAACGATTCTGTCTAGTAGCCCCTGTACTAGGTCAGCAGCCATGTCGGCTGAGGGTCCCACCTTCTTCGTAGACCTTGCTCCGGGGTCGACTTCTCGGTTTATGGCGGTGGTGTCACTCACTTAAATGCCGTTTTTTACAACAGACGACCAACTGCGTTTCGTGAAGTTTTCGGAGGCGTGAACGTATTCGACGGGAGCGCAAAGCGGCACGGCTGCAGCGTTCGGCTGTTTCTCGATTTCGTTACGCGAGACTCGCTTTAACATCTCTATACGACTCAATCTAGCGGGGCGAGAACCCCATGTAGCCTCGTGCTCGCCATTACATAGGCAACACCTGGCCCGAGCTTTGCACTCCTTTCTAAGATGTTCGAGGGAGCCACACCTCCTACACTTTGGCTTCAGAACCTTACAATCGGCGGCAAAGTGATCCATACTGTAGCACTTGAAGCACTGCATTGGATCTCTGTACAACACAACTATGCTGCTTTAGACTCAAGCAGACTTCCGACGGGAAATGGTTGCCCTTAAAAGTTAAGTTCACATGTTCTGTCGTGATCATCACGTTATTCTTTGGGTTTTTTGTTTTAACTCGAGCCACCTCGGTCACTCCCGACGACTTGAGTGCAGCTAGTATGGTTGCTTCTGAGATAGAAGGGTGTACACCAGATATTTTGCCCTTCACAGACGAGCGCGCTCCATTTATCCTGGCAGACACTTTAACACCAGCCAGCTCTAGTAACGAAAGCAGGGTGCCTCTATCTTCTTCGGCCTCCACTACAATGACAAGCTCTCCAGTCCTTGTAAAACGGGGCTCTTTAACCCTCCCCTTGACATGGCTGGCCCGACAGTCGCAGACTTCATTGAAATTATTCCGCAGCTTGTCTTCGTCAGCAGAAAAAATTACTGCTTCCTGCCTTGCTACTACAATCTTCGGCGCCTGCGGCCTCCTACCGCGAACCACTGTGATGAATCCTGCGTCGTCAGGCTGCTCCTCGTGGGTCTGAGGTTCATTTCTAACCTCAGTTTTCGCATCCACGCTTGTACCAGGCGGATCATCTTGCGATACTCGCACGTCTTTTACCCGCGTGTCTTCAATCGGGCTCGACGCTGTGCGTTTTTCTCCTCCCGCACGAACTGTACGGTCGCCCGCCCCACGCGTGTCGGCAGGTGTTGTTGCCGACTGAACCGGTAGTTCAGTCTCGCGCGGTTTTAGCGGCGGGGAGTGTTCGACTGGCATCTTGCGCCCATTACGGAGTTAGCGGCCGCAAAAAATAAATTAATCAATAATTAAAAACAAAAACAAAATCTTGGGGATTCGAACCCGAGACTTGCACACAGTAGTTCGCCACTTAACCGCTGACCTACTGTAGCCGCGGCATTTAGGCAGGCACTTTAGCGACTAGCCGGCCCCTAACTGGACTATATTTAAAAAGTATCCTATGTGGTAGTCAAAGTTATTTACGAATTAAAGTTATTCACACACTTGGACGTTTACCATAATCACCAGCCACATCACGGGTTTCACTGTTGTGCTTAGATGCTGCTACTCCGTTTAACTGTAATCGATCAGTCGCTCTGGAGCGTGGAACGTCCGTTTATGGAAGTTGGAAAATTGTGTTTTCCCAGGCAGTAAGAAACTGTGGAATATATCCAGGAAGTTCTAGGAACTGCACTCTGTCCGTCAGGGTACAATTTCGCTTTGTGAACGCTACAGAACCACCAATAAAACCACAGCCTTGCGGAGCGCAACAAATCACGTCAAGACACAGTCGTGAACAGCTGACTATTTTTTTTAATGCTAAAAACTAAATGCTACGTATGCAACGACGAGGGCCACAGAGCTAGATCTCCAACTTTGTAAAACTTAGATGCAGGAGCGCCAACCTGTGAGGCAAGCTAGCAGGGCATGTAGAGCCAAAAAAAACGAGGAGCCTACGAACGAACAACAGGCTGTTGCCACTGTCTCAATGGGACCCTACAAATGGAGGACACAGGGGCCCAAGGGCGCGGCTAGAGGTTCGACCCAGCGCGACTCCTCCGCACAAAAATGATTAGCGAAATCAGCATAATTCAGGCCAACTGCAATAGAAGCAGGCCGGTCCATAATATGATAGAAGAAATAGCATGGAGAAAAAAAACTGATGTGATGGCCCTTAGCGGACCCAACAGGAAGATAACCGAAGGATCAGAGACTTAGGACAAATACCCTATGCAAGATACAGCGCTCATTACTAAACAGAATGTACAAGTGCTTGAGAGAGGACACGGAAATGGGTTTTGCTGGATCGAAGAAAAATAGGTCGGCAGAATATATTTTGCTTACATCAGCCCCAACTGCTTGCACGAAGATTTCGAGCGCTTCCTAGATAACTTCACAGAGTCGATACGCGACACGAAAACCGGAAACGGAGTCCTAATAACTGGGGATTTTAACTCAGCGTCAGAAGTCTAAGGATCACCTCGAGCCGATAAAAAGGGCAGAACTCTACTAGAATGGGCAGCATAACTCGATCTTTAAGTATTAAACGACGGAAAATAAGCTATTTTCCACCGCCACGGCAGCGAGTCATGCGTGTATATCACGTTATGCAACGACATCCTCGCGCCAAAAGCTATAAGCTGGAAGGTTCTAGTGGACGAGGAAAACCTGAGCGACCATTACTGCATTGAGACTCGACTGAGGATTCAAAACCTTCGATCAGTTCCTCCTTTTAAGAAGCGATTTAGACTCACAGTTCCTCCCCTTAAGAAGCGATTTAGACTCACAGACGAGTCAAGGTTCAAGGACGAACTCATGAGGTGAATAAAAGCCCTATCCAGCTCCCACATAACTGCGGACGATCTACAAGCACTCCTTGTAGAGGTGTGCAAGACTACGTGTACCAACAGCGCTCACTCCAGGCGAGGAAACGTCCCGCATAAGTATTGGTGGACGCAGGAGATCGCAGACAAACGTAAAGAGTGCTGCAAAGCGAGGCGTGCTCTCAAACTGAAACAACGAGACGCAGACGCACGCAATCAAACATTGCAAAAGTAAAGGAGAAGCCGAGCCTCACTCAAGCAAGCCATAGCCGACAGCAAAACTAGGGGCCATCGAAAGCTCCTCAACGAGGTCGAGGACGATCCCTGGGGAAAACATTACAAGACTGTCAGGGAGAATAAAAAAATACCTCTGTTTCTTTAGACGAATAGCAAACCAAGGCGGTCCTAACTAAGCTGTTCCCGACCCACGCACCTTTCGAAAGAGATATTTATGAGAACATTCCCAGGCTGAAAGTTGAGGGCGAGTTTCCGTCTATTCAACCACACGAGGTTCTACGCGCAGCTCACAGGCAAAAGACCGAAAAAGCCCCCGGAGTAGACGGGGTTTCCCCTGAGGCAGTAAAACTTCTCTTGTTGGAGCACCCTGAGATAGTAGCGGACTCTTTCAATGTCCTGCTCAAAAGCGGCACTTTTCCGCTTTCTTGGAAGCGTGCTGAAGTCGTCCTTATTCCCAAGGGAAACGGGGATACCGGCCGATATGCCTGCTGAGTGCGCCGGCAAAAGGATACGAGGCCATAATCGAAGAAAGACTGAGGTTCTTCGCAGAGGAACACGGCCTGCGTTCGGACACACAATACGGTTTCCGCAAGAACCAGTCAGTCCTAACTGCAATACAACGCGTTGCAAGTAGGGCGGATTCGCTACGAAGTTCCACCACACAGGCACGGCAGCTCCTTCTAGTCGCCTTCCTAGACGTTAAGAACGCCTTCAACAGTCTACCATGGAAAACAATTCTGGAACTGGAGGAAAGTTCCCTCGTATCTGCTAAATGTAATTTCCGGCTACCTTAAAGCACGAACAGTTGTCAACGGCCAGCTCAGCTTCCAAATGACAGCCGGGGTCCCGCAGGGGTCTATACTTGGCCTACTTCTCTGGAATTTGGCTTACGACGACGTCCTCCGTCTGACAGGCCTGCCCAAAGGAGTGAACACAGTAGCCTATGCCTACGACCTGTCGATAGTCGTGCAGGCTAAAACTGCCGACGAACTTAAATTAAATATGAACAAAGCTGTTTATCTAACGTCAGAGTGGATGAGCGCAGCGGGACTTATACTGGCCTCTGAAAAGAGCGAAGCAATACTCCTCACAGGGAGAAAGAGGATCCGTCCGCTCACTCTACAGCCTGACGGCGAGAATATTGAAATTGTAAAGGAAGTCCGCTACCTCGGGGTCACACTGGATACTGCGATGGATGGCCTTAGCCACATAAAAAAGGCAACGACAAAAGCAGCCAAGGCAGTGTGTGTTATAGCCAAGATTTTGCCGAACATCCATGGCCCCCGGGCCCACACAAGGGGACTGCTAATGACCGTCGCGGAATCAATTGCATTATTTGGAGCGCCACTTTGGGTGAGAGACGAACTCTTAAGACGAAGAAAGCGAAACAAATTCTACCCTAGAGGACCCAGAGGGTGGCAGCCCTGAGGGTAATCCAGGGATACTGCACAGTCAGCACGAATGCTGCTCTGGTGCTGGCAGGGTCGATCCCCTGGGATCTTAAGGCACTCGAAAGGAAGCAATTATGGGAATTAGGTGCCTCTACCCATACGGAAAAAGACAGTGAGAGAACCGACACAATCAAGACATGGCAGGAGTGGGACGTCATCCCCCGGGGGTCCTGGAGGATCCCTGCGACTATTGCTGCCAGATATCAAGGCATGGATAGAGAGGCCTGGGGAGACCCCACCTATCACCTCACCCAAATCCTCACAGGACACGGAAACTTCAACTTGTATTTGTCCCGAATTGGAAAGGCTTCGTCGCCGTTATGCGTATTCTGCCAAGAGGCACATGAGGACACTTCAATTCATACACTGCTACAGTGCTCGGCCTAGGAGGCTGCGCGGTTAAGGGCAAGCAGACTCGTCCGAGTGAAATGGGCCAGGGAGGAACTCGCACACCAGAAGGTCAGCGATCCACCTCGGTCCAGCCTAATAAGGTTTACAGAATACATTGTCTCCAGTGAACGGGCTTGAAAACTGGGAGCAGCTATGGCAAAAGAAGTCCTCCAGGAGAAACATGAAAAGTGCAAAGAAAGACAGGCACAACTGCGACTTTAACCCGAAGGCATTCATAGAGAAGTGCAGCTCGAAGAAAACGGGCTTGCAGGTGTTAGGCAAGTGCTGGTGTCTCTGGGCGACCCCAGCCAATTGATCTGAAAGGGCGCTCGCCACTTCTCCTAATAGTCCAAAGTACTGATTTTTATGAAGATCTGGGCTATCAGAGAGTGAAGCTTACGGAAGGGAGTTGCGTTTAGTGGTTATGGGTCTCAACGGAGTAATATCCAACCATTGGGGTCGAGTCCCACACTGCTAGAGATAGAGACTCGTAAGTTCGTAACTGCATTTAATACCTCCTCAAAAAAAATCTTTATATATATATATATATATATATATATATATATATATATATATATATATATATATATATATATATAAACATTCTGAGCTGCAAAGATCCTTCTGCTCATCGACTCCTTATTAAACAATGTATTTTAAATATAGTTTAGGCTGGCCGATTAACACTAGCTCAGGGTAGATTATTTGCGCATTTTTTTTAATCTGATCAAAGGACTGTTGAGGAAACTCTAGACGCCTCTATATGTACGGTCCTTGGTGCATCGAAGATACACCTCAGAGCGAGTTTCAAGCTCGTAGAGGACGATGGTAAGTCTAGAATTAAGACGTGTGTGGTGCATTATGTGGAGAATATTATATGATGCATTAACCTTGCGTTATATTAAAAATACGTGCATATCTAACGGCAGGTACATGCGCGATCTAGGCGTAAGCTAATCGTCTACAATCAACAGTAATAAATTAAACCTTGCATTGTGTCAGCAGGAAAGAAAGAAAAAAAATATATAGCAGCTAATCCTGCTTTAACAAATAAAATACTTTTAGACACACACACCTCCTTATAATGCACATAATTATTGGACAGTCACCCAGATTGCTAACTTCCTACCCGATACACTCGTTACCCCACCTGCCCCTGCAAATTAAAATCTCCTTGAGCGCCACACCAGTGGAAGATCTGGCCTCCCGTATAGAATTCGTCTATATCTGTAGAATGAGCCTTAGAGACTTTGGCCTGCTAATGTCAACTAGCAGGATTGAGCAACTAAAGGGGAAATAAACGCACACACTTTAGAGATAGAAAATCATGCAGCGTGGGCTATATATTGACGAAGGGTTAAATAGATAATTGGGCAGAGGAATTCAGTATAGACGAAGATAAATCATTTAATATTGGAAACGATCATACTTGGGTAGAAGCGAACGGAAGAAGGAACCAGCCGACGTGGGTAGTTATTTAGAAAGAATCCTTGGATAAGCACAAGTAGACACAAATATTGAGTACAAAAAACAGTTCTTGATTGCAGGAACAATCAGGTAGACAATATGCGTCGAAAAATTAAGCATGCGTAGGAAACTGCTGTAAGATAGGGAAGGATTTACGAAAGAGAGGGGAACGAGGATCTCGTGTTTTCAAAATGTTAATGCAAGATGAGTTAACCAGGATTTTGCAGGTTTTAGGGAGCAGCGGGTAGAACCGTTTTAGGACTATGCATGGTAGAAGAAAACGCAGATGACAAATAAGAAGCAGGGCTGAACACGCCCAGTTGATGAAATTGACATCGCGTTACAATAATTTTCCATAATTAACGTAATCAGTGTAGAAAGGATAAGAGCTAGCATCAAGATTTCAACGACAGCGGATAACATAGAACGCGTGATAAATTAAATGAAGATAAAAATGCGTGTAGTCGTAGAGGAAATTCGATAGAAATTATCCAGATCTTGGAAAACGATTAAATATGTTATGCAACCAAACAATTTAATGTAGAGGGGACAGGCGACCGGATGATTGGCGAATGGAAGGGTTTTTCTTTTTCCTAGGGATGGAGTAGATATTAACTTTGAACTCAATAGGCAACGAAACATAATTACTAGTGTGCCAGGATAGACATTTGCAAATGCCACTGTGATCCACTAGATAGTTTGTTGAGTAGGACGGGAGGCGTCTAAATCTATACAAGGGGGAGCGCAAAGTGAGCTAGAGTTTAGTATTAGGATTAAGAATGCCACAGGTAAAAGATGGGTTAAGCAGGTCCGGGTGGTGAGGACGGCGCAAAGCATAGAGACGTAGTATAAAATTGCAGCTAAGGAGATTTGGAAATAAGAATTTACTGGGTAGTATCGGTATCCGATAATTCAAGAAACATTATCGTATACCCATACAGTAATTGATAAATGTATGAAAGAAGAATAAAAGTAAACTCTTAGCATCCATAATCATGGATGTTGGATACAATGGTACAATAAGCTAAATATATAGAATGTCGAGTTTAGGGGGTTAATAAATGAGTCCATTGAACATATTTTAACAGATTGCACAATCTTAGAGGGGGGGGGATTGGATCGATATAGACCTCGATCGGAGGCGCTAGCTCTAGTATCGAATGTTAGAAAGAACAAAGTGTCCGTTTCAAAAAGTGGTTAACACAATGGCAAGCACTTACTCAGTCTGTATTGGAAGATAGAACATTAGTGGCGTGGACTCTAGGTATCTGCTAGGAATAGTATAGAACGCCGCTCTAAGCGCCTCTGATATAAAAGGGTGACACGTGCATTCAAGTATACATGCCAAGTGAATAATAAATAGATCAATGAACTTAGTTGCCTCTAAACACTGACCGACTCGCTGCTGCGGATTTACCGCTGAAATGGCTTAAGCCGAACGAGCCGGATCAATTGAAGCCTGTAGAGAAAATAAGCTGAAAAGTTGTCGCACTAGTGGGCCGCGGGGCCTTTGACTTGTGCGAAATATATTAATCAAGAAAGGATTCCCGTTAAATTCAACCTTGGTGTCAAAAGCATGCGCACTGTGTATTCACAGCGACGTTATGGTAGCTCGAGATGCAGCCGAATAGCCAAACCTATTTACTAGCGTACCGTCCCTTGTAAAAAAAAAGTAAAATATTGGTTGCTCGTGTTTTCTTCAGTTGGTCGACATGCTCAAGTATATATATATATATATATATATATATATATATATATACATATATATACATACATACATATGTACATACATACAGGAAGTTACTGACTGGACCGGAAAGTGACTTGGCAATAATCTGTGGTAAGGCGTGCTGGTAAGCATTTACCACGTTAGCTGGGATAACGACGGTAATCGGCTTATCTTTGTCCGTGGCCGGGCTGTCCGGCGGTGCGTCGGAAGAAGTCACTAGCCATTAGCAGAAAAAGGCTCAACTGCAGCGCAACTTGGACAGTACACATCACTAGGCAAAACCGGTGGTGATCTTCGGTTGACGTGATACTCCCACCACTGAACGGGACCGACATCAACGGGCATGATGGTTAATAAAAAAAAACACTGTACAAACAGATATACCCGTACATACAATATGCATATGCACAAATATGTGCAATTGCACAGCACTTTCACTGTCCTCGCTTTCCATTCCTTTTTCACGAAGTGGTCGGATATAGACCTGAACGAGCAGCCCTATAATATTGATTAGCACCTTTAACTACTACGCAAATATTCTACCGATAGCAGTTGGCGGTTAAACAACTGCATCTTTAGAGCCACAAGTTTTCTGCTATATATATATATATATATATATATATATATATAAGGCAGAATATAGCTGAAAATAGCTAGTCGTTTTTGGCCGAACAACGAAACAAGATTGTGGAAAAATGGCCTATACGTGTTGGAAGGTGGCCCACTGCTGACAGAGGAGCTGCAAAAACGATGGAATCTAAAGAAAACGTGCGCCTTCGACGTTTATATGCGAAACTGACAAACCAAAATTAGCGAGGTAGACATAGAAATGTATGGGACAGCAGCAATAAGAAGTGAGAATTGGGTGGGGGCTAGGGGGTGAAAGATCCGCTTTTAACAACAACCTTTGCAGCCCACGGATTTCATTACTTTCTATGCAACGTGGAGGGCTTCCATGAACCACAAGACAAATGTCGATGCAAAGAATGCTGGAGTAAATGTGATAAATACCACGCCGCGGTTTGCCGGGCGGTTCGGTCCATAGCAGAACTGGCAAAACGCTAGTTAGATTTTTGTGTCGAAACACTGAGATGTAACATAAGTACACTTACCCAGCCCGGATGTTAATAACTAATAAAAAAATGGCCTATACTTTCGTAATAGTACAGAGACATATATATATATATATATTTGATCATGTAAATCATATGAGTATAAATATATAGTCATTACAGTAGGCAAAAATGCTAATAAACCAAACTGTATATTGGCCCTTCTTGTTAAAAAGTAAAAAGTAAGTATTTTCAGAGGAACTGGATTAGGGACGATAAAAGCTTATGGTTTAAGTGAAGCACCATATATTTTAGCACATACTTGCGAGTTTATACGCATTGCAACTGACAGGGAAAAGCTACCTTGATATTTAAAGTTATTAGTACATTTGGGAGGAATCCGCATGCTCTAACTGTCACGTATACACCAGATATAGCGTGCACGGCTACCACCACTACTACCACCACCTTGCAAGCTCCACTCCAGGTTTTCGACAGCCATTATGGCAGGTGCCGATGCCAATTCTGCTTGCAGGCTTGCGCTAAATATCACGCACTAAGCTGTCGGATGCCTTAACGATCCCTGCGCTGCCTCCTGGGATGAACGCACTGGGACGTCGCATAAGGCGTCATTCGTTTCTTATATATCTAGGAAGATGCAACTGAGTTGTAAATGAAGGGAATTTGATTGAAAAGTCTCCGTAGCAATGACTACCTTATACACACTGCAAATCTTGAATAGTTTCTGAACTCCCCGTGGACGTTTTGAAATGGACGCGTCTGAAACTCTAGCGCTTGCGTACTCGTTGAAGAAAGTTACCCTTCAATTATTGTTAGAACATCTACTTAAAGCATGAGATCACTGTATATTGGCCTCGATCCGATATCGGTCGCCATGCCATCAAAGTGAACCGATGTTGCTTCATATGTCCTCCATTTGTCAGCTAATGTTGACTGTTTTCGCACTGCTTGAATAGCTACGATAAGGCGTCACTTTTTAAGAACTGTCAACTGACTTAGAGGAAACACTCGGCAAAGAGCAAGTATGACGTATGTGACAGTGGAGATGTGGTTCGACAATATAAGGGCATATCTTGCTTGTATTGCCAGTATTATCCTCAATGCATTACTATTAGGGGGAACACGAGAAGAGTGTAGCGTGCTGAAGCTTTTCGATACAACCCTTTCAATATACGAGCTAACGGTTTATAATGTAACACAGCAGCTATCTAAAAGCGCAAGTTTAACACCGAAATAGGCTGCGGTAGGTTGGCTTTGTTGCTCAGCTGGCGACCGTCTATGCAGATAACTCAAAATCGCTAGTAAGCTTCGAACAAGCCACAGCTTTAAGAATAATAATGTTAAAATTACAGGTAATTTGGTTTACTATTAAACAAACACTTAAGCGGTGGTGCTCATTTTAGTTGGCGTATAACCATCACGTTACATTTTTAAAAATGCGAATCACCGATTTCGTCGTCCAATCTAAGGAATATTTCCAGTGCGACAATGTCCTGTACTCTTTTAACCAATTTCGTATATTTGTTTAGCCGAGGCTTCCGAAGTGAAGAACCAAGTACTGGGTTTGATAACAATTAAAACAAATTAAAAAGAATTCCTTAGAAAGTATATGAAATGACTTGTTGGGTGATATGATAACTTAAGTCACGATTCGCAGGCACACTTGGATCATGCATTAGGCTAAATGAACTAAAAACAAATAATTCAATCTATTGTGTAGGTAGAATTGAAAGCTCTATACTTTAGTACTATACACTTAGAAGCAGAGCAGGGTCCCGTTATCTACGCACCACCGAGCAATGCCATCAACGGCAGACTGCAGTACGGCGTGAGGGTAGGGAAGCTGGGTGACTCTGAAAACTTGAGGTATGTTGCAATCAGGGCACACGTTTATAATGGACCTAGCGTCTGTAAAACATGGCTGCGGTGACAAATCCACGGCTCATAACGGGACGGCACACACTACCTTGTGAATATTAACTGCTCTAGAAGCAAGGACGTGTCGGCATATCGAAAAGCAGCTTTCGTACATCTTCTTTTGAACGGCCTCGCAGAAAGTTGAAAAATCAAAGCGGGCTGGCATATTGGTTGCCTAAAGTCCCTCAGATTAGCTGAGAAATCCGTAGTCGAAAAGCAAATAGCCTACTAGTTGTCTACTTGCGGACAAATGCAAGAATATAGGACCATTATTGGTTTAATGAGCCATACCATTACGCGTACAGCCATTGCAATGTATCTGCTCCATCGAGTGTATTCGGTATACTAACAGGAAAATTATGCAATTTTCTCATAGGATCGGAATCAGCCTGAGCTGGCGTTTTCAAGTGTAACAGTTAGTTGATTCGTTTGTTAGTTATCCACGTTTGTGTCGATGATTGATTTTCGTGTTTTCTGAAGTAAATTTTGTTTTTATGTCTATGTCGCGAACGAACCCTTACAGAGGACTTTGCCCTAGACGGACTACCTCTTAGTGAAGCCGTACTCACAGTATATAGGGAGTTTCGGGAAATACGCAACGTGAAGTTTGCGACCAATAACTACACGGACGGACCAGCGTTTTGCTCGGACAAATGGAAGAGAGGAGCCCAGAAGAACCGAGCACTAATTTGTCGAGTGACATGGCACGGATACCATCACTACATGTGTTTGAGTGGACAGTGTTTTGAGGTCGATGGTTGTGTGTGTAGATTTTGTGGAATTTGTGATATTGATAGATACCATATACTTGTGTGCACCGAAATAGACACAACGTCACTACAATCTCGTGCACACTATATAGGATCAGTGTAGACTTCGCATAACATTAGATGTATACTGCTACCAATATTATGGTGAATAAATAATTATGTATGTATGTAAATTTTGTTTTTTTTTCGCAAAACCTGAGGCGAGACAAAGTTTAATTGAATGAATATATTAGGGGATAATTGCTCTAGGATGAAATAAAGAAAGCAAAATTAGAGTAGAAAATTAAAGCATAGCTATCTTTATAAAAAATATATAGAACTGCTTCAGCGAGTGCAGAATACATTTGTCAAACGAGTCGCATGACGTTGCAAGTTACGACGTGAGAGCTTCGTACTCCTAAACGTGAGCGAGTACCAGATGCGAGTTGACGTGAGACCTTTGGACAACTAATCCGGAGTAACAATTTTAGAACCTTTTTCACAGTACGTCCAAATAATATTCGTAGTGGAGTGTCAATTATTCCACCGGAAGTTGATAATGTCTTTCACAGAAACGCAACGAACAACTCCCTAAGAAAAGAGCTTATTCATATTATTTGTTGGAGCAACGCACTTTAATTGACCAGAGGGTTCGGCCATCAGGTGATTGTTTAGAATGTTAGAATATCGATTTTCTTCGCCAGCGGCAAACATTCGCAGTCTAGCATGATGGTAAGTTTCTATACGTACGCCAACAACATATCGTAAAATAAATGCATTAGAATATGCATTCCAGCGTTCGCTTACAAGTTTTATGAAACCAGGTCCCGACCCCGGAGAACAGGTGCCGACCGCGCCACTTGCGCAATGTGTTCTCTAAATTTCAAATCGTTAGTTACGCGAACGACCAGGTATTTTACAGAATAAGCCTCGAGTATCGACTCGCCATTAAGAACATGCACTTGATATAGGCGGTCCACCCTTATGGCTGCATATTTTGAAACGAAAAATACTTTGCCGTTTTCAACAGGCTAATGCAGTAGTTTACAGTAAGTGTCGCGTTAAAATTTGCATGCATTTTTAAGTCATCCGCATACATTTTATAAGACACATCATCTTGTATCTAAGACTTCATGTCCAAAATGAATAGTGACCACAGCAGAGGACCAATCCTAGCACGGGTATAAGCACTTAAACGGCACATTTAAAATGTATGAAATGTACCAGATTATTCAAAAGTGTCAAGAGACCCTGGTTTCTTCTACACAGAAGGGCTATATGACCCACTTCCCTTACAAAAGAAACAAATCAACGAGCCTAGTCGACATCATAGGCGTAACATTGTCACCCTGACTATTAATTGCATAGCATCTGGAAGATATCCGGGCAAAGGCTACAGCGGCAATGATGCTATTAGGCAATCTAAAGGCATTGGATTTGAAAACCGCTATGACCGCTTTCAGAAATTAGTCCCAATCATTTCACACTGCCTTCGGACTTTTGCCTATAATCAGACCATATAAAACATGAAGAATGTTATGCGATCGTTTATATAAATCAAGTCCAAAAGCGACCGGGAAGTGCCTTTAACGCACTGGCTTTGCAATTCTGCAGAGAACACATATTTGATAAAAATTTAGTATGGGACGATTACGCCTTCCAGAAGATGAGTACAGTACGTGACCGTTTAAAGCCTGACCTTTGGAGGACACGTTTGCCATGCTGGTACCTTAGACCTGGACATGTGTCAGTTTGAGTAACCCACTGGCGAAGCCGGTGTTTCAAAAAAGTTTACTGAAGCTAGTAGCAATATGTAATATAAACACTTATTTAGATTCCCTATAGCTCGCTTTATTATGTTTCTTCAAGTAACTCAAATCTTGAAATAGTATATCAACTGCATAACTATTTGTCCAAGATAGTTATGGACCTACGTTGGACACGCTGAGGTATCGTGGATCTGTATTCAAACGTAATATGCGAATTTTTTAAGTGCAAAATCTTCCACCAAAAGAGGTGTCAAGCTCCACTGGGATAGTTGGCGCCAAATCCATTCCAAGCAATGTATAGTTTTAATATAAACGAGTTTTATCTGTTAGAGAACACGAAATACGAAAGTGTTTTGTAGATCGTATACTCAAGTCTCCGTCTTTTTTCGGTGAATTATATATGTATATATATAGATAGAGAGAGAGAAGGAGCAGCTATCGTGACTCATCCCATCTTCATCTCTTTGACCTTCGTCACATCGTAAGGTTCAGGAACCGTAATTATCTATGACCCCGTTGTTGGTGCTGCTGTTCAACGCCGTGATGTATACCGATTACCCCAGAGTCTTGCGAGTCCCCTAAGGGAATTTCGAGGAAGCGTGCTGGCTAAAGACAAGTCACTAGCGCTACACCAGCTAGCATTTTCCGTAGGTCGTGCTTGGCTGCTTTCATTAGCCGGCGAAAGTATTGCCATACTGAACAGTAATTAATACTATATAGCTAGCCAATGCAGGAGATCGCGCAATCAGCACGTTGGAATTGTTCGTTTTTGTCGCATGGTACCTGTATTTATATCATATGCCTATCCGCACAAGCCTATTTTTCTAACTCGATTACTTAGACCGGTTGCAGCAATACAGATTTGAGCGCGTAATTTGACTTCATGTGCTATAATTATTTAATGGGTTTTCTTTCTTTACTTTAGTGAAATTAGGTCCGTGTGAAACGTGTGAAAATTTCATTCTTGAGTTACAATTTAGGGTCCAGTAATAGTAAGTTAATACTACGAATAACATACATTATTAGTACAAACAGATTTGAACTCGAATCTGCGGGCTTCATAAACCCCTGCTTCGTTTAGTGTGTGGCAGACCGGAATTAAGGCCCAAATACTGGCGCCATCCAGAAGTTCTGAAAATATTGGGAGTCAATACCGGTCTCTTTTTCGATGAGTTCTGCAGGCATGTAGCCCTGCTAAAGTCCCAAATGTCCATTATTCTACCAATCATTGTGGTGTATCAGATATCCTATATGCTTTACGAGTTATAAGTATACGGGTTTTTGTAGCACCGTCCTGCTGCAAATGTTCCAGAGTAAATCACAAGTTAAATTAAAAAATGTTAAGAATTTGACTGACTAGTTGAGAAGTACCTTCTTTCTTTATGGTACCACGTATATATTGTTTATATATATATATTTTTTTTCAATTATATTTATTTCACTCAGATTGAGTATACTATACAGTTAAAGACGTTTCTTCATAATACTCTATCTTCTTCACGCTTTCGGCGAGAGAAGTAGTGCAACGATGTTTTGTTCAGCGCTGTGCATTCCACTGCATGGTACTTGGCACTGCAGGCAGAACCGGCAGGTGCACAACTCGTACTCCTCGTGAAAAGCTGCGTTTGAACATACCAGGTAGTGATAACCATGCACTATGTACCTGGTGTATACGTGGCGACTGTCACATGCAGGACCAGAACAAAGGTGCACGGCATTGAAAACGCCCAAACCACCGACCTCCCGGCTGGCCTGTTCGACTTTAGCTTCCCATTCAGAAATGAAACATTCGTATGGTACTGTACGCGGCATCTTCAGCCTTAGTCGGATTGTTTTAGTAGCAGGTGGACAACCTGACATAAGATACACAAAGCGGCTCCTTGCTCGAATAGACAAGCAAAGCACCCGCTTCATATATAATGAGAAACACCTCTCAAGCTGGTTAAAATTCGCCAGTGTGAGGTGGTTCTACACCATGTCAAGGCCATACATTAGCCCCGGAACAATCTTAAGCATGAAGAGCCTCACTGCTGAGAAAACGGATAGTCTTCGGACATTGCCTACTTCCCCGTAAAGAGAGACAAGTGCCTTCCGTACTGTTTCGTTTATATGCGCTGTGAAAGTCGTTCCCGTATAATAAACCCGAAGGCCAAGATACTGGAAAGAGTTAACAAACTCCAATGGTTGGCCGCAGCAACGTATAACGTCTCTGGCAGCCAATCGACCTCCACGCCTGAATTTCATAGCTTTGGTCTTCCTGGTGTTTAACTCAAGTCCCTTCGAGACAAGGAACGCCTCTATCATAGAGGTAATGCGCTTGATGGCACCTAGGTCGCGATGAGCGACCACGATATCATCTGCATACATCACCACCACGGCTTTTTGGTACTCCTGTCGGCCGTTACCGACGAGGTCAGCAACTAGAAGTGTAAACGAGACGCAGCTCAGCGAGTCTCCTAGCGGAGTTCCCACATTTTGCTTAAATTCCAATACACCCTGCTCACCGTCTACCAACAAGGTGTCCTCCTCAAAGAAACTTGCTATTACACTCAGGAGAGAGCCACCAACTCCTGCTCGTTGGAATGCTTCAACCAGCAGATAGCGAGGGGCTTTGTCAAAGGCCTTGACGTACTCAATAAAGACTGCATACAGATGACCTCTGGGTTGTGCCACAGCTCGCTCGATTTCTGACTGGAGAACGTGGATTGCATCACGGGTGCCTCGGCCTCTCCTAAAACCGAATTGCTCCGGTGGAAGTGCCTCTTCAGCCACGTGCTCAATCCGCCGAATCACCAACTTACAGAAAATTTTCTTCAATGTGCGTTCTGACGCCACTCCACGGTAGAGATTTGGATCCTGATGGTCATCACCATGCCTACCCTTGAACAGAAGAGAAAGCCTGGCAACATGCCAGACCTTAGGCATCCGCCCCCTCTTTATAATTTCATTAAAGAAATTACAAAGAGTTTCTGCCAAGAGAGGGAGTGACTGGATCCAATGCTCATAGCAGACCTGATCGGGCCCTGAGCTCTTTCTCTTCGGGAGTGACCGTAGGACCTGGCACACCTCCTCCACCTCGAAAGGCAGATTCATGTTATGCTGCTCCAATGTAAGCGGATGCTGTACGATTAGAGATAGGGCCGCAACGTCACGATTGAATAAAAGATTAGTTAGGTGGCTCTTTACCTGTCCGTCACTAAGCGGATTCCCCGCACTACGAGGTCGCACGATGTAGGCTGAGGGCTCTCGTTCTGCTCTTTCAAGCAGCCGTCGTTCCTCCCGCCTTGCGTGTTCCCTCTTATGATCATAGCAGAGTCTTCTTCTGGGATTCTTGGGATTCCAGTCACACCATGTCGTGCTCGAACCCGACCAGCCTAGGCTTTGTTACAAATGCCTACGGCCAGGACATTTCGCGGAGCGTTGCACGCAACAGCAAGTCTGCAGAAAGTGCGGCAGTCAAGGCCACCTTGCCGCAAGCTGCACCAACCAGACACAGTGTATCAACTGTCGGGGTGCCCACCCATCTGGCTCGCCGTCCTGCCCCCGTCTGGCCTATCTCAGAGAAAGCAACAGATTGCTCCTTGAAGCCAGAACCCTGCAGCAGGTTCGGGTAACACACCCAACTGCGGAGATCACCAGCAGTCGAATAACCCCCACATCTGGATTAGACGCCACGTCGCAACATCCAAGTGGGCAACATACGTACGCCAATGTTGTTCGCGGGATTACCCAGTCGCCCGAAGACCCTAACCCGCAGTTGCTACTACCGGCACCCAGGCCACTTCCCGCCAAGAAGCTTAAAAAGCGCACGGGGAGACCCTACGCCAACAAAGGAGTGCTCGCTCCAAGGCGGCGATTAACACGCACCCCGGCGCGTCGAACACCCAAATTCGCGCGGTCAAACCTGACCACGGCCGACGCTGTAACTCGTTTGTCGCAAGTCGTGTCAGGGGGCGGTTCTGACCTGTTAGGTCAACTTAGAGCCCTAGTGGTGGTTTTAGAACCCCTTCTGCAGCTACTACCAGTGTTGGAAAGTCTTAAACACATAATGCAATAATGGCGGAACATATCTCAAATAATATAGCCAGTGGCGAGTCAGGGTTGTCGACACAGTCAGAGCGAATAGCCTGTCCTTTCTGCAACGGGTTATACACAAGAAGAGGACTCACTAGACACATAACAGCCAAACACCCATCAAGTTCTAGTAATTTATCTCTACTTTCGCACATGCCAATCGATAATAACACACAGCAACCCGCCCGTATCATCGAAAATATTCAGGGTGCAGCGAAGAGGTTGAGACTCTTAAGGATCGCCCCAAAAGCGGTTCGGAAACAGGTAGCGGAAGCTCTAACAAAGGTCCTATTGGAAGTTTCAGCCGATAATAACGACATTGCATGGGGTGCGCTCCTCTCCTTCGTGCCAGTGATTCTCCGCCTTCCTACGACTCGCAACGACGCACAATCGCTCTCCGTTATTATCCGTCACAATCTACGTGAATTCTCCAATGGGCTGCGCCTAGCCGAGATTTTACCCCCGGCCGCCGCGAGAACCCGTACGTTTACAAATGATCTTGTCCGCCAGACCATTCTCAAGCTATCGGAGGGTGACGTGTCAGGGGCCGCGAGACTGATCGGATCATCGGACGCGCTGGCTCCCAGCACAGATCACTTGACAGCTCTCCGCGATAAACACCCCCCGGCCCCGCCAAACTTAGATTGGCCAGCCTCCCCCGGCCTTCCACTCCCTTGTACCACGTCTGGAGAAGAAGTAACAGCCGCAGTCAAAAGTTTTTCACGGAGTGCCGCCGGGGGACTGGATTTTATCCGACCCAGATTGCTCATGGACCTACTTTCTCCAGCCCTGGGAGACACAGCAAGCCGACTGGCGAGTGCACTGGCCAAAGTTGTTGACTTACTTTTGTGGGGCGCCCCCCCACCTCAACTACTGCCCATAATCTTTGGGGCAAGGCTTTTCGCCTTACAGAAGAAAGACGGGTCGGTAAGGCCGATTGCATGCTCCTCTACCTTGCGCAGGCTGGCTGCAAAAATTGCCTGTAATCGAACTAGGGAGACGATTCGCGAGGCGATAGGCTTACATCAGCTTGGGTTTGCCACACCAGCAGGGGCTGAGGCCGCTATTCACGCCACCCGAGCTTTTATTGATTCACGCACGCTCCCTGGGGTCCTTGTAAAACTGGATTTTAAAAACGCTTTTAATTCTGTAAGACGGGACTATCTCTCAAAGGCGGTCTTAAAGCATTGTCCCCAGTTATCGCATTACTTCAACCAGGCGTACCGTAACGCCTCCTGCTTGGTTCTCCCAGATGATGTCATAGCTTCGGCTACGGGACTGCAACAGGGTGATCCTTTGGCTCCCCTATTATTTTGCCTAGGCATTAAAGACCTAGTCGACTCCCTCAACAGCCCGCTGAATGTTTGGTACCTTGATGATGGCGTGCTAGGAGGCGATGCGGACATAGTTGCTGACGACGTTCGGCGCGTGCTTGATTTTCGTGCAAGCTCAAGTTTAGAACTAAACCCAGAGAAATGCGAGATTTATGTGACAGGCAGCAGCACACAGACTCCTGACCTTGACACTCTACAGACCTTATTGCCGGGATGTAAGGTAACACTTGACTGCGACCTGGAGCTGCTGGGAGTCCCGCTTCGACCGCAAGGGCTCACGCGCGCACTGGCAAAGTGGCAAAACAAGCTAAAGGACGTCGCCGACAACCTCGCCCCGCTTGGTGCCCACCGCGCCCTTTTCTTACTCCGATCTTCGTTTTCAGCTACCAGGGTCACCCATCTTCTCCGCGGAGCGAACCTAACAGAACAAGTAGAGGATCTGCGTGCATTGAACGAGTTGACTGTGAACAGCCTCGAGTCTCTTCTCAATCTATCGCTGGCACCTTCCGCTCGAAAGCAGGCTCAACTACCAATCTCGAAGGGGGGCCTGGGAATCCCGGATCCGCTCGTCTCGGCTGGGCCAGCGATAGTCTCTTCCCTCTTCCGGTCAGAGAGCAACGCCACTGCACTATTAGACGAGGCCGGTATTGTTCAGTACAACGAACTCAAGGGACGCTTACATGAAGAACTAAAGACAGTATGCAGGGGCGTTCCGGATAACCCTTTGAGCCAGCGGGACTGGAGCGCGTTCTTATACGACGAAGCGTATTGCAGCTTACTCGCAGGTGCTGCCGACAACTCCACGAAGGCTCGCCTCCAAGCGGTCGCTGCCAAGGGATCCGGAGCTTGGTTGCATGCAGTTCCCAGCGCCCCACTGGGCACTCTCCTGGACAATGAAACAACAAGAATTGCGACAGGTCTTCGTCTTGGCTGTGACCTCGTCACTCCTCATCAATGCAGATGCGGTCAACCTGTAGACGAATTAGCGCATCACGGTTTATCGTGCATCATAAGCGCCGGACGGCGGGCCAGACATGCCGGTATTAACGACACCTTCAGCCGAGCGCTTCGATCATGCGGATACCCCTGCATTCTAGAGCCCCAAGGTCTCTCCGCCGTAGATGGTAAGCGCCCAGATGGGATGACCCTTACCCCTTTCAGTAGGGGAAAGATGCTTGTTTGGGACGCCACAGTCACCGACTCATTAGCACCCTCAATGGTCGGTGGCGGGGCGGTCTCGGCAGGCTACGCTGGCAGTCTAGCCGAGACAAGAAAGCTTGCCAAATACGCTTCCATCGGATACCCACATGAGTTTCAGCCGCTAGCATTTGAAACCCTGGGCGGCCCAGGCAACATCACCCGCAAACTTCTCCACAGAGTCGGCGAGCAGTTAAACCTGGCAACTGGTGATAAGCGATCTGCAGGTTTCTTGAGACAACGTCTCGATCTCGACGTTCAACGCGGGAATGCTGCGTCCGTCCGGGGCACACTACTAATGTGGTCTCAGCCCACTCTTTACGAGATTGAGTAACATTTACGGCGCACACGTTCTCGGGAGACAATTGTCGCTCCATTGGCATTAGCAGAGTCTTATATAGGCCTTTCTACGCTCAAAGTAGTCCCGCCTGGCTTGCAGTAATGATGGTGCTTTGGCGCTCTTGCTTGGCGCAGGAGTTCGAGCACTTCAACGTGGGTTAGGTAGCAGGCTCGAGAGTACCACGGGCGTGATCTCTTCTGCCACAACCTTTTCCACTTCACTGCACTTCTCATCATCCTCTCCAGCTGGTCACCGGTGGTATCGATGTCAGCGCTTACCTCAAGACCGCCCACCGCTCTGTCCAAAAGAGATAGATTAATCCGTCTCATTGCAGACCAGCGCGGCGGATTGTGTCGGTCTCGCCAAATACCGGGAACATCGACAACGGCCAACACTGGTTGGTGTTTTCGGGCCGCTTCATCGAGAACATCGAAGCTTTCAATTTCACGGCTGACAAGGTTGTGAAACAACAGGTCGATAGTGCTGCTTCCATTGTGACTTAAATATGTATAGTCTTCGCGCGCGTTTGCACAGCTTAGACCAATATTTTCCATCACCTGAAGCAGCACCTCGCCTTTATCATCGTTGGCCCCACAATCGATTCTGGCTTTGAAATCACCGCCGACGATAGTTGGCATGGTCAGGTTTAACTCTGAAAGGTTTATATATATATACACATATATAAACAAATCCCGGATGTTCCTCGCTTATATATGCATATTTATTTATTCGCCCCTTGGATACATACACATGTATCCTCTTCTGCAGGTCTCCGTCAAGAAAACGTGATTTTCTCGTGGCCGTTATACCCGACGTTAAAAACGCTTTTAATTGTCTCCGATGGAGAGTCATGCTTGAAACTCTCCACAGGAAGAAAACTCGTTGTATCGTCTTAGAGTCATATAGAACTACCTATATGACCGGACTATTTAGTTCCAAGGAATGGCCTTCAGTATGACTGGAGGGGTGCCACGAGAATCTATACTTAGCCCCTTGCTAGCTTCCGACGAGGTGCTACGGCTGGGAGACCTTCTCCCATGTGCCATGTTAGTTGCGAAAATCAGGGCTTGCCCTGTCAGTAGCGAGGCAATTCTTTTGGTAGGCCGGGGAAAGTGCCTCGCTCTTTACCTGCGCCTCAGTAACAGAAAGATTAATATCGTAAACCTGGCAAGAAATCTCGGAGTATTCCTTGATCGGGATCTCCTAGGCACCTATCAGTTGCGCCGACCAACGGAAAACTCCTTCAAAATTGCCACTGACTTCGCACGGAACACCTACGGACGAGCGCCGTCGTCTGTGGGAACCCTATACTCAAGAAGGAAGACGGGCAACGACGAAGAATAGCCCTATGGCAGGAGGAGTGGGACGGTGAGGAGGGTGCGCGGATTTCCGGAAATCTGTATTAAACATCATAGAATAGTTAAATCGACCCGGGAGAGAGCTAATCTTTTTTACCACCCAGGTCCTGACATAACATGGGGACTTCCAGTTCTATCTGTTCAGAACCAGAAAGGCTACCAGCCCCACATGCATCCACTGCGGCAATGGACTTGAGGACACCCCAGAACACACCATTCTGAGGTGTCGACTCTGAGTATGGACGGAGCAGTGTGGCCCTTCTACGCTTTTAACAGGACCAACGCCAAACATACTGGAGGCATGCCTGCCCAGCATCTTCAAGCTAATGCAGGAGTCTTTGCCCCAATGGCTAGAAGTGACGAACATTTTTGAGAATATACCTAAAGTACTTCACTATGCGCACTTCTCGGGCCTCCTGGGAAGAAGCTAGACACGAGTAGACTTGCACCTCCCCCGATTGTTTGAAGTATTTGCACATGTAATTCCCGGCTGGGAGGATGGGAAAATGACTCGTTCTTAGTAAGTTGGGGTTCTACACTACCGGCCCACCCTTGCAGACGAGTTTCCTGCAGTGTGTGTGCAAACCAGTTACTCCTCTACACAAAAAAGATACCATGTTTGTATTAGGTATTGGGGTAGCATCTTGGGTAGCATGGGATCCTTGCTAGAGCCAGAGACTGTGAACTAAAGCTTGCATGCAACTGAAGAAAACATACACTACTGTGTGATTCATGAGCTTTGTCAGAAAATCATAGATTTGTTGATTGACTACAGGAAAAACGATTCAGTTTCGCCTTAACAATACAACTTAGGATCATATGCCACAAGCGATGTTACTATCATTGAGCATGTAGATCTGAACAATTTGCCTCTGAATTACATGTAGAGTCAGCGCGGGTTGTAAGCCTAACGTGATCTGGTGCTAACCAGATGTCGTTAGGCTTACAAACACACGTCATGTTCAAACAGCAAGCGCGAACAAGAACACATGGTTCTTTCAACAGACTTTTTGACACTAAGGTCATCCGGACCAGTGGCCGAGCTTGCGTTAAACATCCACGCCCGAACAAGCTCTCTAAGCGCCCGTTTTAGGTGTTTTTGTCTAAAAGTCGATATAGCGGGACGTCTTACAGAGTTGAAAGCATTCCTCAAATCCAGCTTCACGAGAAGCCCGGGTAGTGAACGTTAATCGATAAATCCTCGGGCGGCATTCACGGTGACCTCGGCCCCGACATTTGCGGCAAAGCCAAGCTAGTGGGGACACCTCACTTCGCGAACCCTTTTTCTGGTTGGATAACAGGCAATTTTTGCGGCTAGCCTGCGCAAGGTGTAAGAGCACGCGTGTGGCCTCACTGACCCGTCTTTCTTCTGTGAGGCAAAAAGTCTAGCCTGAAAGATTATAGACCGCAGTTGGAGGGACCCCAAAGAAGTAAGTCCCCGAGTTTGGCCAATACATCCGCCAGCCGACCGGCTGTGTCCGCCATTGCCGGGGATAGTAGGCTTATTAGCAATCGTGGTCGGATAAAGTCAATACCCCCGGCGGAACTTAGGGCGAAACTTGACCGCGGCTATAAGTTCTTCTTCTAACCTGGTACATAGGTATCTTCAATGATGCGAGCGGTCTGCAGTATGTTGTTGCCAATCGGTGTGGGGCAATTTGCGATTGAGCTAGAAAAGGCCAATGGATGTTTTGGCTGCTATATGTCTCGTGAGCCCTCTTCTTGTGTATTGCCCATTGCATATAGGGCAAGCTGTTTGCTGTAAGTATGCCGTCAACCCAGTTAACCCGCCACTGCATATATTGTCGAGGTCTTGTTGCAATATACGTTCGAGGCTTTTCAACAATTGCAAACGCTGCAGGAGGGGTTCTAAGGCCTGTACCAAAGCCTTTAGCTGGCCCTGCAGGCCACGCGGAGATTGGTGCTCGGCGTGGTGTTGCACTGTAGGAGTGGCCCTGGTGCAGGCAGTAGCAGCTGCGAATCAGAGTCGGGAGACTAAGAAATTCCGCGATTTACGTTTGCGTACGTAGGTTACCCCTTGGACGTTGCTGTGGCGTGTCAGATTGGGGTGTGGGGTTTGGTCGCCCATTGGTGATCCGATCTCTCTCCATCTTTTCTCTCTCTCTCTCTCTCGCTCTTTATATATATGTATATATATTTCACATGTTGGAAACGATGGCGCCACTAGTGCTGCAAACTTTGCTGCTAACGTGGAATCAGCCTTTCGGATAGTGGCGGCAGCGGTGTAACTAACCTTTGCGGGTCGGGCGTGGCCGATTTGAGAGGCGGCAAGTTGATGCTAATCAGATTCAGCGAATGTTTCCAATGAGTACCCCCCCCCCACGCCGGCATAGCAACAGCAGCAGCTATAGAGGGAAACCACCAGGAGGCGGACATCCGAGGTCACAGCGCGGCTACCAGCAACGACATTGGTGTACCGCATCACGCTCCGATTTTTCGCGCCCTCATTTTCGTTTAGCGAGCGAGCGGTAAACGACCCAACCATCGCGCCCTGCTGGACTGTTTGTCTCATACAGCGAGTGACAGGCGAAAAGTTCGTTCCAAAAGAGCATCACCGCTTATTGGGCCTGCTGTCACTTATCGCGATGCAGTCTGCCGAAAACTGCGCTATATATATATATATATATATATATATATATATATATATTATATATATGTATATATATATATATATATACAGACACCCAGTAGTACACAAACGTAGCTCGTTTTCTCGCCTCTGCTGTGTTAACCACCTTAGAGCTGTGTCTCATCTTGTTGCCATTTGATGCGAGCGTAGTGCAATTAAGCACATTCGTGTGCAAAGGCACTTCCGTAACAATGCATAATAGACGATGATATACGCCAAACTGGCGCATCAAACGTGTGTCCGCATGCACGTAGCCAGCGTGACACGTTTCGATGCCGTGGCAGATAGAACGTCTAGAGTGTTACTGCTACCACTGCTTTCTTGTTGCTTTGAAGAGCAACCCACTATAGATGCTTCTACCGTTTTGGCGGCCTTAAATGCTCTTAAAATTGGTTGGTCTCATGAACGCTCCTTGAGATGCATGCTCGTCACTTACTTTACGCCTGGCACAATAGCCGAGCGCTCACCTATTTAAAATGCATCTAATAAGTAAAACATGTCTGAGGCAATGTTAATTAGCGTACCCCACCACGCACCCACATACCCTGGGGGCGAAAAGAGCGAACGCTTTGTTCATTAGTGTCAACGTTGAAGAACGTTGTTCTTGTCAGAAAACGTCTGCTGTCTAGACATTGATATGGCGGTCACCACTGGAGCTTCGTTCTGGAGATCTTATAATTACTGTACGCGAAGTAGGTACGTGCGCGCCGGCTCTCCATAACGCTGCTTTCTGTGGCCCGGATTTGCTACGTCTTTCTCCATTTCAGCTCATATATGGGCTAGATCTAAGGCCATACGATCCGTTGCCGGCCGCTGCCACAGCGACTTGCTTGTGACCGCTGTGCGTCATCATGTGAGCTGTCACTTCGGGTCAGGAAGCTCGTCGGGAAGCTTTGAAGCTAATTACTATAAGTGTCCAATCTTGTCGTCCTGCTCGTCTCCTACCAATCCCAATTCATATCCCAATCCCCACATCGCTCTCTCCTTCCGCTCACCCTCCCACCCCTCTCCTTCCGTCGGACCCCTAGCCATTGTACCCACTCGAATCACGAGGCAGTTTTGCGTTCCGTCAGTGACCGCTCATCGACTCAATGAGATGAACGCATTGTGTTTATACCGGCGGCGGCGACAACTCGAAGTGTTCAGCGATCAGCTGTCGTGAGGTCAAAGGTGAGTTTGGTCACAGACCGTCCTATCAAGTGTGTGTCCTGACGTAGCGTTGTTTGCCCTCGAACGGTGTCGTCACACAGACGTCTACAGCTCATTTCAGACAATGTTAATATTCCAGTCATCGTCGACTTAGCTCATCCACGAACGAGAGAACGGGGGAAGTGGCAGGGCGTTTTGGAGACAACCTCGCCGCGACCGAGACCGCGCGTGAGACGACGGCTCTAGGATAAATTTTGCTGAGATACTGTAGCTCTGACATGATATCCAAAAATTAATTTACCATAGGTGCGGCATTCTGTCTAGCAAATTTAAGAAACAGTACCGAGCTCGGGGGTGGGGTGCGGGGAAGCCGTGTTTTGCGGGTTTGCGAGGCTCACACTCGTCACGCAGTCTGCTAGTAACACATGTGTATTATGCATTCTCAAAACCTCCTTTAATGAAAAAAATCAAATGGAGGTGAGACATATGGCTAAGACGAAACACCTGAATTAGAAAGGATTTCACAGAAACGGGTTCCCAAATAGACGGCAGGCGACAAGCGAGAGACTATCTGTATGTTTCGCGTGGTGGTGCGATAGTTAGATAGAAGACGGATGACCACCGCAGTGAGTGGGAAATAATTTTTCGATGGAATCTTAGCTCTCATCATTTTGAACGCAAGGAGGGTAACACGCATATAATATATTGGATTAATCGAAGGGAGCTCGTACGCGACCAACAGATCAGCTACAAAACATCTGCTTCTCCTGTCGAATATTATTTGGGCCCTACGAGATATTCCTATATAGACCACCAAACGGGAAGAGCATGCCATAATCCCGGCAATAGCAAAGCTTTTTAGTTTTTTGTCTTCTGAGTACGATCGTTATCTATACAGGCCACACCGAAGAGAGTTATGACTCTCGGGCCGCAACCTCCTCCAACTGTTTCCCCGTGCTATCTAAAGACCGTCGGACGGCGCAAAAATACAGCACATGGAGATGGAGCACCGAGCAGTGCAATATTTAGTGGTACAGTGCCCAACGCTGTAGTGTTACCATCAGATAGCCTGAAGGCCGCCCATGCGACTCGCTCTCAAAAACACCTCCCCGACAACGAAAAATAGCATGCCGTTAGGCGTTAAGAGAAGGAAAATGTTACCCTAGACTGACCAACAGGCTGTTCGAGACGAAGCAGACAACAAAGACGATGATAACGATGGATTTACAGTTCGCACTTCCCATAAGAAGAAACGCTTAGCGGCCCGGGAGCTAAAACAGTTGGACAAGGTTATGTTTATTAATTATAGGTACTTAAGGTCGTCTTTCGCAGACAACCCACAGAAGGCATCGTTTTGGATCTCAACTTCAAAGAAAGATCACTGCTAGATTTGTTTAAGACAATTTACCCATTGTCCTCAGGAAGTAGAATTTCTGGTAGCAAATCAAGTATCGCTGTTTGGACTTCTAACGTAGAGTCAAGAACTTCCTTGAACATTAAGTAATTCATTCATCAAGTAATTTCACAGAGGCGGAAGTCCCCTAAAAATTCAACGGAAACATTTACTTAGCGGACTGAGTTATACTTATTTTTGTCCGACAAGCACGTCGCACGCCCTAGTGCTTGAATCGCACCCATTTATGGTCTGCTTTAAGTGCCTCTGACACGATTATATAGTATATAAGTCAGTGTGGCCTACAAAAAATCTGTCGTAAATGCCGCAATGAATGGCATATAGCTGCTTCATATTGAAACACGCCTCGGTGTGTTAATTGTCATGCACCATATCCTGCTGGCGTCTCTTCAAATCCGAGACTTTTCTTCCTTGGGGAGAAGAGTAGACTCATAAGTGAGGTTTGTACACACCAACACGCGAAAGTAAATCACCACTGCAGCACCCAAAGAAGAATCCTGAAAATGATTGAATTATGAGAAATTATGGGAAAAAAACGGCGTGTGCCGGTCGATATCGCTTTTTGCCAAAAAGCATATGCTGTTGCAGTTAGATGTAGAGCTCTCTCTGATGACATAAGCCCATTAATAATTTTACCTAGGGTTAAGAACCACAAACAAGGAAGACACCTTCGCTGCAGTTCGATCCTTTCTAAGAAGTTCCTCAGCAGGATTGGACGTTATCCGTCGGAGGCTACTAGCCGAATTGCTGTCCCCAAGTGGGTTTCTCGGTCAAAGTCGGGGTGGATATAGCAGTCCATAGAACTCGCTCTTCCCTGGCCTTCAGGATTTGTCCTACGTACTTGCTCAAGCGGGATTTTTCAAATGCTTTCAATACGATAAGGAGAGACCACTTGCAGGACCCAACCCCAAACATGTACAATTATGTCAAGTTCTCACGTAGACGTCCAACCTGCCTTGTAACGTCTCACTTAATAATATCGTTTAAGACATGTATACAACGAGGACACTCCCTTGGCCGACCCTTGTTTTGCCTGGAAGTTAATGATCAAATAATTACTATCAGCCAATATGGTAACTAACCTGCTCAACGTCGAGCTGGACGATACAGCCAAATGACAGATTTTCTTTTCAATAGCTAACGGGAACCTTAGCTTATCACACTTGGCAATATTAACATTCTCTGCAATAGTTGCTGCCACTTATCAGGTTTCCGGCAGGATCTGGGAGCTCCTTGACCAACCCGGTCAGCTCGAATTTACCTCCATGCGAGATCAAGTCACGAGCAGCTTGGTTGAGGTTCTTGAAACTTCACCTAAATATATCACATCTCAGAGTGAATGGTCGATCAATCTGTTCGTTTACTTACTGATCACGCTATCAATGACTCGACTAGGGCTCGGTTTTGAGCTCCCTCTGCAAATCGACAAGCGATTGGCTGCACGCTCCACACAGTGCGCCATGAGGAGCTTTACTGGGCGACGCAATAAAAATAATATATGTTGTCTTCCGACCCGGTAAGCTCACCCTCAGATATGCCGATGCCGGACCCTCATATGGGACGTCACTGTAAACGACTCACTTTTTCCTCAATGGTCGGCTTCCGTTCACTTAGAGCTGGTCACGCCGCGACCCTAGCACAAAACAACATGGTAAACGAATACGCCGAGTTGGCAAAGCCCCTAACTGCAGCCCAGTGGTCTTTGAGACCTTGGGACCACCGGGCCTCCTAAGTGAGAAATTTCCTACTAAATTACGCAAATGGTTAGAGATAACTACTGGAAATAAGAGAACCGCACAATTCTTACGTCAGAAACTTTCCATTGAAGACTAGCGGGGCAACCCAGTCTCAGTTCTGCTCGCATATCGCTTGCTGAATGAAGGATAAGACCAGTGTTGTTCTAGGTTGAAAATTAACACGTTCATTTACACAGATGTAATATGAATTAATTAATAAAAAAACATAACAACGCTTTATTTGCGGGAGGGATACCTCCACCTGGAGTATTAATATGTTCATCAATATGTCTTCTCAACGCCGCAATAGAATAACACTTTGATGCTAGAGCAGCCAGGTGACACTGCCATTACACGGTTTCATATAGGTTTAGGCCCAAACATTTGGCCGTATGAGACTAAGCGAGTTGTGTACATCAAATAGGACTTTCTGCACACTAACGATTATTTGAGGCATAAAAAATTACCAAACCGGGTTTGCTGTCGTTTACAACAAGACCAAAAACTAGTCTTTTCAATGCAAACAAGGGCATGTGTATCATTGTTAAGCTTGGCCGGCCCAAAACGAAATGGCACTGAAAAGTCACCGATATTATTCGCCGGAATCCTTAGCAGGATAAAATAAGAAAAATCGTCATCGAAAACGTAAAGCTTAAGTACTAATGTGTGCCGATATTGGCTTCCACCCAAATTGATTCAACATGACCAGTATTAACTAATTGCAATATTCTCGAAAGTTTCGAATAAGCAATTAACCAAATATATAGAGCGATAGTCGGCAGCCCGAGTACATTCTCCCTTGCTCTTGAATAAACGCTTGCGTCCTTTATCTGGCTGGAAACGAACCATTGTTAATAGATTCATGTGAGCTATTGACGGAATTATTGCCAACGACAACGGCGAAACACAAATCGTATTCGCAGCAGAGCCGGTTACAGAATGCATCAAAGGCAGAGTCTACGTTAGCTGCATCGTCGACTTCTAATCAGTTAGTGCTCTATGTATGACTAGCAAACAAGACTACGGAAGAAACAAAATCATGTCGCCGCATGGGAAATGACGCTTGAGGAACACTACTCACTGCTAGTATCCTAATAGCAAACAAAAACAGGCAGAGATTACAGAGAAAACGTCCTCCAGAGCATCGATCAGATAACTTCTGTGAGTGAAATGACGAGAGTAGAATCCAAAAAAGTTGGAAATATGTGTTAGTCAAATTCAAACTGCCTGGACCGTACCATCGCTTAACGGCGCACTTTGTTTCTTGCAAGGGTCTGCCTGCAAGCTCCTGCTTTTGGATGACGACGCCTCTATAAAAAAAAACTAGATTTAAAACGCCACACGCCGTGATGACGATGGGCACTGGCTGCAACATGTCCAGTCCAATAAACTTAGTCTCCGTCTTTTATGCTGTGAATCCGCGTGGGAAGGTTTTAGAAGGGATTTCAATGACCGAGGCAACTGTGTGTTTTCTCCGCCTCGCCGTTAACTACGACCATAGAGGGGTGAGACAACCTAAGCCCTTGTGTTTAGATCCTAGCCATTGGTAGGTCATTTCCAAAACAAAGACACATGGCGGGGTGGAGGGGCAAAGCTGAGCTGGAAGGCCTCGGCAGGCCCTGTCGACTTGAATGACACAATAAGCCTCTTGCTGGTGAATTGTTGAATGTCTTCCAGTTTCTGTGGTAGATTGATTATGACACAGATTTCGTCGACAACAACGGCGGTGACAGCGACTTGGCTGGATGAGACAATCTTATTATCTCTTCTAGATGCGGTGCTATAGAATTTAAATCTTGCGGAAAATTCGTTGCCTTACTATAATGTGTATGACTCGCATTGTGTAGTAAATCTCCGTTATTTTTATTCACCACTTAATAGCCGACACGATTGTTAAATATGCAGTCGGAGAACGGCAAACACGACTGCATTTAGCGTCAAATGTATTGCAAACATTTAGGCATTAAGCTTATGTAGGATCGCTAAAATTGCACAATTGCTAGCATGGAAAGCATACTTGACCTTACGACGAAAGCTAGGGAGATGCTCAGCTATAAAAAAGCTAGAACGAGGGAGATGATTTTGTGAAGGTTTACTATATATATCAAATGCATGAGGTGCGCCCGGCACTGCGGAAGGTAGGCGCACCTGTGTTTAGAGCAACAAGGTCCTCGGCAGCCAACCAGTTGAGAATCCTTAGCCCGATTCGGTTGGTTCTGGCAGAGCCCAGCGTCAAAGTCACCAGTTATAACTAGAAGTAGGAGTGGTTAAAGGAGGACGACACGTCGTATAAAAGCCTGTTAAAGTGGCCTTTCAAGTGACCGCTATTTTGTCTAAAAATACTGAGCTAGCTACGAGGTTCCAGTACGATGCACATCGCTTTATCGGTGTCCGAGAGCCGGTCCGGGAGACAATTTTCCGCTCACTAGATGTTTGATTTGCTTAGCAGGAGCAGGTCGGCTCCTGACCTGCTGCGTACCTCTTGGATCATGTTATGGGCATCTATGCTGCGGTTGCAGTTTAGTTGGAGTAGTTTATAAAATGGGAGTTACTTGCTTGGATGCTTTTGAAGCCCTAGGGTCCCAAAAAGGTGATGCTTGTGCCCTCTTGCGACTTCATTGGATAACCAGGGTAAAACCTTCGGTGTCCGCAGCGCTGACATGATGGCACAGCGATCCACTCCAAGATTGGGGAGGAGGACTACCCCAGGTAGATGCGGTTAAGGTTTAGAGCCCCGGCGGTATTAAAGAGGGGGGGGCACAAAGACCAGGGACGTCCACCGTCAACGGCCAGCGGTCCCTCGATAGGCGACGCCCTGCGGAGGGCAGCCACGATGTCTCGTGATTAGGGCCTGAAGAAAGGAGCTGGCTCCTCCCTCTGCCACCACCAACCGCACGTTGATTTACCCGACGGTTGGGTCCGCCCTGGAACCCAGCTTCCTCATCATCTTTGCCTAGGTCTTGCCTTCCTTCTTTTTAAAAGAAAAGTTGTTGTCGTGCTGAGAGAGCGTTTGTTGCCGTTTTTAGCGCCGTTACGCCAATTGTTTCGTTTCCGTTTCACTCTGCTGAAGAGGTTCCATTTGAGTTTCACAGCGGCTTAGCCCCACGCCCTTCTGTCGCACATCCACCCACAGAATACTAAAAAGACCACTGAATTTCACCGACCACTATTGTATCTCACTTTCTAGGTTACCCTTCGTGCGCTCACACAGAAAGCATGATCTTTTGATGCTTCGTAAACAAACGTCCGCACTCTTTGGCGCTAAACCTTAGCGACCCTTCACTCCAAAGATTTCACTAATGTTTACAATTTCGAAGTAACGGCCTATCTAATACATTGGTCAATATAGCAAATAAGCTTGGACAAAAAACAACTGGTGGTAAGGTTGGCTTCTCAATTCACATTGGCACCGTTTGCGCTTAGTACGCTACTCCGTGTGGAGGAGGAACAGGCTTCTCGAATATAGCCGCGAATATAGCATGCGCGTGAGAAAGTCAGACGGAAGTCTTTGCAAGCGATATATATATATATATATATATATATATATATGCTTGCGTTACGCATGTTCCCACAATATACTCGCTTCAAATACTCCATTGACGAGTAGTGTAGACTTTAGAAGCATATTCGCTAGGTCCGGCCATCACCCACTGTTTGTAAGTTCAGACCTGCTTCGAGGGACAGCTATGCCGATCACGAGACGGGCATGCCTCGCCATTCCAATTATGTCATACTGTGTGTGTACCAACAATACCGGAGCACGGTGACTGGCTGAACAGCTTGTTGCCTTCCGAATTACCATCGAAATTCTTTAGCTTTGGCTTGCTAGCTGATGTTGAGCTGCTGGCAGCGCTGGTCTGCCTCCTCCAATGTCTGCAGCGGCCGCCTAGCTTTTCCCTGTCGGTCTCGACACTTTATGCCTGTCGTCTCGTGGTCGCTACCTTTGTCGTCACTGCTGTCTATCGCCTACCATTTATGGCGTACCGGGGCAAACGCCGCGCTGTGTTTCTTGTTCCTGTGTCCTGCCTACGCAGCGAAGCAAATCCGGCTGCTATCGTCTGCTGGTAACACGGCCTTCACCCCTCACCTCGTCAGCTAGCTCACGGCTATCAACACTTCGGCAAACAGACACATGCATTTGGCTACAAAACTTATATCCATTTCATCAAGTTCAACAAAATGTCCTAAAATTTCCAACAACAAAATTTGCACTACAAATAATCGCGATTGATTTCGATCCTTCGCTTTCTTTGCGTAAAAGCGACGAAGCTACCTGACATGTATACTGTATGTGTCATCTTCATATCTGTCGAAAAATAGAAGTTCACCGATGTCTTGAATCGAAATTTAGTTACGTTCTGCGATGGAAGAGCTCTCAACAACCTCTATTACATGGCTGGAACAGTACAACCATCAAATTTGGGCATATTGTAACGCCGTAGGCATAACACTGCTATCCTGTGCTATAGAGATAATAAAAGGAGCCCAAAAACTGTATACGTATGGCAACATCATACAATGCATAGGTATTGACTCCTCCCTAGAGACTGTAATTCCGAGGTAAAGCAGTCTAATGAACGACTAGAATGCGGCCTTCTAATTGGTGCCTGCAACTCAGCAAAGGTGCTCTGAGTCCCATGAGTTTAATCAGTACAAATTAAATGCGGAAAACATAATCGTCAGCAAAGTCAAAACCTCCGTCTTAAAATAACTCGTATATATATATATATATATATATATATAGGGAGATCGGCCAGTTGTATTACCGAAACCACTAAGGTCTTTCTGTGTCGCTATGCATCAGCTGCAAATAAGTGGCTTCGTTTATTTTTTGAGTTCGAATCAAAGAAGTGAAGCAAACGAGGTTCGGCACATTTTAAGGAGCCGAAAATGTTTTCGTATTCGGCAACAAATCCGCATCAAATTCTGTGTTAAAAACTGAATCACAAGTTCTAAAGTAATGGATATATTACTCTCGTTTATCGTAATCAAGACGTGTACCGTTTGCAACGGACGCGAAGGGCCGAAAACGACTCCCGTTCGGGAAGGCCTTCGACGTCTATACCAAACGAAAACGTTAGAAAAATACTTGTGAATACGAAAAAATACTTGTAATAAACTTGTGATTACATTGTAAAAGTCTTGGCCTATGTTGCATGCGTCAGAAGACTGGCAGCAAAGTTCGTTCCAAAAAATTTGAACTTCCAGTAAATAAAAGCCTGTCGGGGAATGTTCGAATTAGATCCTCGGGCAGTACCAGAAAATCTCTAGATTGCTTTAGAGAGTCATTAAGAAAACGAGTCATATGTATATAGCCATAAGACATCAATAATAAAACCCAATCCTCCCAGCGGTGCTTACAATGAAAGAGTCGATCAAAGAAATTCAGACAGGGCATCCAACACCAAAGTTATTTTGACTGTTATTAGGTACGAGAAAATTATTTTCTACGCGACCTGGTTCTACGTTCCATGAGGATTACTGCCGCAAATTTTTACGAAGATTACACGAGAGCATCCAACGCAGGAGACTAGATAAAATTGCAGGAGCAATTAAGCTCGAATCTGATTTACGCGTTTGATAATTGTTTCAAAAACTGGGAACAAGGTGGCAAAAGTACACTGCAGCAGGTGGGAGCTCTTTTAAAGGATACGAAACCAATTCAGAAGATTAAGTAAATATTATTTTTCATGTTATTTCATAAATATACTATCCGAACTTTTCGGTTCGCCCTCGTATATATATCTTCCGGACACACATAAATACATATAAATGTGTACACACATGATATATATATATATATATATATATCATGTGTGTACACATTTATATATATATCATGTGTGTACACATTTATATGTATATATGTGTGTCCGGAAGAGGAATTCGTGGGACGTCTGGATCTGATGTTCGGGTTTCCTACCTCACCAAACGAACAGAATCATGACCGAAGTTACTCAAGCGGATTAGAGCTAATCTAATTTCGGCCAATCAGCGGCAGCGCAGGCAGGCAAGCAGACGGGCAGGTTGAGATTCTAAACGCGCGCCCCTTCGGTATCGTTCACCGCGCCCGCCTCGCTCATATAAGGAGCGCTGGAAAGAGCGACTTTAACAGGGCAAAGGTCCGCAGAGGATCCTTTGGATCCTTCATCTCTGAGATCCTGGTTTCTCTCCCGAGGTCTTTCGTCCTGTCTCTGTGCTGCGCTCTCGCCAAGACGGCACACAGGCGAGCGGAGCCTGGAGACGGAGAAACCGTCGAATCGAGCTTTTGCTTTTGGACGACCACAGTTGAACGGTAAACGTGTGCCTATTGACAGACAGTTCGCCGGCGAGAGATCACGACCTTTCGAGCCGCGTCTGACATGGCCCGGGACTCTGGCTCTGACTTATCGGCCGTGATCTGAAGTCTGCTTGCGGTCTTGCCGTCACATTTTGACCGCGCCTCTAACGGCCGCACTCGAACATTTTAGATAAGATTTGACCAAACCCCTTCGGTTTCACTTCGTTTTAGTCGCAGAGATGCTTTCGAGTAGCTTGTGACATGTGACGTAGCGTTGACCGCTGCCCAAAGTAAGCGATTGCAAACTTTATCTGATGCAACGTTTTTGTATGTTTTTATCAGTCGTTTATATTGGCCTCGCTTTATAAAAAGTATGGTTACGGTTACGCTATAAAAGCTCCAAAAGCGAACTTTTTTAAACCTTTTGTCAAGCGGCTGGGGTCAGCCAAATTATACCCTGTAAAAGGAACGCCACGTAATTTCGAGACATTGAGGTGGGAAGAAACACGGATTTGGTGAATGCGAGTTCCACATTAATTGCTGTAAGCTTCTAGTGAAGCACGTGTATCATGCATCCCCAAAACTGCGTATAACAAAAAAAATTACATCTTGACATCGGCAATAGGTGAAAAATAGGCAGATGAAAGATGCCTATCAAGGTAGCTAAAAAATATTTTCTGGGCTGACTCTCAGCCAAGATTTTACGTCTATGGGACTGCTTTTCGCATTGCTTTATAGACGGACGCCATAAATACAAATGTGCAACGGTGGGGCTCGAACCCGCGCATCTATGTGTCTCCTCCGGTCGCGAGGCGCAGACAAATGCACCACGCCACCGGGCTCGACGCCAATCAAGATAGCTACCAAAAGGATATCTAATTTTTGCTGCGGGTACCATCGATGACTCGTACTCATTACTAGTAGCAGACCGTCTGCTTCTTTTTTGAAGAACAGGCAAAATAGCGATACAATGCGCATAGCAAGACTCAACCTTACGACGTATTATATTCGCTTACGTCGCCTTGTATCCAGTTTAAGTTAAATCTGCTCTATTGATTCTTTCTGTATGATGGATAGTCGCACGCGTGTATATGTGTGTTTATGTAACGTTTTCCTTTTGCAGCCACTTACGAAGACAAGTAAAAAAAAAACATGATGCCTCTGTCATTATTGCCGGCGTATATTCTGGCTCGTTCCAGCACCATCTTACTTCTCCCTCTACCCTGTCCTCGCTCTCCGTGCTGCTGTTGCTGCTGCTGCTGCTTGGACTACTGTCTGGGTTCCGCTGCCATCTGGTTTGAGGCAGCAGCCGACGCTGAAGACGGTGTGTGGAAATCGTGTCACCCCTCATCGTCGAGAGGGTAGCGTCCGCTAATCAGATCGTCCGGTCATCCGTAGACCCGGTCCTTCTTTGCATTAGTCCTTGCTCTGCGCCTCTCCGAAATGTCCTGTGGGATCCGGATGTGCGAGCAAGTGTGTGCGGCAAACGTGTGTGTTTGTGCGTGTATACAGTGCATGCTCGGGAGGCGCCCAGCGAGCGCCGGTCTCTATACGGGCTCTGTGTCCATGTGCGGAGCAGTCGACTGGTGGAGGGTCGACGCCCCCAAGAAGGGGGTAGTAGTAGCGGCGTCGTCGTTGTCGTCGTCGTTGTCATCACTCCCGCCACCATGGACGCCGTCAACGCCAGCGTCAACCTAGATCTATTTCCCGCTGAACTCTGCCCGTTTGGAGCGTGCCTAGCCTTTTGTTGACCAGCCGTTCGGTCTGCTCGGGTACACTCTGTACAGTGAGGAGCTAGGTGCCTGTGTGTCTGTGTCACTGTTTGCCGCCTGCTTGCCTGTTTGTTTGTCCGCTAGCCACCCCCTTGAATCCGAACTCATTCCCTTTCCTCGCATCCAATTCCTAGTACGTCGCCCCCTCCCCCCACCCCCCCAATGATAAGTTCCACATCAACCACGAGGGCAGCTTAGCCCCGGCCAGCCCAGCGTAGCGTAGCGCAGTCTAACCACTACAATAAGTGCAACGGCTGCCGGAAAGCAACTCAGTCTAATTCGCCGGCATGTGGACAGCGTTAAAGTTGTCGTTGTTGTCGTCGTCGTCGTGTATTTGTGCTGGCCGTTCCATCACACTGGTTGGGATGTGTTGGGGAAAAGCAGAGTGTGCTGCCAGAGTATTTCCGTCCGGACGGCGCGCCGTCTCGGATTTTACTCGCCACCAATCCAGTCTCTAGTCTAGTCTTGGTTCTGCGTTAAACACATATGCGCAGACAGATCAGGTCCTGTAGCGCTGGCGGGGGAGCGGTCGTTCTAGGGCTCGGTCGTGGCCGTTGTTGCTATGCTTTCGTTTCTACTTTTGTTGTCGTTGTTGCTGTTGTTGTTGCTGTTGTTGTTGTTGCTGTTGTTGTTGTTGTTGTGACTGCTGTTATTGCTATTACAATGTAGCGTTTTACTTAGTCGTCATATAGACGCCATTTCTTCCCATCTAAATTAAACAAGACCGTTCTACATAAGTGTCAGTTCTCCTAGCGTGATTAGCACATGTGGCGAACAAAGCCACCAGAGGGTACAACGTTTCATCTACGAGCCCGACTCCCTTGTCGCGACGTATGCTAACTTCTTTATTTCGCAACAGTAGTACGACCTTTTTTTGATACTCATCCTATCAGATGTGCGTTTAAGGCAATCAGTCTGCTTCGCATATGATTGTGCTGGATGTGAAACTGTGTCTTCCACGTGAGCGTGTATGCTCTAGCTTGCAGGAGGAGCGCCGGTCGTTCTCAACACACTCGGCTCTGATCGACGTAATACACCGCCTCACCGTACGATCGTCATACCGAGCGGCTGCTCCGACCCTAGGTGGTCAAAGCAACCGCTGGCCTTGCAGAAGACCGCAAGCTGGCTATCGCGAGCTGGAACAGGGGTGACATCGTTCGACCGGTCGCCTTTGAAACATTGGGCCCAATGGGGGAAAATCACAAGGAGTTTTCTGTTAACTCTCTGGAACTGGAAACCAGAGTCGCTGTGGTGATAGGAGAGTACTTTATTCTACAAAGAATATCTGTTGAAACTCAACGCAGCGACTCCGCGGCGTTCGTTGCCCACGGCTAAGGTATTCGTCGTTCGGCCGTAGCCAAATAGAGTCGAAGTTGAAAACTCGTGTGTAACTAAATGAAAAATTAAATGTATGTGTATATTTTAATAAAGCTCAGCTAGCAGTAAACCACAATGAGTGCCTGATTTGAAGCGTTCAGTGAAAAATAATCTGAGGAATGCCAATAATATTTTAGGCCGCTCTGTACTAGTGACGTTGTAATAATAATTAACTGGGCCGTCAAGTGTGCCGCCGAGTGTGTCGATGCGGTTACATTACGCCGGCAAATTGCGTGCCGGTTTTACTATTTTCTCTTCTGTGGCAGACTAATGAAATAGAGCGATAAGGTCAGTTATGTTTTATCCCCCCCCCCCGCTAAATCTGCGCAAGTGTGAGAAGATCTGGACCTCCTACGTCATGTTTTGAATGCCAACGGACAAAATAAGTGCGAATAACTAACGCCAGAGTATTATCTTCAGTTGCTAGGTTCTGCCAACCGGCATGACCTAATCGATTCAGCGATTGCTCATGTGTACTTAAAGTTAGCATACTCCTGCAAGTAAAAACTTGATTTTCAGATAAAGCAACTGGTAGGTTATTGTAAGAAAGGCTGCTTACAAGTGCTTAAGATGGATATATTGATGTTAAGTTGATGCAAACCTTATTGCCGTTTTTTGCCAAAGGCGGAAACACGAATATGCGAGTTTATTTAACCCTCAATATATACCTCTCCCTCTTTTAATGACACCTTACCAAGGATTACCCTGGTGCGTCTTTTTTTGGTTCATCTTTTGTAAAAGTCTTGTTCCCTAGAAGCGAATAAATGTTGTGTCTTATTTCAGACGCCCTCAAAAAACTTTGGAGATACTAAAACAGATGAAAGCCTGAAAGTAGGCAGAGTAAGATGGGCTAATAAATTTCTAACCTAGGTCGTATATTTTTTAAAGCTAGTGGCAGTCACATAGGGTCGCGCATTATTTTGGTGAAAGATTACTCATTTTCTGTTTGCGTGTTTCGGACACTCTAGGGAACATTTGTAGAATCGTTATAGCTCTTGGAGTAGAAATCTCTTAAAAGTTCAAAGTAAACGATGCTTTTGATATACCGCTAATAATACAACACGTTACTCAATTTGTGAAGAGCCAAAATACAGAGCACAAACGTTATTCTAGGTGTTTTTGAGCATCCTGACATAACTGCTAAATTAAATTTAGATCCTTTTACGAGTGGTAACAGTTGGACGTTGTCGTATCTTTAAATGCAAGACGTCCTATTCCAGCCAGGGTCCAGGGTAAAATCTCCACCGGGGAACTTCGCTAACCATTTTTGGCAGATCCGTTCATTGAGTGGGTCTTTCTTAGAGATGTTGTCTTGATCAACAGCGTTGGAGCCATTTTGAAACTCGTACAAGGAAATAATCTGAATATGCACTTCTGCATTCATCATTTCTCCGCTTTTTCAGAAATCAACTAAGCTTTTGGCGACAAAAGTGAAACCTATCAGCTGATGCAATAATGCTAGTTCTATCATTATCGTATCACCCATTCCCATGCGCTGCAAGGACCTAAAACGTATCAAAAACAAATAAAATACCGAAGCAAAAATAATAAGAGCCGAAATCCACAAAAGTTACTGGCGATATCTTTTCTTGAGTATCAACAGAGTCGATACCAAGTATTCTGCGTAAATGGCGTTCTGACCTGCACCGCCGGCTTCTATCGAATGTAGCCAGATTTTGCCGATTGTATTCTTTGGCTTTCAGACGCAAGAACTTCACGATGCGTGCAGAACCTAGCTTTGCTAGCTTGCGCTAGACATGCAGTATCTATAGTCACGCTAAGAATGCAGTATTCTTATTAACAAAAAAAATCATGAATGGATAAAGCGTTCACACCTTTTCTTTCTGTCCCGTCAATATGATTATTACGTCCGCTGAAGTACGGCCAGCCAGAAGAATGGTGGCGCCGCATACAAAATATCTGGCACACACCTATCGATCGCCACATTCGAAGATTCTTCTATAAGAGCTAAAGTGCGTGGAAGATGTCGCAACATCAAAACGGGGCAACCTCGCACACCGTTCAACCACAACAACAATAACGACAATTCCCAAGCGCTCAGCGTCACGTACAGGGGCCAGCCGCCGTCTTCTAGCGTCAAGACAAACGGTTTCAGCCAGACACGGCTGCCAGAATCCGCCTAGTATTACTGCACTCGCGGATGCCTTTAGAGAGAAGAAAGTTCAACGCATGCACACGCAAACAAAAGAAAGATGCGTTTTACTCACTCGCACACGGTGCAGCTCAGCCAGAGTGGATACGCAAGACATTCAAGTCTATATCTTGCTGCCCTATGGAATGTTCTGTTGCAGTGTATAAATATATATATATATATATATATATATATATAGATATATATATATATATAGTAAATTTCCCCTACTTGTCGCTTTTTCGGCTGCGTGCGCGCGGTCAATACTTGTGCAGCCTTTGTGTAATCGTGCGTGAAAAAAGCCTTTACCGGTCTGATGCCAGGGCATGCACGGGCGTAGGTCGGCAACAGTGACCGCGCTGGTTTCACTTCTGTTCATCTTCACGTTCGACCGGAGCCACGTATGGAAGACGCAACACGGTAGAGAAGCTCGTCTGCTTGCCCGCTTACCTACATCACGCCGAGGCACCGGTGCTCCGCCACTTTGAAAGTTGCTGCGGTCATGCTTTCAATGTGCGTGTGTGTGTGTATGTGAGTGAGATCGGACCTCGCTCAAACGACGTAGCCCAATAAACACCTGCCGCAGCTTGTAGTTGTAAAGCCGGCAGCAGTGCAAAGGATGAGATAACCCGTTTTCAAGAAACTCTGCTGAACTCTGCGGTTCAAACATGAATTAACCCTGCAATGGCAGACAGTCGCTTGACGCTACATATCGTAAATACAAGTATGGGTATATTTAGCTCTCAAAAAACAAGGCCACAAAGAACAAGACCCGGAAATTATGTTAGTGTAGGTGTGTTTACAGATACGTATGCACGACGCTCTTTAATGCTTTGAGTAAAGTGAGTTTTCAGTTATAAGTTTCGAATTACGATTCGAGGCAGGCATATACCGTACAGAAAAGGCGGTGCCAGAGCAATGCTTACCGACAGGTACCATCGCTTTAGAAGTTCTGGTACACACATTTACATGACACGCCTGTGATCAACGAGGACCGTCGGGGGCCACTTGATGCAGGACTACCGTCGTCGTGAATCACCGTTAAACCCAGGAGTGGTCGCAGCAGATACATCGAAGTTTGGTTCAGTTATTATTTTCGCACGCTGCTTGCAGAAACTTACTAGAAAAGTATATACCACGTATATATAACGCACGCTGCTTGCAGAAACTTACTAGAAAAGTATATACAAATATTTATAAATATATATACATAGATTTATATATATATATATATATATATATATATATATATATATATATACATAGATTTATATATATATATATATATGTATACATATATTTATATATATTGTCGTTAGGTTCCCTGTTTCTAACTGTTCGTGTCCTCCGTTTCCTGAGAGGCAATGATAATCTGCGCCCGGATGGAATATCGCCTCCGGTATACTGGACAAGGAGACGATGGTGATCGCAGAGCCCGCACTCTCCTTCTCGATGTCCGGAGGCGCCGTCGTTGTCGTCGTCGTCGTTGTTCGGCTTTCGAATACATAGACGATAGCTAGCTATTCCGCAAATGAGGCGGAATATCTAAATCTGTCTTCAATATTCACACCGTTTCGCCGTGTCTCTCGCCCTTCCTCGTCCTCTCTCCCTCCCTTCCGCCCTTCCTCCCTCTCTCGGGCTCCACTCTGTATCTCTAGCTGGATCGCTGTTGCCAGATCCTGCTCGCCCCACGTAGGCCGCCGGCGCCATCAATACCTACACGACGAGCCCAAGTACTCTACCTATATATAATCCGCACACATACGTCCCTACAACCTTGGACGCGTACAGTCAACCTCATGTAGTCACACACAGATAAACATGCGCAGTTAAGGTCGAGGGAGGATAATGGCAACCACAGCGGCGGCGGCGGCAAGATGACGGTGTATACGATGAATGACAGCGTATACAATGAATACGAAAGTACACAAAAGCAAACGGAGAGAGCTGTAAACGTTTACAAACCACACATACGTTATAGCGCAACTGTCGACACCTAACTAACTAAGCGACCAACCCACCAATCACTAACGAGTTTTTCATGCACAGCTGCTATTATAGGCCTAACACTAGAAACCGCAAGTCGAATAGTTACTGACTGGATGAGCGGAGCGAATCGCCAAGCGGGGAACAGGGCGACCCCACTATCACCATCGGCCACAACGCAATTGGCGTGGCCGAAGGTTTCACTGCCGTCAAAGCTATAGAAGGATGGCCGATTAAAGACAACACGACAAACATGCGGGATCGGGCGTTTTAACATGCCGAGGTGCAGCGCAAACTCGTTAGAATCTTGCCAGCATCACCAGGAACGAGCGCGCCTCGATCGCCAGCCAACAGGCTCCTCGAACGGCAAAACGGGCTCACGTATCAGCGTGGCGTCAGCATCAACATTAACAAAACACCTTTATTGTTTGCAATAACCGATCTAACAGCAGCAAATCACCGCTGTGCTGCTGTCGCTACTATTATAATGTTTACCACTACTACTACTTTAGTCAGTGACAATAAGCACTGCTAACTAGTAACACTTACCAGCGATTATACCAACAAGCGGCTACTGTGGCTACAGTTTTAGGGTAAATCAACACGTAGCGATCGCTTGCACGTATTCGTCCGGGCCACGTGGCGCCATTACAGCTCAATTTTCCGAACCTGTCTATAAGGGTCTTATTAATTAAATCTACATGCGAAAGAAAACATTTGTTTTTTAAAGACAAGCATATACTATCGTCGTCGTATGTCCATGGTCGGTATGTTAATAGTGTACGTTCCACTATATATATATATATAGTGTGTGCAAGCGTGACCTTATGTGTAGAAATAGCGAGCCTTGTAGTGCGCCCAACAAGTTGCGCTATTGTGTGCAACAAAGCGAGCTAAGCTAAGCCTGCCTCAGCCTCGTTGTAGTTGCTCTACTGACACATACAAGCGACATCAAGCGACGCCGTTAGCACAAAACGCACACTGGACAAGACCAGCGATGCGGGGCAGTAACGAACGCTGAAGTTTCTGCAGCTGTTGATCTATCCCATTCACATACGTGACGACAGCAATGGCGAACACACAGTAATAACACTGAAAACGCTACAATAACGACAACAACAACATGAATACCAACAAGTACAAAACACAACAGCAGCCACCACCGCAACAACGGGTTGCTGTGCCTCTAATGTCGGAAGAACGGCGATTCAACCCCTTCCGGTGCACACCGGAAGGGGTTGGATCGCTCGCTGCACGGCTCAGCGAGCGTGCACTTCACTCCGCCGAACGTGCATTGCTTGCATGGCAGCCCCTCAGTGCCCTTCAATGCTAAGCATAAATGGGAAATGTGGCTTCAGTGGTCGTTCCAAAGGCTCTGCCTCACTACTAGCCTTCAGTAGTCAAACAGTTTTTTTCCCCCATTGTGTGCAGTCCTGGTTTTCTCTCTCTCTCTCTTTCTCTCTCTGTTTTGCTCTCTCTTTTTCTGAGAGCCCATCTCTCTTGATAGATATATGTACTGGCGCCGTCGATGTACGAAAGTCTAACAGCAAGCAAGCAAACGAAGCTCACCTAGACGCTTTCCGCGCGGCGCGTGCAGGGCTTGACACAGAGATCGTGCGGTTCTGGGAGAATCGCCTACCCTCAATGGGCGAGCTCGCCCTTTACTTGCCTACACAAGGTCAGCCCGTAAGCGAAAGAGGAAAAGAGAGAGAGAGAGCAAGCGAACGAGAGACAGGCTATAACCTAACAAAGCCAACTGTTACCTGCATTACGTGTATGTGCACCAACGCTTAGATCTATTTTGGTGTATATGTGTATATATATATATATATATATATATATATTTGAAGGCTAATATGACTTGGTATATGGGTAAAAACCCTAACCTTTCCTCGAGAGCATAACAAATTTTGCGTCAGAGGCTGTCGCTCGACATTCAACAAGGAAACGCAGCATCTGTTCGGGGCACATTGTCGGACTGGGCTAATCCCGGGTTAGAGAACCCGTAACTACACGTTAACGCGGATACAATTGTTCACTCTTAAGTGCTAACATAAAAAAGTTATATAATACAAAAAATGTGTATATATATATAACATAAAGAGCATGATTACATCTAAATGTTTTATATTGTATTGGATTTCAGTGTTATAACGCTCGAATGGAACATCCTTATTAATTAAATGCTTTATATAATAAATATCCAATTTGCTTATGCGTTTGATTTTAATAACTTACCGACATTTCTTCTAATCGGCTACGTTTATATATATATATATATATATATATATATATATATATATATATATATATATTTATATATTACTTACGTATCCGAATTAAATGCAAGTGTTGTACAAGAAAATGCTTTATACAACATGTATATATAATGTTCCATCAGGAATTACATTAAATAATGTAAATACCTATTATATTTCTAATGAAATATGATATAAATGAGCTGATGTCCCTTTTTGATTCTTACAAGCGGTTTACGGGACATCCAATTTTTTAAATACTTTTTTTTCCACAAAAATCAGGTTTAATTAGGGTACTACACGTTTCAATGTCGGTATTTAGCTCGCTGGTGCTCGTGAGAATATAAGCGTTAACTTGACTTGTTTGAAAACCTCACAGGAATTGTCTAACGGCGTTCATTGCAATCTCTTAAAGGACAGCTAATGTTCTCGTCACGCAATATTACCAGTCCAAGACATTTAATTCACTAAAGCTTGTCTTGCCGACTGTGTGGCACAGACAATTAAGTATCATGCTGTGGCAACGCATGCCAATCACCGTGAATATAAACAAATAATGCCTAATAGTTCCTTTGGACCAGAGACCGCACCATACTGTATATATATATATAAAATTTTCTTTATAAAATAGGCATCTTGCTACATTCATTAGCATAAATAATTGGCAAAATTTAGCCTCTCCTGATGGTCTGTTTGAGCTTTTGCGTCAAGTTTAATTTTATAAGGTTACATTGATTAATCCTATCTAATGTACACTATATGCGGTGCACGAAAGACCCAGTGGTTGGGCACGTAGCCGAACCGATGTTTCCTGACATTGTTGCATATTTTGGGCCACAGCAGCAATATGTTTAGCCGATCGAGCTCTCCATGGTTTTCCATGGCTTGGCACATTACGTACTGACGTTCAGGAATGATGTTCTCATATAGCTAGTTATGTCGACAGTAAATAGCAGGAAGAGTTTACCAACATGTCCGTACGGAGTTTCTGTCTTCATGATAATTTTCACAACCTCCACGCGTTCTTCTACTTAGTAACGCTACATCTTAGTGTTGTCAGGCCTATCCTGCTCAGCTTACAAAAAGAGCAGATTGCAGAGAGGCCAAGCTGAGCGGAGGGACTTATAAAAGACGCTTATATATATATATATATATATATATATATATATATATATATATATATATATATAGTGGTCTCACAATTGAGCTGCCTAGACTTTCTTACTCTTGCGAACTGGAGTTCGAGTGGGAGGTGCCTCCAGGGGGTTCGTTTTGAAACAAGTTTGTATTGCTTTTACTTCGGACAGAGTAGCCAACAACGGAAACGAGTTATGTGACCTTATTTCCTCTACCTACACTCTCCACAAAACCCTCCACCCAATCGGCAATGGAATGGCCCCCCGACTTGACTGCTCTCGTTGACTGGTGACAGGTTGGTCAGAAGTGCTTAGGCTCTGATTGCACACTGAAGAATCTTTCTTTCGAAGCTGCAAAGGATCGGAAAAAATGTATTCCCTCGCCCCAACGCTAGAGCTGCAGAAAAAAAACAATAATTGCCCCGCTGACGTGACACAAGCCACTCGGAAGCACACAACTGGTGTTCGCTTTCCTGCCAACATACTTTGTATCGTTTCCTGATACATGAAGTTTATGAGAAGTATTTACCGTAATGGATGTATTAAACGTATTAAGCATATTTCAACATAAACGTTATGAGTATGCACTCAGAGTCTAAAACTATGATATGTGTCCCACATAGATAATGTAATATACGAAAAATAAATGGTCGTATACCTTTAATATACAGTACTTTTTTGTTTGCGAAGCCACTAAGTTCAAATTTAGCCTAAATATTATACAGGCTAGGCAATGTATCTTTACCATGTTATCACTATCGTGTACGGAAAGGGCTTGCTCGTTGACCGAAAAACAATACTGCACATCATACGACTGTTTCATAGTGTAACTGAGCGCTAATGTTTTTTTTATTACATCTAAAGGCTTTTCTATATAAACGCCATCTGCAATCTAAGTTATGTAATCTCAAATATATATTTGGTTTGTCTGGAAAGACATCAAAATCCTAGGAAGATCTTTCTTAAGAAAGGCTCCGACTTGCTTGATCTGCGCAGCGCTGAATTCAAACTCAACTCTCATTGAAGGGTTAGGCCAGCGCAATCTTTCACACTGCAACTAAGTTCACGAGCCGCTACCCCACGCCCCACCTGCTGTTGCTTAAACGCCAAATTCATTAGCGTGCAATGCATCTGCAATTTTGGGCTGTCTATATTGGGTCGGCAAATCAGTTGGCATGTTCCAACCAGTTCTGCACATCCTAACTCTAAATAAAGTTCGTCATCCCTGAAATGATTATCCGCCGCAAAGTCAGATAGTCTTTGTTAGCCTCCAGAACCTAATGTTAAATGTTGGGACCCCGCGTTTCACATAGTGTATTGTTTAAGGCTGTAATCTATCTTGCTAGCGTTACAGGGTCAGTGACGACAGGAAAAAGGCTACGTGTCTAAGAACCAGTGAGGTGAAGGCGGTTCTTAGAACGAGCCGGTTCTAAGAACCAGTGAGATGAACGCGGTTGTTAGGATGAGGCGGTTGTAAGAACCAGTGCGGTGAGAGCGGTTCTAAGGACACGCCAATTCTAAGAACCAGTGAGGTAAATGCAGTTCTTAGGACGGGCCGGGTCAAAGAATCAGTGACGTGAACGCGGTTCTTAGGACGAGCCGGTTCTAAGAATTAGTAAAGTATACGCAGTTCTTAGGACGAGCCGGTTCTAAGAACCAGTGAGGTAAACGCGGTTCTTAGGACGAGCCGGTTCTAAGAACCAGTGAGGAGAACGCGGTTCTAAGAGTCGTGAAAAAACGCGGTTCTAACAACGAGCGGGTGTAAGAACGAGGCGGTTCTAAGGACGAGCCGGTTTAGAGAACCAGTATGAACGCGGTTCTTAGGACGAGCCGGTTCAGAGAACCAGTGAGGTAAGCGCGATTGTTAGGATGAGCCGATTCCAACGACCAGTGAGGTAAACGCGGTTCTAAGGACAAGGCGGTTATAAGAACCAGTGAGTAGAACGCGGTTTGCGGTCCAGTGAATAAAACCAGTGAGTGAACGCGGTTGTTAGGATAAGCCAATTCTAAAAGCCAGTGAGGTGAACGCGGTTCTAAGGACGAGAGGGTTATAATATCCAGTGAATAGAACGCGGTTCTAAGGACGAGCCAGATCTAAGAACCAGTGAAGAGAGCGCGGTTCTAAGGACGAGCCAGTTTTTTGAACCAGTGAGGTAACCGCGGTTCTTAGGATCAGCCGGTTCTAAGAATCAGTGAAGAGAACGCGGTTTTAAGAACCAGTGATGAGAACGCGGTTCTAAGGACGAGGCAGTTATAAGAACAAGTGAATAGAACGCGGTTCTTAGGACGAGCCGGTTCTAAGAACCAGTGAGGTGAACGCGGTTCTTAGGACAAGCCGGTTCTAAGAACCAGTGAGGTAAACGCGGTTCTAAGGACGAGGCAGTTATAAGAACCAGTAAATTGAACGCGGTTCTAAGGACGAGTCGGTTCTAAGAACCAATGAGGTGAACGCGGTTCTAAGGACGAGTCGGTTATAAGAACCAATGAATAGAACGCGGTTCTAAGGACGAGCCGGTTCTAATAACCAGTAAGGTGAACGCGGTTCTTAGGACGAACCGGTTCTAAGAACCAGTGAGGTAAACGCGTTTCTTCGGACAAGCCGGTTCTAAAAACTAGTGAAGTAAACGCGGTTCTTAAAACGAGCCGGTTCCAAGAGCCAGTGAAGTGAACGCGGTTCTCAGGACGAGCCGGTTCCAAGAGCCAGTGAAGTGAACGCGGTTTTTAGGACGAGCCGTTTCCTTAAATCCAGCGAGGTGAACGCGATTCTAAATACAAGGCGGTTGTAAAAACCAGAGAATAGAACGCGGTTCTACGGACGAGCCGGTTCTAAGAACCAGTGAGGTGAACGCGGTTCTAAGGACAAGGCGGTTATAAGAACCAGTGAGTAGAACGCGGTTTGCGGTCCAGTGAATAAAACCAGTGAGTGAACGCGGTTGTTAGGATAAGCCAATTCTAAAAGCCAGTGAGGTGAACGCGGTTCTAAGGACGAGAGGGTTATAATATCCAGTGAATAGAACGCGGTTCTAAGGACGAGCCAGATCTAAGAACCAGTGAAGAGAGCGCGGTTCTAAGGACGAGCCAGTTTTTTGAACCAGTGAGGTAACCGCGGTTCTTAGGATCAGCCGGTTCTAAGAATCAGTGAAGAGAACGCGGTTTTAAGAACCAGTGAGGTAAACGCGGTTCTAAGGACGAGGCAGTTATAAGAACCAGTAAATTGAACGCGGTTCTAAGGACGAGTCGGTTCTAAGAACCAATGAGGTGAACGCGGTTCTAAGGACGAGTCGGTTATAAGAACCAATGAATAGAACGCGGTTCTAAGGACGAGCCGGTTCAAATAACCAGTAAGGTGAACGCGGTTCTTAGGACGAACCGGTTCTAAGAACCAGTGAGGTAAACGCGTTTCTTCGGACAAGCCGGTTCTAAAAACTAGTGAAGTAAACGCGGTTCTTAAAACGAGCCGGTTCCAAGAGCCAGTGAAGTGAACGCGGTTCTCAGGACGAGCCGGTTCCAAGAGCCAGTGAAGTGAACGCGGTTTTTAGGACGAGCCGTTTCCTTAAATCCAGCGAGGTGAACGCGATTCTAAATACAAGGCGGTTGTAAAAACCAGAGAATAGAACGCGGTTCTACGGACGAGCCGGTTCTAAGAACCAGTGAGGTGAACGCGGTTCTAAGGACGAATCGGTTCTAAGAACTAGTGAGGTGAACGCGGTTCTTAGGACGAGTCGGTTCAGAGAACCAGTGTGCATACGTGGTTGATCCAGCCCGAATAATCGCAGGACAATAGACCAAAGCCACCGAATCTCACATTGTTCAGTGTTGTCGACCGAAGTACTAGCAACTACTAGTAGCAAAGTACTAGTAGGAACTTGCAGTAGAGTGTCGTCGGCCTTATGGTTCATAAAAACACAAAAAAAAGCGATTTTATTAATAATAATAATAATAATAATATTTTTTTAAATTTTAATTTCAAACGTGGTTTATTCACGGAACTGCATTTTACAACGCTTAAGTTCTTGGTAAATAAAAATGGTTGAAAATAGATGAATCAAACAACAAAGCAGATAATTACTCTCGACAAAATCCAAGGAGTGCTTTGTATAAGCACTTTACACACAATGGCATTACAGTGGTTAATTATTTACACAAGAATTTCAAAGCAGCAATTGGTGCGTTTGTTAGAACGCCGAACACCACATAAGGCAACAAACTTGCAAATATAACACACAAACGAAGTAATCCACTAGTACAGCATCAACACAACTTACAACAACTATGTCTAAAAACATGTGGATAAATACAATCAAAAACTGAGTGTGTTCTCGTATACGAAGCACAACATTTGTAATACCAACTATACCTAGATCACACGCCTGGTTCCGACTGTGAAATTAACAGCCACTGCTTTAACTCGCGAGAGAAGAGGTGCTTCGTGGTGAGGCATCTTATGCGTTTAGGAATGCGGGTCCTGGTTTCAGGAAGGCGGCACGCATGTGCGTGTTGACTAGACTTCAAGGATACAGAGGGCACTGCAAAGTTGTTGCGCGCCTACCTGATGTTCGACTCATGGTAGGAACTAGTGCAAATGCGATCTCCATAGGCACAATACGACGCTAAATTTTGTACGCTAACATTGAAACCCACACCGAGTAAATGCTTTCTACCGTGAGTAGGTTAAAACGAATGAGCAAGTCACGGACCGAATCCCTTCGCCTTCTAGCAAAAAGTCTAGCTCTAATTGCATCATTCTGTATCACTTGTGCTCTTTGGAGAATTCCGTCGTAGCCACCTCCCCAGAGAAGGATTCCATAGCATAGAACTGGTAAAAACACGGCCTTGTACACCAGAAGTAAGCCCCCTGTGGGTACCCCAATCAATTTCATTTTACACAGCGTAAATATTACAGCATAGCACTTTGGTGCAATGTAATCCAGATGGGGATGCCACCTCATGTTTTCCTGGAGAACGAGCCCCAGGCACCTAGCGGTCTGCGAGAGCTTAAATGTTCCGTGTCTTAAAGATCTGGTTGTCAGATAATTCTAGAAGCCCCGGCGATGCACGAAAAACTATGAAATTGGTTTTGTTAGCATTGACGACTAGTCCAAAAATGTTAAAAATGCTAATTATATTATCAACATTTAAAAGCGACTGCTGCAAGTCCATATCAAAGTTTCGATGATTCACTCCGAACAATAGCGTAGTGTCATCAGCAAAAGCTATAGCTGAGCCAAGGTTTAGCCTCTGAATCCTTAATAGAATAAAATTCAGTAGAATAAGAAACATAAAAGATCCGAGAACCGAGCCTTGAGGGGTACCGATATCGACCTGCTGCCATGAGGCCTCTATTTGACCAGCTCGTACCACCTGTCTCCGTCCTGAGAGATAGGACCTAAACCAGGCAACCACCGGCGCAGAGCAACCCAGCTGAGCGAGCATTTGGAATAGAAGGGAATGATCAAGCCATTTAGCCTAACCAGCACCAGTTTCTCAATGACCTTTGAGATATAACCCACGACCGAGATCGGCCTATAGTTGGCTGCGCGGTTTCGCTCACCCTTTTTCTTAAATAGAGGAAACACCGCCGATTTATAATGACAGTTAGCGGACCTGTGATCGATGAAGCTGCTAACTTTAATAATGTTGCAGGTACACCGATGACACCTCGACTCCAGCTTGCTTTAAGACGGAGAAGGGTACCATGAACCTCAGGAATAGAGACAGCAGAGAGTGAGAATACATTGTCATTTTTTTCCCATACCTCGTCAAGCAGCGTGGCCATATCTCTGTTCTTATTTAGGTGAGCGACCGTGGTATTACCTAGCGTGACAAAGTGACCGTTTAACTCGTCTGCAATTTTTACTGGAATATCCAATGTTTCATCCTCGGCAACTAGTAACGCGGACGGTAATTCCACTGGATCATGTCGCCTACCACAGAGTCCATTGATGAATTTCCAGAGTTTAGAGGAATCATCACGCAAGGAAGCTAAGCGATTTCGGTAAAATGCTGTCCTCGCAGCGCGAATTGCATTGAGGTAGCGGCGACGACTGTTTAAATAGGAAGCTTTCGAATCTACCGAATTTATCTTGCGATGTCTGCGGTACATCTTATTAACTCTACGGCGCAGCCGCCGTAAACCTGGAGAAAAGGAAAATTGACCCACCTTGGACGAACTATTTGGAGCAGAAACGTCTATCAGATCAAAGGTTTTTTCGTATATATGAAGCAGGATTCTACTGAAAGCGTAAAATGCCGAATTTACGTCTACTGCATCATAAGCTGCTAACCACGAGACATCTTGCAACTGATAGAGGAACCTATCAATCTTAGCCCTGTTGTGACTTTGGCTTAGGGTTGGGGCCAGCTCGGCCAACGGTTTGGCAGTCACCGAGTTGTCAGACAAAAATATTAAAACCGGGTAGTGATCAGAGAAAAGCAGAGTACCGAGAACCGCCGGCTGGACAGTAGTAAATTTTGAGCAATTGGAAATAGCAATATGGTCTATGCACGTACCAGATGCAGGTCTGGTAATGCGCTCCACTACCAGGGAGAAGTCTCTAGCGGAAAAGAATGAAGTATATTTGCTAGGCTGCGGGACCGAAAGGAGGTTGACATTAGCATCGCCCATGACAATGACAGGGGTAGAGGTACAAGTTGGCAACATATCGTCTAGGGTATTCAGAAGCGTGTTTTTACAAGATACATGGTTAGAATAAAACCCTACAATAAAACATTTAGGACCGTCCTGTTTCTTTAAATGCAGACTTACCGCCTGAACATTGCCGTCAGGACTACAAACACAGCGCGATGATAAGGTATTGCAGGTAGAGCGCACATAGATGCCGACACCAGAAGAAGACAGTCTTCTTCTAGCAGTCGTCACGTGCGGTCGCGCTTGGCTTTGCTCCGTACAACTCGGTCGAAGAGTGCAGGAACCTGAGGCCTGAAAAGGCTGACCAATTGCACTCGACGACCTCAGCGGTAGGGAGTTCAACGCGACTAGTAATTACTGCAAAGGTACTGTGCAAAAGTCGATTTTTTCTTGTTTTGTGTTCACGCGTGCTTGAAATTCGAACGTTCGAAAAGTTCGAACGGTGCCAGACATCGTCCGTGCAGTGACCGGTAGGCCGGTTAACCGGGCTTCCCGGCAGTGTTTATACACGTAGCCCACTGTGTACATAACTATCTGTGTGTAGTACTAACTGTGTATATAAGTGCAAATGAGCGCTGCCTATTTAAGTGCTCATTTTCAACATTGTATATAACAACTACGACAAGCCGCCACGAAGAGTGATAGAGCGCGTGCCGAAGCGCTGCTGTGCACGGGGAGTGGATAGCAGAGTGGCAGCGTCGGCGATCACAGTACCGGTCTAAGCCAGACCGGTCTAGGTTCAAATCGCAGCGGTGCTTTTTTTTTTTTTTTTTTTTTATAACTTTAGTTTCTTACTTCACACTTAACTTTTAATAGTCTAAATCTTAATAATTTGCCTACTTACATAGCATAGCTTACAATTCTCACCCTTAAATTTCTTAAACTTAAATTGATTTTGTTATCCCCGTAACTTTCGTGTTCTGAACTACTTTTACTTAATTTGAACTTTTAGTAGTCCTTATTAGCACTATGTTTTCCCGGGCAAAAGACCCGGGCAAATGCAGCCCCCACCCGGGCTGCGAAGAAAACGCAAAGGACGACGATAACATCACTCCTGGCGGGGGTAACCCCGACGAAGCGGTCTCGGGTAACTACCTCGACAAGATAGCCGCCATCGCACAAAGGCTTACTAACCACGCGGCCAGCAGAAAAAACATGGACGTAATGGTGAAAAACCTGGCTGAGGAACTTCGCGTCGCGACAAAAGAGGCCAAGGCACGAAGTAAGGCTGTCAGCACACAGACCGTTAACGAGACCGCAGACTCGGGGTGCCAGTGTACACCTGACACCCTTGCCCTGGAGCGGCAGGCCGACAACATCACTGCCATGATCGAGAAGTGCCAAACAGAAGAGGACCTCAAGCGCATCCTCTCTCTTGAATGGCCAGCAGCCGCCTACACAAGGGTGTCGCACCTCGGGGCCAGCATCCTGAAGGGGAGCCCCCTTCGGATCCTGGTTGCCCGGGAAGACGATCCTTCAGACAAGACCACATGGCAAAACATGGCCTGCCAGTTCCAGGGCATAGCCGGCGAGGCCGGCCGCAGGACAGGGGTGGTCATGTCGCGCCAAATTTGCGAATCGGGGGATGACGGCGAGCCCATCACCCGGGCCCTAGTGGCAATCACGCTCCCTAAGGACGCAACGCTCCTCCAGGACAAGAATCTCCTGGACCAGGCGCTAAAAAAAGCCAAGGCCCTCGCGGGCTCAAGGGACCTTGGGCCAATACCCTGCCACATGACAAGCCAGGGCGAGCGGAGGGGAGTCGGCAAACTCTTGGAATACTTCTGCCGGGCACAAGACCTACATCTTGCTGTCACGCCTACGGCGCGCACAGACAGGGGGGGGGGGGGGCAGACGGTGGCAAGAAGAGCTCGGCCAGCACCACAACAACTTTCCTTCTTAAAAAGAAGGAAGGCAAGACTTACGCCGACATGATCAAAGAGCTGGGTGTCAGGGTGGACCCCAATGCCCACAACGTGAGGGTAAATCGAGTTCAACAACTGCCCAGCGGAGACGTGCGGTTGGTGGTGGCAGAGGCGGTACAAGGAGGGGCCAGCTCCTTTCCCCAGGCCCTGCAGCCAACCGGGGAGGCGGACGCCAGCGTCGACAGGACGTCACTAAAGCGTCTCCTGATCAGGGATGTCATGGAGGGTACCACCTAGCAAGACATCGAGGCTGCCATCCGCAAGGCGCTGCCCATCGAGGGACCACTTGCCGTGGAACCCCCACAAAAGGGGGCCACCGGCAGATGGACGTCCCTGGTCCGAGCGGCCCCTCCCGACGCCGCCAGGCTCCTAAACATCAAACGCATCCACATGGGGTGGTCCTCGTGCCCAATCTCGGAGTGGATCACCGTGCCGACGTGCCAGCGCTGCCAACGAGTGGGCCACTCTGCTCCCTCGTGCACTGGCGCGGTCGTCACAGGTAAGCGCTGCCACAGATGCGGGGTAGTTGGGCACCTCTCGAGAGAATGCAAAGCGGCGGCGACCTGCTATAACTGCGGCGAAGCAGGACACGCGGCCAACGTTGCCGCTTGTCCAAAGTACAGAGAGCAACTGGAGGAGCTCCGCCGCCGCGGCACCCGGCCAACGGCCGCGCACCTCGCGATAACACGAGTGCCAAACCCAACCCCGGCACCGGCTACCCACGAGGACCACCCCAGTGACGCCGTGGACACGTGGACGCCGAGGGGTTCACCCTGGTCACCCAAAAAAGCCGCAAGAGGGTACAGACATCGCCTCCTCTGGACCCTCGTGCAACGAAGGCATCTAACAAGCAAGCCTCGCCCACCAACGACAATGACGCCAGTTCGTTAAGTACTCCAGCTCAACTGCAACCGCAGCAGAGGCGCGCACAACATGCTCCAGGAGGTCAGCAGCAGGGTAGGAGCCGACCTCTTGTTGCTCAGCGAGCCTAACATCCGGTGGGCTGAAAACCGTTCCCCGGACTGTTTTGCAGACGCCGACAGAGCTACGACCATCGTACTTGACCATCGCAGCCAGATGCGCATCTCCAGACACGGCTGCGGCTACGGTTTTACATGGGTTGACGTCGCAAACATCGGACGCTTTTATTCCTGCTACTGCAGTCCTAACGTTCCACTTGACAACTTTAACAGGCTTTTAGACGACTTATCTTCCTCTTTTAACCAAACTGACGCGCCACTTTTAGTAATAACCGGAGATTTTAACGCTGCGGCCAGCGCATGGGGCTCGGCCAGAACCAGTCATAGGGGGCTCGCAATCCTCGACTCGTTAGCGGCTGAAGACCTCGTGGTTCTTAACAAAGGTACGCCCACCTTTCACAGGGCCGGGCGCACCTCATGTATCGATCTTACTATCACGCGCAGGGCCGATGCCAACAAGATTTTAGACTGGAATGTGCTTCAGGAAGAGGAATCCCTCAGCGACCATTTTATCATCGAATTCCACGTGACTACTGCCACGATGACAAATCCAACGCAGCGTCCGCCCATCATACGCCAGGGAGCCGAACAACTTCGGAGGTCCCTCAGGGCCCTTATGGCAGCAGAGGGACCTCCAACTACGGCGGAGGGTCTCCAGCTGCTCCTAGAAAAGGCGTGCGCGGTCTCCCCAGGCCGTCCCGCACGTCGAGGATACCGAGGAAAGCCAAAACACTGGTGGACCGCGGCACTTGGACAACTACGGCGGAAATGCCTAAAAGCGCGACGATGGCTCACCCGCGCCAGACGATCGTCACACGACGGGGAGGCCGCCAGACGCTTTAGAGCCGTATACAAGAACTTGCGGGCCCTCCTGCGCAGGGAAATCTTCAGGAGCAAGGAACGCTCCTGGAGGGCTTTCCTGGAGGAGCTGGAGGACGACCCCTGGGGGCGCCCATACAAAATGATCAGGGGGCTCCCCCCTTACAAGCGCAGGGTAGAAATATCTCCGGAAGATGCGCGGGTGGCGATCGAGGCGCTCTTTCCTCAACACCCACCCTTCGACCGCGCCCCCTACCTAGAGGCTTCAGGGGAGGAGGAAGAGGATACCCCGGAGGTCACGCTCCAAGAGGTGCTGGACGCTGCGGCACGCCTCAAACAGGGAAAGGCACCGAGCCCAGATGGTGTCCCGGTCTCCGCGGTCACAACACTGATGAAAGAATTTCCAGAAGCGGTGGCGTCAGCGGCGACCGGGATGCTCCGGTCGGGCTCGTTTCCCAGCGCATGGAGGGCCGCAAGCTTGGTCCTCATACCCAAAGGCCCCAGCTCTTACCGCCCTATTTGCCTACTCGGCTCCCTGGCTAAAGCTTTCGAGTCTATCGTGGAGGCACGCCTGCGGGACTTCGCGGAGGAGAACGACCTGCTGTCAGAGGCCCAGCATGGGTTCCGCAAAGGCCACTCGACAATCGGCGCCATAAAGCAGATCCAGACGCAGGCCGAACTCCTCCACGAATCCCCGCCAAGAAGACGGGACCTCTACCTCGCTATTTTACTAGACGTACGAAACGCTTTTAACAGCCTACCCTGGAGAGTCATCCTGGAGACTCTTCACAGGAAGAACGTTCCCTTTTACCTACGGCGCATTATATCGAACTACTTAAAGGACCGGACAGTACAGTTACACGGAATCGTTTTTAACATGACTGCAGGGGTGCCACAGGGCTCCATACTTGGCCCCCTGCTATGGAACATAGCGTACGACGACGTGCTGCGACTAAGGGACCTGCCCCCCGGGGTCAGCCTCCTAGCCTATGCCGACGACCTCGTCCTTACCGTCCAGGCCCAGACCTGCTGCAAAGCCGTGCGAACGAAGCCCTTGAAGACGTCGCCCGCTGGATGCAAGCGGCGGGACTCGCCCTCGCCCCCGCCAAGAGCGAGGCAATACTTTTGGTAGGACGGAGAAACTGTCCTGCCATTCACCTTCGCCTAGAAGACCAAGAGATTGTGCTTGTTGACAAGGTCAGGTACCTCGGGGTCACCCTAGACAGGGGTCTCCGCGGCACTGAACACGTGCGGCGGGCGACGGAGAAGGCAACCAAGACAGCAAACAACGTCGCACGGCTTATGCCTAATAATCATGGACCACGACAAACCCAGCGGCGAATAATCATGTCCGTGGCCGAGTCAGTCGCCCTATACGGAGCCCCGGCCTGGCCGACCGACACTCTGAAGTTTGCCGTCAACAGGACGCGCCTGCGTCGGGCCCAGAGGGTCGGAGCCCTCAGGGTGATCGCGGCGTACCGGACGGTAAGCGCAGCGGCGGCTTTCGTCCTTGCTGGAACGATTCCCTGGGATCTGAAAGCTGCCGAACGCCGCCGCTTATGGGGTAACCCCCAGCGCAAGAAGGACGAGGAGCGTCGGCATACTATCGACCTCTGGCAGGAAGAATGGGCCGGCCTACAAGAGGGTGCCCCTGGCACCAGTCTCCGCGCCGTTATACCCGACATCAAGGAATGGCTAAACCGCCCGGGGGGTGAACTCACCTTCTACACGACCCAGATCCTGACAGGGCATGGTGACTTCCAGTCCTACCTGTTCAGAATCGGGAAGGCTCCCAGTCCTAAATGCATCCACTGCGGCGACGGACCGGAAGACACTTCAGACCACACGGCACTGAAGTGTCCAGCATGGGCGGAGCAGCGCGTACCTCTACTGCTTCTAATGAACACACCGGATTTTAACCTACGCGACGTCTGCAAAAAAATGACGGAAACGCTTTTAAACTGGAACACCACAGCCGGAGTCTTCAGAGCCATTCTACAGAAGAAAACGAGCGCCAACTACCTACGGCGCCCCCCCCTCCCCGTGGCTCCCGGGGAACACACCCGCCAGGAATAGAAGACTCGCCCCCCCTGACTGTTTGATGATATGCGCAACGCAGTTCTCAGTCAGTGTGGGGGACGGGGACATGACTGGTTTTTAGTGGGTTGGAGCCCCACACTACCGGCCCGCATCTGCAGGGAGCTCCCCTGCCGCGGTGCCCGCGTGTGCAACCGCATTTCCCAGTTAGTCCTCTATAAAAAAAAAAAGATGCCGACACCACCACCTAATCTCTACAAGCCTCTACTCGACGCAACTAATTTAAAACCACTTATGGAGTGAGACGCCAGATCGCAATTCTTTAGCCATGTTTCACTAACCACTGCCGCATCAAATATGGCTCCCTCTTCCTCTAAAAAAATATGTAATAACGCCAGATGATCGGCTTTTTTTTATCCCTCCAGTCCCCGCGTTTAGGTGGATAAAAGCTAAGCTACTGGGTCCAAGTCTAACGTCATCCAAAAGTTGGCATGCCTTTACATTTGGCGTAATGTTTTGATTAATATAATTTATACAATGCATAAGTAAAAATAGATGGTTGTGAGAACATCAAGATGACTAAAATCAGTAATAAAAATCTTACGAGAGCATCGAGAGAGTTGACAACAACGGTGAGAGAACCTCAATCAGCTTTTTTAGACGTATTGCAGCTTTCGGGGATACAATACTTAAAACCTTCGTGATGTGCCTCAAGAATGAGAATATGTTGGAGTTACGTCCCTTTAGTTTACTAGTGGCAGAGGTGCGCGATGACTTCCATGGACGGGGCTTGGGAAGAGTATTTGTAGCCAATTTTTCCACGGTGCGGATCTGCTTCTTAGGGGGTGATGTTGATCGCGGTAGATTTACACGAATTTCGGGGCCAGACGAGGTTTCTACTACTAGTGATCTCACAACAGCAGCATAGGTAGGTGGAGATGATGCGGATACTTCAGTCGAGGAATTTGGAGGGTCTGAGGAGTCGGATGCAACAGCCTGCTGCGACGCGTCGACCACCTTGACTTGTGTTGCCTCAGGATGCTCTGATCCGACCTGTTGCAACAAGCGACACTCCATGAGTGCCTTGCGCTTCTCAATTTTGCATAGTCGGATAGGGCAGGACATCGAAGACGACGCATGGGGACCCCTGCAGTTTACGCATTTTGCCTGTTGCTTACAATTTAGCGCGAGGTGACCAGTTTGACCAAATTTTTTACATGAAACTTCATTACGGCAATATTTCGCAATATAACCTAACCTCAAACACTTGTAGCATGATACAGGGGTTCCCGCATACATAATGACTCTATGTGACCTAAAAGCAAGAAACACGTCAGTCGGTGGAACTCTATTTAATTGGAGTATGACCCTGTCTGTAGGGATCGATGTTGCGGTGAATCCTATTCTCTTGATGATGTTCTCTCTTCCCGCCGAGACGACACCAACTTCCTTAAGGGCAGTTTGCTTCGTCAATGGTATTAAACCAGACGTAAATGATGCCCGCTTTCGATTCCAGCTTAGCAAGCAGGTAGAGTCTATGCAATGCACTGCACAATAAGAGTAGACTATGATTGAACGGCTCACTTATAGAAGCAGTCGTCCCAGTGATTGTTTTGTCGCCTCTTCGCGCACTACACGAAACAGACCCTTTGGCTGACTGGACGATTTGGACCGGATGGCGCCAATTTGTTCTTTCAGCTTTTGGAGACGCTTGGTAGTGCTTTTTGAGACCACTACCTTCCAATCATCATTCGCATCGGTTGCATCCTCAGTCTTGTCAGCGCAGTCAGTTTCATCGTTGCCGTTCGTAGAAACATTAACTTCTGCTGGCGGTACATTCTCTGAAATGTCTTCCACGACTATCGGCACAGACTCCGTTTGATTTTCACCAGCTGGCGCCGCTTTCGATGCCGTCACCTTCTTGTTAGCTAACGCAGCTAACTTCGCTTCGTCTTTCGATTCGGCCGTAGTCTTGAGTGTACAACTCAAACCGGCCCTTCCCCTCTTCTCAACCACTATCTTCCCGTTAACCATTGTTAACGTGGAAAACAATGCTTCTCTGCAGACCACCGAAGTAGTCGGCCACTTTATGCAGCCAGTGACTCTAAACGATTGTATGCAGGTAGCTGACTACCGATGACTAGTGATGACTAGGTACGACAGAGCTCGCAGAGCAACTGTTCGACAGTGAAGTAAAACGACCGCCCCGAGTCAGAATAGCACCAAAACGTTCAGCACGCAGTCCATTGTCACGATCAAAAACGTCAAAAAAGAAGCATACACTATCTCCTACTAGGCTCCGGGTCTCAGCATCGGGCCTGATGTGGGCAGGCACGACTGAAGGCTCGCCCCATGCACAACACGGCACGAAGCAAGACACAAGTAACACAAAATCACCAAACTCGGACAGAGTTCACCGCACTCGATGCGTTCCTGGCGAAAGCCAGTAGCAGACTAATAATAATAATAATATGTGTGCGACTTTCTGAGGCAGCTGCTTTCATTGGCAGTTTGCAGAGGAAACGCCGCGTCGATATTAGGTGCGATAGGCTGACGACTGCAAGAAAGAAACTATAAAATAATGATATCTATAAAAAGGATACACATTCACACCTCACAACTGTATTGCTCTAAGACATATTACATAAATAATAATAATAAAAAATAATAATAATCCAAGAGGATGTCTGTAACTGTTTGAATGTATAGTTTAAACGAATAGAAGCTTTAAGCAAAGCCTCCGTTTGGATGGGCTGGACAGCGCTATGGGTATATCGATAGATGTCACAAATGAGGATGGATCTCTTACTACAATAATGGTGATTGGCATCTGCCGTCTCAGCAGCGTCACGCGAGACTGAGCAAAACGATGGCTTTATTCGTGTCGTTCATTGCTCGCCTAGGCTGAAGAGACGACGAGCCGCACAGCAAAGGCACACCTAAGAGGTACACCTGACGTTTTTTCATGAATGCATTGCTAGTGCTAGGCCGACCTCATCGTCATGTCGTGCTTGGCAATGCTACACGCCTACATCGTTTTACGGTGGTGACCGACGGTACTATAAACAGTGCCGTCAAAAATGCTGATAATGTTGGTATCAAAAATGGTGATAATCGTGATGACCGTTTTTGGAACACTTGTGGCAGGTGTGGTTCATTGAGTTTCTCACAGCCCGGTTTATCCTGACGCTCCTGCCTCAATAGCCACAAGCCAACGGCCGCTGCTGCTGCTGCATCTGTCGCCTGTAGCTTTCCATCTCTCACCTGATCCCTCCTTCTGATTGTGTTCTTTCTTTGATTTTCACTGTTCGGTCCTCTGCAACTTTCGCTGTCATACGATGCTGTCGCCCTCGTGCTCCTTGTCGTCTTATTGACAGCGGCTGCATGGTAGGGTTCTGCATGGCATACAGGGGAGTGAGTCCTGGACTTTTTTCGGCATGGGGCGTAACCAACCCAGTTGTCGTCATTCCTCGTCGTCCTCACAGCACACGTCTTCGTATTCGTAGTTCAGTCATTCGTATACTTTACTACTGTTCCTTTTCTTTACCTTTCATTCGAACAAAGAGAGTACTACGTAGGTAAAAAGCAGTCCGGCAATGGGAACATCAGATTTTGCAGTTGTATTAATACTAGTAGTAGTAGTAGTAATTGTTGTTGTTATTTATGTTGCTGTGTCGTGGTTCTGGCGGCTGTAGCAGGATTATTGGCCACGACTGGGATCGGGAGGAGGCCTGGGTGCCGTTGTAGGGGGTGTTCGCCTCATTTTCGTCATCGTCCACTGACGTCCCTGTACATCTGTTCCCAACCTAACTACGTACAATCACAGCCGAATAATGGCCGTGCGGCATCGCTGTGCATTTTGCTACATCGGACTCCTTTTCCTTGGCTGTTGTGGTCGTCGTCTCGTGGTCTTCTTTCCTTTTCTTCGGAAAATCAATACTTTGATAAAAGAGGGCAGGACGACTCACAAAGGAAGAGAGAATAAGGAAAAGCGATAGAGAGAGAGACAACGAGAGAAAAAAGATGTCGCAGCGGGAAAATATAGAGGAAACTAGACGAATACGTGCAGTGCGGGCGTCCTAGTGCTGTGCACTCATCGAGCACAAGCGGCAAGTGGGGAAGCTGGCGAATGGAGAGATGCTGTTCCGCCTACATCGTAATCATAAGGACAACGTTCAACTTTTTGGCGACAAGGATGCCGTAGCAATTTGAGCCCCATTGTCGCTAGGGGTAAACGACCCTTCCCGGAGAGTTTCACCACAAAGGGGAGAATGGGCAAAGAAACACGCGTGAGGTAATGCGTTGTAATACCACTTTAAATACATATAGATTCTTACATTTCTTATATGATTATTTATTTCGCAATGAGGTTGCACATAATGTTAGAAATAATTGGCAATATATCAAATCTGAGTATTTCAGCGACCGCCCCACCAGGCGGAAAAATGCAAAGGCCGTCGATCCGGCTGGCAGCTTGCTGCGTAGTACCTAGAATTAAAATCATTTTTTAAGGAGGTTGTTTTTATTTCTAGACCAACCCACTACGGGCTTGGAACTTATTCTAAGGCATATCTTCAGTGCATCAAGTGCCGGACTGTTGAGATATCTAGGGCTTTCCTGCTGCGTAGTACCTGGCGCCCATATGCAAGCAGAACCAGCATTGACATTATTCGCCAACTTGATGAAATCCTTAGGTCGAACATACCAAGTGATGTTAGCCATGCACAATTTACCTTGTGTATATTTGCCCAAAGCTCCCTGGCGAGTTACACATCTAACTGTGCTGCCTTTGCCGAGGCCTCGGTCACTCTTTTCTGCCACTCCAACAAAAAATGCTGGTCCGCAACTCACTAGCAGGCATACGAGGTGGTTTATTGCCGCCCGTGGCAAGCAAAGGACACGTTTCATATATGTTGTGGAGCATTATTCTTGCTAGACAAAATTTACTGCTGGACGATGGCCCCACACCCTCCCAAGACTGTAGCTTAGCATTGATACAATCTTAAGATTGTACCTTAAGGCCTCAAAGACAGTTTTCAAAGGTCTCTCACCTCTGCGGGAATAGGTGCAACAGCCGCCCGACACCTGCTGTCGCCGATGTGCTGGGGCAAGGTCGTTTCCATATAGGAGTCCCGAAAACGAGAAGAAGTTGACAAACACCAGGCTTCAGCAGAGTATTACGCCTGCTGCAACAATTGTGCCCCCACAGCAAATGCAAATGGCAGACTACTACTAGGTCATCTGCATACATGAGGACGGTGTTTCTAAACGCTTCCCGCGCATGACGTGCCAGGTCTGCTATGTGCGAGGAAAAGGCCAGGCAACTGAGAGGGTTTTCTTAAGGGGTACATACGATTTGGCTCAGTAACAATGCACCTTGTGTTTTCTTCAAAGCGGTCTTTAACAAAGACGCTGGAGAGCATTTGTAGAAGAGAACTACCCATTCCGGCGTGTTAAAAGGAATCGACAAGTAAGCTATGGGGGGCTTTGACACAACCCGACAAGCACGAGTACAACCAACACCCGTTCAACTTTCGACTGAAGTACATGCATCGCGTCCTAGAGGTAGGGACTTCTCTGCAGTTGGAAACACCCTCGAGAGAAAGAACAAAGCGAAGATTTCTATAAGAATGATTCTTAGATTTCTCATGAGCATAATTAATATCAACAGTGGTTTCTCCAGGCGTATACCAAAATTGACCTATCAATTCAATTTCACGTAAACATAATAGGGACCGCGCACTGAATAAAATTAACGATGTTAACCGGACACATTATCTCGCTTGGTTTATAAATTTATAAACATATGTCTTCCCTCATTTGATGGTGAATTATTGTGCTTTTCATTTATGTGCATATCTATGTTTACAAGTATACTGGCAGTAAATAATTAATTTGCGCTGGCAGTGGCGGCAGCAATATAGGTCCGCCAAAACCTATCAAGTTGCCAATCAAGTTGTTTGTTGTAACTGGATCTCTAATTGCATTAAATAGAATCCAAGCTTTTAAATTCTTCTCATATGAAATGATGCTACACCAGAAGCAATGAAGCTTTTTAATTAGACAAAATTTTATTTGCATTCCTACTACTTTCTTGTGAGCAAAAACCAATTACCAACGACGCAAAAAGGAATGCAACGCTGCCGAATAAAGACAGAGAAGTTTTACAAAAGGATAAACAAATGGGCTTAACTCATCGACCACGAGACAAGTAGCGTAAAATGTATATATAGACAAAACCCAGAAACAACGTATTTGAGATGCAGTTTCGAGGGTAACACACACCAGAAATAGTTCGTCCGGATTTAATTTAATGATCTTGCGCCTAATTATTATAATTTGTTCCGATTAAAGAAGCACCTCGGCAGTAAGCCGACAAAAGACACCGAAACGGTAATGTTAACGTCGTTAACAAACCAGACGGCAGAAATCCATAAGGATGAAATTTAGAAGCTAGTCGAACGATTTTATAAGTGTAGGTAAGGACTATGGTAACGAGTACCATACATCATATATATATAGAACACTATGTGTATAGAATTAAGAAGAGTTCAGAGTAAATTGCCTATATATATATATATATATATATATATATATATATATATATATATATATATATGCCGTGAAATTCGTTCAAATATCTAACATACGCAAACTGTAACGCTCGAGTAAAGATGGCAGAGTTAAATGTGCATTTTCAGCATTGGATTCTATTTTATTTCCGGAAAAGGAAGAAAGAGACCCAAGCCGTAACTAAGGTATGCAAATTGAATGGCGGAGAGGCAGTAACAGATAGGACAGTCTAAAAGTGGTTTGTCCGATTTAGGAACTTCGACGTTAACCACCGAGACCACCCCGGACGCCCTTTGACAGTGGACACGGCCGCATTAACAACAGTGGTCGAACGAAGCTCACGCCTCTTGCTGCTTGGATGTATGGGTGCCGCATGCGTTCAGCAATCGCCAACTTGTGAATCGTGTGCTAGTGTGCAACCAGCTCCTAAAAAAGAACGAGAATCGCCCCTTTCTCTGAACTATGGTAGTAGGGGATAAGAAATTAATATTCTATAAGAACGCTGTCTGCAGAAGGGCGTGGCTTCTAAAAGAGAGCGAGCCCCAAGCAACTGCCAAGCCCGAACCCCATACAAGGAACGTGATGTTAAGTGTTTGGTGGGACGCGGAGGGGATCTTTTATAAGCTGTAACAACCAAACGAAATCTCCACTTCTTAAGAGCAACCGAAACTCCCACGGTGAATACGATAAAATACTGTCAAGACTAGATAATTTGAAGAGGGTAATTGACCAAAAGCAATCGGAATTGGCGAACAGACGAGGAGCGACTTTTTGCCACAACAACGCAAGACCGCACACATCTTTACTCACCACCAAGAAGTTTACGGAATTTGGATGGGCTATTTTGCCACATCCTGCGTATAGTCCCGACTTTGGTTTATCTGTTTAGGATTGCTTGAGGATTACCGTCTGTTTTGGTCCCTTTAGAATATTTTTAATGGAAAGAAATCCGATTCTTAGGATGGTGTTAAAACGTATATATAACACTACTTCTGAAGCTAGGACGCCATCTTTAGAAGGGATGGAATCATGGACTCGCCAGAACGTTGGGCTAAGTTAAACAATATGGGTAATACAGCGTTTAATAAAAGCTTTTTGTTTTCTTTTTATTATAGTTACAGTTTTATCTGCTTATATACAACAGGCAACAAAGCTTTTCGTTGTAACGACATATGTTATTAAAAATTGGCTAAAAATCCGAACATATTTATGGATATATATATATAGCAGCACTACACTAATAGGGTAGTTAGTGCTCCTGCTGTATGTTGTTTGATTATCGTGGTGAGTGTCCACTTGGAATTTGGAGACAGCGCAATTAGCCAAACAGCTCTGGAAGCAGGGCGTCCTCATATTGGTGTCCACCGTACTCCCTAAACTCTCCATAGCAGAATCTTCTGCTGCTTTCCGATTTGCGACTTGAGAGCTCACAGATACCAATTTGCTGCGTGCAAGGACAATCAAAACACTTTTGCTTAATGCGAGAGGCTGGGTATCGTGCGCCAAGAAACGTGGGTTTAGAACATGGCGTCTTTGGCGACCAACGCCTCTCGGCCTGCAGGAGGCTTCGCTAAGGTGCTAGGAGGGCGCTTGTGTCGCTGGTTTTGTAACGAGACCTAAAGCTATGAATGTCGCAGACGTGTCGGTGTTTTCGCACCGCCGTTGCATCTGTAGGACGGACCGTTTCGACTGCTAGGAAGTGACTAAATGCATGTGCAATGCACATTCGATTATATCGGCCTCGTTCCATATGGAATGCCCGCAAGGGTGGGCGTATTCATCCATTAGGCTGTCCGAAACCACAATGAATGATTCGCCTATTCGCCTTTCTGTCTCCGCACAACGCCTACCTCTTTTCCTAACTCTTTGCGGTCAATTCCCCTCGTTCTTCCTCGTTCGGGCTCCTCCGTTACGTCGTAATGGATACGAAGTGTCGAAATACTGGCCGCGTGTCGCTATAATAAGACGATAACAAATCGGCGGTCAAAGGCAACATAATCTGTCTACCTAATGATTGTCGCCGCTATAGCCAATTGATATATATATACATATCAGTTAGTGGCAGCTCTAGGTTTGGTAAAAGGAATACCAAAAAAACTTTAGGAGCGGTGGTAAAAGTACTTGAATGTGTATTCGCTCGCCTGGAAGTGAAAACGTGATTGCAATATCAGAATATATATAAATAGGATGCATGTGTCGCCTTTTTAACGAAAAAGCGCTCACTCGGAGTTGGTAAAGAGCACAAAGCTGCTACATAATTTGGTCTTGCGTTTCAAACATATTTCTCTGTATATATCTTTACAATCCTCTCTGCTTGTATACCCTTTAAATTCTATAGCTTATGCACCTGGCTTGAAAATAACAGATAGATTAGTTGGATGACCCAGGATATCAAGGATATGTTGTTGCTGTAAATGAATGAATGAAACTGAGTACTTGCAAATACACTCAAAAACATACAGCCTCTGGATTGCGGAGGTTGGAGATGCACTATATTGGTTTTCAACAGCATTCACTTTAGCTCTTCCGTGTAGGCAAGTCGATTACGCCCAGTGTGGTAAACCTCTTACTAATCCTCGACGTTTTAATTTATTCGAAATTCCTTTGTGTAAGCCTTTATTGAAAGCATATATCAGGGGGATATAATATCAAACATAGATTGTCGAACGATGATATTTGGAGTTTACAGAGAACAAATTCGGATCACTTGTTCTCGCCAGCGCCTCTTTCTTCTCAGTGGATGTTATAATTTGATCGCTATTTGCATGTCACCATCAACACGTCAGCACAAGACTAAGCAGTTATTATGTGTGTTACGTACATGTAAGCGCGAATCGGCTCGATGAGTTGTTCTGGCTAGGGCTCAATTAATTTGCTAGAAACAACGGCAGCTTAACAGAAACAAACTGCCCCATACAAATATATAGTAATCGAAATCAAATAAATGCAGGGTGTCCAGACACAAGTTACTTATCGAAGAAGAATAATCAGTCGGCAAGAGCGCTAAGGTGGCTCGCAAATACACGCATAACCCCTCTAGATTTTGGTTTTTAGAATACATAGACAAGCCATCGCTGCACACACCCTGATACGGCAACGCAATTCCCAGCTTTTTTGAGAAAGAGATTCGGCTAGATGGGCCTTGTTGAGATCAGACCATCCAGTTACATTGAAAAAAATGCAGAAATGATGTTGATGATAGAACTTAGGACTACGGTGAGCCGCACAGGAGAAAAGCGTGACTTATACGCGCTATGTGAAAAGTATCATAGATCCATAAAGGTGGAGAGTGCTGTTCTTAATTGTTATATGGCTTGACTCTTTGACAACGATATAGTTCTTACTTACTAACAAAAATAAGTCACGACAATAACCGCACCACGAAAGGAGTTCTACTGAGCTTTAAAACGGTACTCGAATTATCACCTAAGATTCCTTATCCCGTTGGACCGTCTTGTTTTTTAGAAGCTCGGGCTGCGTCGAAACATGTTTGCTCACGTTGAGAACACGCACATGTCATTGCAATGCATGAGTACAAGTAGCCCAACAATGCATTGACGTCATTTATTTACTCAATGTTACGCTCCAATTTTCTTCTGCAAATTCTAGATTAACAACTGTTAGGATTTAGCTATACAAACAAATGCAGGGCCTCATTTTCACCAGCGTTTTTTAATATAGCAACACGTTGCTATTAGTCTCCTCCAATAACCATTTCGCATAATCATCAAAAGCTTAAATACAAAATAGCAAAGCTCCAAACATAGAATCGTCGTTCGGCAGATCAACTAGCGGCTTTCTTAAAACGTGAATAGAGAAGAGCCAAACTTTGAATCTACACATAATGAAGATACTGAAATTATAATTAGAGTGCGTAATAATTATATGTTTGTTATGCAAAGCTTGGGAAACAAAGAGCGTATTGCGGTTCAAAATATAAACGACCATTGCCAATGACGCGAGAGTGCAACGCAAAAAGCGATCGTGTGGCATCAAATCAGAACTCAAAGATCACGATCGTGATTTAGCCTAGCTTGTTGCGTCAGTCACTGTGGTCTGCTCAATTCGCTACGTTTTGTAAAATCAAGGGCAGAGCAAGCAAGCAGGCGGAGTAGAAAATCACACACCCCGCTTTGCCAAAGGTTGAAAGCGGGTGTCTACGTGGAAGGATAGAAAGAAATGCTTCTCTCGTACGGATTCGTAAGTTCGTCACGCCCTCTTTTGATGATGCTAAGCAGGTAGAGTGCTACCTGGCGAACCTGGTTTTCGCACTGGCGTTGCATCTGGAATCGTGTTCTTTCTGAACAGTTTGCGGGTAGGAGGGGCCTGGGAACCAGGAACGCGATCCACGTCTTGCAGTATATAAGATGCAGAAGCCCATCCAGCCAGTAAATGTTATGCAATCTTTAGTGATCGCTTCAAGACCTTTGACAAGGCTTCTCCACATGTGCTGATCAAATCATTTTGTATCGCTGGTGTCAGTTGCGTTCGTTTACAAGTAATATCGAGTTGCTTCGACGTTGTTGGTGGACGGGAGCAAAAAGGTTTTTGTAATAAGCCAAAATGTTGGGACTCCTCAAGAAGATCCACTGAGCTGCGCGTTTTTCACTTTTTTTTTATTTTTGCTGATCTTGTCACCTACGTACGTCAATAGTTTCGGAACGTCGTGGTGGTGATGGAATTCTCGTCTCACCCACAAAGACATCAGGACCATCCCGCACAATACTACTTTAGTCGGGAAGTACTGTACCGCATAAAACTAAGGCCGTAGGTTTTGACATGACGGGCAATTTGCTGCTGGCCGTAACTGCTTAAGCCAGCTCGTGAAGTGTGTTAACTTATTCCATAATATGATCTACAAAACTATCATTCAAGAACGTAATTTTCGGCGCGTATTAACAAAAAGTGAGTATAACCCTAGCTGCTCGTTGCGCAAAAGTATATACTGTTCTTAGAATCTCAATTGATGCAACTGTGTATCTTTTTACGCTGAAGTCTCTATCCAAAAATTGGCCCATGGACCTGTGGGCCGATTTACTACGCGGCGTTGTCTCTTCCCTAAAGGGGCCATTCTGCTCCAGTTTATCGAAACTAACTCCTGTCGTATTCGTTTTGTTAGGATGGCTTGCTCCGATAACGAAAATGCATCTCTTGGGACATTTCATTGTTAGAATCAAGGGTCAAGGGTACGCGATTTGCACTGTAGGGATTATGAGTATATGGTTTGAACCAAACTGTGATCAAACGCTACCTGCAACGATATGCTGGCAGCTCAGGACTACACGACTAGGTCGTTGATAAACAGGAAAGCCTTCTGAGAGCTTTTTATTAGACTAAGTGCCTAGCCGATGTCGATGGCCCTAGGTCCCTAATGTCACCGCGATTACAGTTCTATGCAATCGTGCTAAGTGAAGACGTTTTACTTCTGCGAACTTAAATCTGCAAATGCCAGGCACATAATATATAATGCTCCTACTGTGTCAGTATTGTAGCATGAACCAGACTGCTCCAGCAGTGTCTGATTTGTTAATGGAAGGACCAATATCTCCGCAGATGTCAGAGATTTTGTTAAATAAGGAGACCTTTTCAATTGCTCTTGTTATATTGCCTAGAACTCAGCGCATTCATTTGTCAAAAAAAGTACACAGTGTTCATCTTTGTAACGCATGATTGCCCTAACAACCCTATTATTACCGAGAACACCGACCGAGACTCTCTCACTCAGCCATATTGCCAAGCTGCAGCGATTTCTAACCGCTCGCGCAACTGTAACATGTCAGACCCTCCAGTGACAATAGAGCAGAAGGAGTACCGTGCTGTAATTAAACTTTTTTTGTTTTTACAGGTTTAACTCCAACGGAACCTAAAGCCAAACTAGATGCAGTTTACGAAATTAATGCAACCGCACACAGTAGTACCATTGAGTTGAATTGCCCCATTTAATAGAAGTAGTTTGGGCATCGAGAATGCACCGCGTTATGGACTGCCAAAAACAGCTTTAGATGAGATATCTGTACTAGAAGTCTTCAAACTCTAATAACTCATCGTCGATTGAAAATGCCCGAAACAATATATATATATATATATATATACAGAGAGAGAGCAAAAGAACAACATACAATATGCCTTAACGAAAATATTATATATATATATATATATATATATATATATATATATATATATATATATATATATATATATATATATATATATATATATATATATATATATTTATATATATACATTTATATATATATATATAAATTTAAGCTTCTTCTGAGCTCATTTACGCAAATATTACCGAGCCAAAAGCATAGCCGTATGCACCTGCATAACGTACATCGAAGAATCAAGCATTTTTTATATGTAACATGAACAGACCAGCTAGCCTATTTCGTGCTCTAGAAGCACCTGGAAGCTGCAAGAGTAAAATTGTTATGGCTTAGGAAATGATGGAATAAGTACTTGCAGACTCTGGATAACCTGGACCGTGTCGCAAGATCTTGTCATATATGCAGTCCGTTAGATTAGTCTATGCGGGCTGAGCTCTTTCCCCCTCTTCAATTTCCTTCATTATTAGAAGGTGCAGGTAAATGCGCTTAAGTCGGTAATGGTTCTCCGGTCACTCAAGTGTGCCCCCCACAGCTAGCTTGCGGATCAGCAAACATGCGCCGCCGCGACTTAAATTGCGTGTGCTAGTGCAAAGAATTCACGCTCTGAATCACTTTTCGAAAGAAAAGAGGCGTATCAAGTTTAACTAAGTCTCATACTACGAGTAGGTCTAAAACGCGTTAACTAACAGATAGGACCTAAATATGTGAATAGCTGGGCGATAGCTCAAATCCGTGAGATCGGGCCTGTATAGTTGCCATGTATGCTGGTCCCTTTTCGGCAGCAAAGCACCTAGCCGCATGAAACAGGGTCAAGCCTACATATTTAAAGAAAGTACTGACCCTCAGTATTTATGGGCGGAACCGCCTTGTAGACTCGCCCATAGGAGAACCTATTCTAGTAGAAAAAAATAGAGAACAATACACGTTGCCCATATTCACTAGCATACTGGACTTCATTAAAGCCACGATGCCATGGTGCCTTGAAAAGCATGCATTTGCATGCACAGCCAGGTGTCGTGCACAAAGTTCTACTATAAAGCTATCATTGACCAGACTGCTAAACTTAGTTTAAGGTTGGATTGTGAGAAAACGCCAATGTTACTTGACAAAAGTTACAACACACGCTGAATATACATATATATATATATATATATGTGTCGACGGAAGAGTGCGACAAATCTTCTTGGCAATCTTTACGTCATTACTTGCCCTTTATTTTAAACGCGTATTAGCAAAAAAAGCCAAACATGGCTTCAACCCATTTGTGTGCATTAAAATATATTGATTTGAAAGATGTGTTGCGCCGCAACAGAAACAGCGACTGAAAGTAGCAGAGCTACCAGTCATGCCTTCCACTACGCCTTTTGGGTGAGAAGAAAAAATGCGTTCACACACCCTCAACTCTGAGATTTGGTCATACTGGAACTCGATGCTGGTGTTGTGGGCATAATAAATGCAAACTCTCAAAGGAAAAAAAAGTGAAAATCTCTCACTTCATAACCTCAGGACGAGGCAAGAATTGTTCTTTACAACTAGTTCAAGCATACTTTCTCGTTATGGTTGCATGCCGCAGAAAGCCGGCGATAGAGGCTCCTGGAACAAGAACCTTTTTTATGATGTCGTTGAAGATCACTTTTACGCGCAACCGTCTCGAATTCCTATTAGCAGACTGTCCACTTTTTATAGAAGACCTAAGGCGCCGTTATAACCTCCCTCGCACCACAGCCTTTAACAACTGCATTGGAAAATGGGAGGGAAAAATTTCCGAACTTTACCAGGAATTCTTCATTATCGAGGCGATGAGAAATGCGGACTGGAAGGGGCCAGGACGTAGCAACAGGCACGTGATAACACGATTTACAGTGCACGGCTTCCATCACATGTTATGTCAACGAGCTGAATTCCATGAATCATGTGAGACCTGTGTATGCCGCCGCTGTGGTGAACTCTGCCGAAGATACTATGTCACAAAATGCAATCTTTAAATGTATTTAAGCTTTAAAATCTTTAAAGCGTATATACTTCATTATATTGTATGCCCGAGGATGCATATATATTTATATATATATATATATATATATATATATATATATATATATATATATATATATATATATATATATGGAGAGATTGGGTACAATAGTCAGCAATGGGCCAGAGCGGGAATATCGGAGAAGATGGTGAAATTGAGGGTGAACAAGTCATATACAGGCAAATGGAAATTGGCGATGGGTTCCAGATCGAGTTTGGCAAGTATATATGGAAAGGAAAAGACGGAAAGGGGCGGGGTAAAATGGGTATACGATAATTCAAGAGCGAGCGGGCTATTGGCAGATGCCAGGGCAGGGATGTTGGATACAAGGATACAAAGAGCTAAATATATGGAGGGACAAAGTACAGAATGTCGAGCATGTGGGCTAGGGAATGAGTTAATTAAGCACATTGTTAAAGAATGTACAGCCCTAGGGGGAAGCAGAGATATAGAGCTGTCGGATGCCCTAGCTCTAGGACCAAACGTTAGAAAGGACCTGGTCGATATTACAAAGAAGAGGCTGTCCCAATGGAAAGCATATACTCAGTAGGTATGGAAGTGTACATTGATTATTCAGATGCATAGGTAACATATATGCTGCCGCTCTAAGCGCCCCTGATAAAAAAGGGTGACATGTGTATTGAGGTATGCATGCCAAGCGAATAATAAATCAATCAATCAATCATATATATATATATATATATATTTATATATATTATGGACCGACATAGCCCGCCGGCAAATTTATTTGTCCTTGTTGTCTGTTATCACAATGTGTCACTTAACGAACTGAAAATAAACAACTCAAGGCTCTAGGTCCAAGCTGGGGCTGGTCCACCTGGCCAAAGTTCCTCTCACCGACGCAGCGTTCCCCCTCTGAACGTCCAACGACAAGCGCTGCAGTAAGTACTCCCCCGCTCTTTTGCCTCCTGCAGCAACCACTAATCTTCTCCCGACGTCCCTGAGTATTTTTTTGGTACGCAACCCTGGTCCCCCCAACGTCTCAAAAGCTAGAGGTGAGAACAAGTGGGGATAGTCCAAGCTTGAGTACTTCCTGCACTTGGCTGTTTCCGCTAAGGCAACCGCATGCCCAGGGCGGGCTGCGCCAGTACCGACCATTGAAGGGGCTAGAAGTCGGTGACAGTCGCATCCCACACCAGCATCTGGCCCCGATCGAATGGGGTCAGAGTCATTCCGTCAGGCCTTTTTCCGTCATCTCTGACTAAACCGGGGGGCTCCAGCACACATGGGTAGCCTGCCAAACGTAATCCTTTGCAGAACGTAACGTTTAGGGCCGAGTGGCGTGCGATCCTACCTGAACTCTGGACGCAAGAAAGACCGTGGTGGCCTAGGGAGTCGACTTCGTCACCACTACCACAGCGATGGGGGGAAACCAGTTCTGCTCCCACTCTCAAACCGACCAATATTCGTGTAGACTCATCGTCTAAGAGGGTACCCAGTTGAGGACTCTGGAGGGCGTGTAGCCATACGCTTGCACCCGGCGAGGAGACGGCTTGTAACCTTTCTTTGTCGGCGTCGTAAGTTGCTCGGCTCCACAGGTCGCTCCATCGATGGTCGTGTACCAAATCTGACCACGCAGACTGAAGAGAAGGGGTCTCCGGGAGAGCCCCACAGAATGCGATGGCTTCACCTTGGGTCTTCTCCAACGTAGATCGGAAATGCGCTACAGCCTGGGGGTCTAGGATAGCCTCGATGTCATTGATTGCTGAATGCAGGGAGGCAATATTCGCCGCAACTGAAAGGAAAACTGCCTCGGGGAGTCCCAACCCGCCTCTTGCGACCGGTATATATATATATATATATATATCCATACATATGCAGATCCCCCGGTGATAGTCTTGACTCACTGTCCCTAGTTATTAAGAATACTGATGGAGACCGCGCAAGGTGGCTTAGTGGCAAAAGCCTTTGCCTTGCATTCGGGAGGACTGGGTTCGACCCCAGACCGGCCACTCTTAAATTGGTTTGCATGGTTTCCAATTTAAAGCAAGGTAAATGCCGGAGTGGAGTAAACGTAGCCATGACATGAAAAATCCGTACACGGGCAATTGCCTTACGGGAAATCTAAAAAAAAAAAAAGTTACAATTGTCTCCTGAGAACGTGTGCACTGGGGATATTACTCTATCTCGTATAGATTGGGTTGGGACCATTGACTGTCCCTAGTTGTTAAAATGATATATTTCTGGTTATAATTGCTACTCAGTCTAAGCTTAAGATCACTTTAATTAATGTACAATTGCAAGAGAACCAAAGAGGAGAGTTTGCCAAATTCCATATCCCGTCGTCTCATTTTTTTTTACATCTATGAGCAATACCATAATTTGCCACTGCGCTCATTAAAAAACACATCTAGGAAAAATCTTTTTATCAGAATCCCAAATCACTAGCTTTTCAATCTGTGATATGACAACCGTGTGCCGCTTTCTCTGCCACCGACGTCGGAATCTCAAAAAGTGCCATATTAGCAGAAGAGAATACACTGACGGCTGGTGCGCAGCATATATATGACGGTGTGCAATGTAGCGAAAAAAATGAAATGGTCAAAACTAGGTGACCATATGTATGCTATATTTGTTATTTTTTGATATGATGTCAGCCAATCGATCGCTTCCCAAACGTAGCATCAAGCTGACTCCGTACCACAACCTCGTAGTGTGCTGGTGATCAATCATTCTGGAAGCACGTTACCGAGCAAATACGCTCTAGAACATCTCTCAAACGTTCTAATATGGCTTTGTTCGGGAATGTGTGGTACGTTTCTTCATTTAACTGTGCAGAAGTTTATGATGGCCTATAGGGTATCTGTTCACCATGCCAACTTAAGCACTCATGGAAAGCAAGCTTCGCGTGCATGCGGGCGAGTCATATGCGGGTTATCGCTAGCCTACCAGTGAGAATTGTTCTCAGTAAATGTGTCCTTTTATGTAAACGAAGCCTAAAACGCACAAGTTTAGAAAATTTTGAGTGAAGTAATATTCTGTAAAACATTTAAAAACCAACAGAGCTTTACCCCGAACCTTTGAAAATCAATTAACCAAAACCTAAAACGAAAAACTTTTCACATCATATTATATACACAACTAACAGTAATTATACTATGTACTTAACTAACGGAACACATTGAACTTATTAAAACATATTTAGTAGTATGTGTTTTTTTGCGAAATTGAAAGAAAAAGATCTGCACAGGTTTCAGCGAGTTTAGTATTTGCGACCTATTAGTTTATTGCACTTGTGTTCTTCACTTGTCGTGAAGCCTCGTTTACATTAGAGGGCACATGTGTTTCCATATATATATATATATATATACCGATGTATAGTATGTGCCAAAGAAGCGTCCTGCATAAGACCGGCAATTGTTTCAGCACACAAATCCTGTGAGCCAAAAAGCAACTAGGTGCCCTTGAGTACGACGAGCGCCTATACACTAATAATGCTTGACCCGGCAGAATTCTACTACTCCGACAACCGCTACCGCCAGTGGCATTAATAGTACTAATATTAGCGGCAACAACAGCAACAATTGCAGCAACAAAAGCTGGGTAAGTGGTATACTTTTATATATTTCGACCAGCCACTTAGGCTAATATCTTTGTTGCACGCACATCGTCATGAAAACACAGGATGAATCCTCACCTCGAAGGCATTGAAACACGCTCTCATTTTTCTTCCAGCCCTTGCCTACCAGCGGATGTTCGCTTCCTTGGATCGATTTATTGTCTTGCAGACCTTCACAATTTTTGTCTTCGCTCTCTGTTCCTCTATTCTTCTTATATGTACAGGCATTGAAAACGTTTACGCAAGTTGAAGAAATTACGACGCAGTCTTAATGAAAATGCTATTGCTACATGATAGTCTCTCTCTCTCTATAAGCTCAGCTAAACTAGTGAATTGGCAAATAACTAATTATGGTCGTTTGGATGAACATTAAGTAATAATCTATTTGTCAAATGTCTATCTTTATAGCTATCCGGTTGAGTCTACATGGTTTGTTGAAATATCGGTTTCGCGTTACGCTACACACTTAGTGAAGAGAAAAAAATAATTTTGAGTCGATATCGTAGGGTATCTCCACGCGTACCGTAGGCGCATCTTCACGCCAATACAACACACATGGCAATCCCTATCACTGACGATAAATTATTTGATTTACATTTACTGCAAACAGTCCAATCAGAAGAGGGACCAAAAAACCTCATAATAGTTCAGATCATCCATACAAACGTATGACCTACTAACCGTTGTCCGGCGAGGGATACCACTATGCTATCGTCTTAGAACCGAATGCCGTCACGGCAATTGGATGCCCGAGACACTTGGGTAACGGACGCAACCAGATAGTAAATAGACAGCAACGAACCGCAAGTCATCGCTGAAAAGGGACGAGAAAAAGCCTGAGTGAACATGTCTCCCTGCTAATTAATAACATTTACGCCAGCTGGGAAAGTATTTCCGCTGAACCACAACCGCAGCTTTAAAAGGTATGCTCCACAGTATGCTTTGAAATGTCTGAAGCAGCTCCTGCCCCCAGTGAGTCCAATATCCGGCAGGCAAAACACTGTCTACCGTCGCGGGCGTCGCACTGGAACGTTGCTGCCAACTCCGCACTTCCAAACACAGCAGCGGCCCCGGCGATGTCACGAACGTCGGGCACTTTTGCACCTGTTACTGCAACCCCGTGTTCCCCGTTTAACGACATAAGCAGGCTTTTCGATTATTTGCGCTCTCGTTTCGACCAAACTGGTGCTCCACTTCTAAACACATTGGGCGATCTTAACGCCGAGGCTTAGGCCTCTGCAAAAATCACCACGAATAGCCGTCAGCTAAGGATCTTGTCGTTGTCAGCACGGGTGTGCACACCCTTCACAGAGGCGCGGTGCACCTCGTGCATCGATCTGACCATCGAACGGAGACCTACAAATTTTAAACAGGAAGGTAGAAAGAGGTATCTTGTAGCAAACACTTCATCGTCGAATTCTACGTGTCTACCGCTATGACGGCAAGCACTCAAACGCCGCGTTTGCCCACCAGCTCTAGAAGTCTTGTACCTTATAGGACCAGAAAGCCGGCCGACTACAGCGGCGGGTACGCAGACGGCGTACGGAGCCTTTCCGGGCCGCAGCTTACATGCGAGACGCCGCACAAGCCAAACAACTGGTAAAAGAGCGCTAAAAAGCTTGCCCGGCGATCTGCGCCTGAAAGAGAGAGAGCGCCGGCCCGACAGCACAGATGTGAGTACAGAAGCCTGTGAGCCCTCCTTAGCAACGAAATCTCCAGAAGCAAACAAAGCTCCTTGAGGGACTTTCTTGAAGAGCTGGATTCGCGGAGCTCGTGGCGACCGCAGCAACGGGGAAATTCCGATCGGGCTTATTCCTTGCCGGAAAGAGGACCGCAGGCCTGGTCGTCGTACCTACGGGCTCTGGCCCCTACCGCTTTGTCTGTTTACTTGGCTCCCTAAACCGAATTTACCCCACGGATCATCGCCTAAAAAACTCTACCCTGCCGCCCTACTTGACGTTAGAAACGCTTTAAACAGCCTACTATGTAGATGCTCTCTACAGAAATAAGGTGCTTTTTTACATCGGATCATACCAAATAACCTACAGGACCGTATGATCCAGTCCCACATATGTTCGTTCGTTATGTACTCCTATGAAATATAACTCACAATGTAAGCTCGCGCTTTTCAGTGCTCTTTAAGCCCACTTCGTAACTATCTTCATGTGATTTTCATTTCATGCAGCCAGTCTAGGGCAGTAACCCTGGCCACGTTCTCCACGGTGGCGATGTCCCATTGTCACGCAATGACCGTCAGAAGCTCGAGAGCATCTTACACCACGGAGCCTAACGCCTGTCAAAACGACGTTTTGCAGGTCCTGTAAACTGCTTTTCCTTGTAACGAGGTGGATAGAAGAGCAACACCCCTCACTCTCGCCCAAGAAAACGCAAGAGGCCTAATAACTTACGGGCGGAAATGCGCACGCGGAATAGAACTTACCGTCGCTAACCACCAGGTATATCGGGCGAGGCGCCAAGTGCCTGGGATTCATACTGCATACAGGTCTTTCAGGAATACCGCTCGTTAGATATATCGCCGCCAAGGTCTTTAAGGTGCCACGTTATCTCTCCAGGCTCGCTCCGCGGTCCGGAAGGAGGGAGCTTTCGAAGACTTTTCCTGGTGTCAGTAGCTGAATTTGCGGCCCTATTTGCATACTCCGTCTAGTCAGATTTGGCACTGCGCACAATGCACGGAGAACCACCTCAACAGAAGCACTGCTCAAACTGGCCCAAATGGCGCGTTGGCATTTTGTGGCCGGAGAAAGAGGTGAGAGGTTTCAGGTTGGCAGTGATCTTTTAACAAAAAGGGCGGTGACCCCTCACAACCTGGCAAAATAAATGGTAGCCGGCCTAATACGTCCAATAGACACGTTCCTCATCCCCGAGATACACACTGGTACGAAAACACCCGGGGGAGACATTCCACTGCAGCACTCAAGCCCTTGCCGGGACTGGGTAGTTCCAAACGTACATGATAAAAGCATCCGCCTAAATGACGATATAGAATGGATAGATACACACTATGGACTCGATACCATTGAGATCACACATCTCAAAAAAATACTTTTGCCAGTATTTGTCCTACTTTTGTTCATTGCGTCTTATAACTACTATAAGTCTTTACAGCGTAATGTACAACCTTTCCTCGTGTCCTCTACTGCCTTAATAAGCAGGCTGTGCCCTCTGACGCAATTCCACCGCGTTGCAGCAATCCCATCATTTTGCCAATACTTGGGTTACACAGGGCGATATCTCCTTAAATGCGTATTAAGAAGCTCTACTCCTTTACGAGCCTTTATTAAAGTGTCGTGTAGACCATGAGCGCTTTTCGGAACTCTTTTCAACAACATGAGTCTAAACATGGCATTCAGTTGCTTTAGCAGCTCGTCGTCACTTTGCCGCTTAATTTAAAGCTGTTTGCACGCACAACTCTTAGGGTGAGTTCTGCATGTGAGGCTCATCTGTGTGAGTATACGTAGCGTCGGACCATTCTTTTACGAGCAAGTCCTTTGAGTCCGGTTAATTGCCAAGCTTCTTCCTCTTCGAAGCTCAGCGTAGCCAGGCGGTCGCCTTTTTCCCGTGCCCTTGCCGGTGGACTGTGAAATAATTTACGCTTTTACCAATTGTAGCCGTCGGTTTAGGTTTGCTGCTGGTTGACTATACAATAAAATCTTTGCCATGCTGTTCTTAAAATGCAACGATTTAACTGCCGAACTACAAAGAGTGGCACAAAGCCATTTGGAGGCTGGCCGTATAGATCAGAAGGGTTGTCTAGATAGAAGCTGGCCGTATAAACCAGGCAGATTAGCCATCTTCCCTACAAGCGCCCGAGTGTGGTATATAACAGAGGGGTCGAAGCAAAGCCAGCAAGACTTGCCAACTGAAGTGTTCACTTTCCGACCTTCCTATAGACTCCAAGTGAAAGTGTATCTATCTTGAGAGAAAACCAGAAAATCCCAACCTCAGCGTTAACCGCCTCGTGTTTCGGAGGAACCATCAAGGCTCTCCCAAGCTACAGAACCACTTTTGGCTGCTCCAGCAGTGCCAGTAGTGTGTGGAAACTACCGCGCGAGCCCTGCCCAAGCGGAGGCGTCCGAGGCAGTCGTTGCGCTCCCGAGTGAAGCACTAATCTCTTTAGGAGCGGTAATGCCTTCAGGAGCGAGGAACAAGTCGGAGCGTTTCGAGTGGCCAGTACGTGCCTTTGCACGTATAGCCGATACGGGGTGCACGTTTCGCCCATGTGCAATGTACTTCACCTGCACGTGGGCCAAATGTTCGCACAAACCGACAAAGTCGGCATGTAGACCTAGTAACCGTCCGCAGCCGCGACCACCCGGCAAGTCAGGCAAGAGGGAAGGGCCAAAGCATACCCTTCTTTCTGGGCGTAGGGAAAACCCGTTCACCTGCAGAGCCGCCTGATGGTCGAAACGGAAACTACGGTAGGCCACCCTGACGGCGGGCGTGTTTTCGCAGCGGTCGCGCAGCGCGACATAGCACGGAAACACAAAGTCACCAGTACTACAATTTGTGTCGGGAACGTATGTCCGGTCACGACGATGGCCACCGTCTTGACTTGAGACTGCCGTCAAGGTGCATGCTGACGTGGTTATGGTAGTGGTTATTGAATGGTTGTGCCAGTGCTCGTATACGGCAACGGGCCCAAGCTCGGATCGTCGCGTTAAGATGATAGCATGCATTCGGGTGGTCGCGGAAGCTCAGGCGACGATATATGTATATGTATGTATATATATATATAATATATATATATATATATATATATATATACGGCTTATGCACGGGGCACCAGAAAAGCCTAGTACGACGATCCGCGTCGGGAACGTACGTCCGGTGTCGACGATGGTCAGCACGAGACTGCCGTCACGGTGCATGGTGATGTAGTTACATTAGTGATGGTAGGTAAATGGTTGTGCCAGTATAAGGCAACGGGTCCATTCTATGCATTTAAGTCGTCGCGTTAAGATGATAGTATGCATTCGGGGCGTCGCGGGGGTCGTTCAGGCGACGATGCATATATATATATATATATTCGACATTCGAACGTCGAGGTGTTTGGTCATGCTTTGAGTGACTCTCGCCTTGTGCCGTGTTGTCTCAATTCGGCGGTGTTGGTTGGATGCGCCGCTTGTTTGACTCGGATATACTCCACTCTGAGTTCCGGCTGGAGCTGGTCGAGGCGTGTTGGGCGCCTTGTAAGGTGGTTCTTACGGCGACGGCTTCTACGTGTAGAGTGAATTGTGTATCTCTTTTGTCGTGCCATGTTCTTTTGTTCCGTCGATTAAGGCATTGGGCGGAAGTGCTTGACTGGCCAGCTGATTCAACGTGCCTAAGATTCTGTCAGTGCAGTGACGACATACCAGCTGTTCTTCATCGGTGTGGCGCCACGGCCTTCTGTTTATAAACATCTTGTCCCGGTTTAAGAGTCTTCAGCAATATCCTGCTGCCTCTCGCTCTTCCCACTCGCCATTAATCATGGTGATTGGGAGAGCAGTGGTGACGCAGAAGAGGAGCGTGATTCTCTCGTCCAGGAGAGAAGAAAGAGAGGCGAGTGGTCTCTACTCGCGCCGCGAGTGACGGTCCTATGGAAGCCATGACTGATCGAAATATGACGGCGCCGTGCGGTAATAAACCAACGGGTTCTGGCTCGAATAGCGAGGTTTCTAATGAGTCTAACGCAGTAGATATTCCGACGGCCGTCGCGGATGAAGAGACGCAATTGTCGATCGATGAAACACAAAATGGCTGGATGACGGTCGTGAATAAAAATACTGCAAAGACATTGGATACTCTGAAGAAACAGATCGGCGCTATTAGATCGTCCAAGTATAGACCGCCAAAAGGTATCTTCAAAGTCGTCATCGGACGCAGGGCTGATCGGGTCGTTGATGGTAATCTAGTGCAAGTCGCTGAACCATTCGATGAAAATATATTAGCGCTCTGTGCTGACCTGCACCGACTTTTTCCGGCTTGCAAGCCAGAAACAAGATCTGGCTTCCTTCATGTATGGTTCTGTTCTGCTGAGGAGGTTGCCAAGGCCACACAGCTATCGTCCTTGCTCAACGTGCCTGTATTGGTAAAAAGTCATGATCTAGGCTGTTACAGAGCTAGAATTACTGACGTGGGTAAAGGTTTTTCAGAGCAGGATATCACGTCTGCTTTTAAGGGTGTCGGTGTCACAATGGCAAAAAGAGAGTCTTACATAAAGAAGAAAGCGAGGAGACTAATATGGTACCCACGGACCGCGTGATCTTGCAGTTTAATAAATTACCGCCTCCAGAGATATTTTTGGCGTTCAAGATGCATAAGGTTGTCCTTCACGCCGGAGCTCCCACTGCCTGTTATAATTGCCTGAGACTTGGGCACACGGCCGCCAACTGTCGGAACAGCCAATTGTGTAAGCGGTGCGGTCTACCGAGTCATATTATGGCTAGTTGCAAGAACGCACCTCGATGTGTAAACTGTAAAGAGCCGCATCCGTCTCAATCAGCGGCCTGTCCTCTTCGAGCTTGTGAAATTGAGAAAAGGAAAGCTCTTAAGGAATGTAGACTGATACATCAAGTCAATATGGAGCTTCCGGACGCCAAATCATTAAATGTCCTGGACACAGTGGACTCATGCCCTCCAATAAGCATCAAGTCATCTCATCTAGTCAAACGGGGCCTGCTAAGGCCTCCTACGCAGCTGTGGTCCGGTCCCTAGTCGTGGAGACTTCTTCAGGTCCCGAAGTTCGGGTGAATCTGCCTTGAATTACTGAGATCTCCTCGATGAAGCCCATGCCATCGAAGAAGAAACCAACAAACTCCTATCAACGGACGCCATCTCTACTGAGAGGGCCACAAAAGCCCAAGAAGACTGTACCTGCAAAGAGCAGGCAACTTCCTGCAATTGTTCAACCTCTTATTAAATTTTTTAAAGCCATTTGTCCGAAGGCTGCTGCCAGTCTGAGTAGATTCTTTGTGGCAATCTCTCCGCTTTTATCAGCATTTTTAACCTAAGGCTACGCTATCCCATCAGCCTGAATTGACTCTCTCTTATTATTTTTAATGCTCGATTTTATACTCCCTGATCCACAACGCTGTTCTAATATTTCTAGTTGCGAGGACTGGCACGACCTTCCCCCCGTGACTAGCTTGTTTACAGCAATCATCTTAATGCTTGCACAGAGGGATTAAAAAATCGGGGCAACACGAACAACCTGAGCAGCGTACTCTGTGATGAGTGGTCATCCGTAGATGTAGCAGTGATAAGCGAGACTTGGCTAAAAGACATTGATGCCCCTCTGTTCGCCATTGACGGCTTCAGCTTAGTGACATCCAATCGTAAAACGCCTAAGCTTGGAGGCGGTGTCGGAAATTATGTCCGTACCACCTGTGTGATTGTATCCACGCTAGCGCTTAGTAGCCTTGATGGGTGTGTCCAAGCTCTTCATATACATCTTCGGAAAGGGTCCGAGTTCGAAGGTTTTATCATTGGGTTTACTCGAGTAGTACTCTACATAGGGATACTCTCCTTGACCTATTAAATGATATTCTACCATCTAACTCTTTACTTCCGTGTTTGCTCCTTGGTGATTCGAACGTTAACTTGCTCGCTAGTCCTCCGCCGTTGAACTATATATTCTTCTTCACTAGCAACGACCTAATGCATCTCATCGATCGTGTCACGAGACCCCTTTCTAGAACTTGCATTGATCATATTGCAATTAAGGGCTGTTCTACATTTTCTAAAGTTTAACCTGTGGTTTTAAATACGTTGTCATTCTCGGACCATTTCCCTGTTGCCGCCTTCTTGCTCAAATGCGGAGAAACTTCAACGACGCTTCAGGCCGCTACTTCCAACTTCATCCGGGTTCACGACGCTGCTGGTGTGGGTACCTTCTTAAATCGCCTAAGTGATATTTCCTGGAGCAATGTCTATGATTCAAAAGATGTTAATTTAGCGTTTGAGAATTTTCAACAAACCCTTCGAGGGTATTTATAACACATCATTCAGTCTACGTCTCATAGAGCGTAGGGAGGCGTCAAAAGGTGATACGTTTGTGTTCTCGCCAGGACTGCGTTGCCTAAGAAGCATGCTAACAAAATGTACATTAGGCACAAAAGATTAATTCCCCAGAAAGGGAAATTTGGTGAGCCAGAAAAGGTACAAAACCGCTGTTCGTATTGCTCGCTCAGCGTTTCTATAAGGAGCGGTTTGATACCTTACGTGGAGATTCCCGCCGTCTCTGGCAGTTCATTAACAGGTCCTGTGGTAAACATAAAGGCTCGGCCGAGTTGCCTACTGCTCTCGTCACCTCTTCAGGAGAGAACTTCCACAGATCCTGTTTTAACAGCCGACGAATTTAACCGCTACTTCGTGTCAATGGGTTTGGAGACGGTCTCTTCATTGAGTCTTGAGGATGATATTAGACCGCGATTAAGGAACCTTTGGTTCTGTAATGACGTTACTTCAGTTTTCGCGCTGTAACAGTAATTGAGGTGGCCTCGATAAAACTTAAGCAGAAACGGAGCTGGAGCTGCGGTGGAACGGGACTTCCTGCTCAACTTCTAAAACTTGGTACTCCATACATTGCTGGTCCTCTTACGCACATAGCGAACCTTTCACTCGCATCTGGAGTGTTTCCAAATGCCCTTAAGACTTCTTTTGTTACACCTATTTACAGAAAGAAAGGCGACGTTGCGGAGCTTAAAAGCTACCGACCTATCAGCTTGGTTGACTGCATTCCAAAGCTATTCGAGAAGCTTGCCTCTTGCAACTGGAACACTTCCTCGACTCCTGCAGCTTTCTTTCGCCTAATCAATTTGATTTTTGTCACGGTCGGTCCACGGGCCTGGCACTCGCGCATCTCTGGCAGTTTGTAACCGACTCCGCTGAATCGACAAAAGCCTGTCTAGGCGTTTTTCTCGATGTCACTGCGGCATTCAATTGCGTTCGCCATTCTTTCATTCTTCAAATCTTGCAAAACCTTGGGTGTTCTGCAAGTACAGTAGAGTGGTTTAATTCATTTCTATCCTCTAGATTGCAGTCTGTTCGTATAGGGCAAGTGGTTTCCTTGTGGAGATCTGTTAATATTGGAACTCCACAAGGATCGGTGCTAGGACCGTTTCTTTTTTTGATTCTCATTAATTTCATTCTGCTTAATATTGAAAAAGAGAACATTGTAAACCGCTAGCTTTTGCCGATGATACTTCACTTTTATTTAGGGTTGACTCTCCAGCCCTCGATATACCGCGCTCACCGCGTTGTTAGTGCTAGCAAGACTAGTCTTACTTTGTTTCGCTCTCCTCAACTAAAGTTGGCGGGCGGATCTTGATCGGCTTTCTTCAGAATCGGTCTGAAGTTTTCTTCAACTACTAAATGTTTAGGCCTCATTTTACACGAAGGTTTAAGTTGGCGAGCTCATATTGATCATATACACCCAAATGTTATGGCAGTTATATCGGCCCTTGCGACGTTTGCGTCGTGTGGGAGTTCCGTTGGATGGTATGATATTGATCTACAAAACGCTGTGTGTGCCGGTACTCCACGTACCGGCATTCTCTTGTGGGGAAGTGGTTAGGATCACGTTCTTCATCGGGCTCAAGGTCATGCAAAACGATGCACTGACGGCTATATTTGGGATGAGACGTAGCCAATCTGTTAGAGATATATATTGTGATTATAAGATCCTATCCATCGATTCGCTGTATCGTCTTCAAGTAGGTACTTTCGGCTTCAAGATCAGTCGTAGTTTAGTACCTCTTGAGGTTGCCTTCCCTCTAGTCCCTCAGCGGCGGAAAACCTCGCGACGGGCCATCACTTTTGTGATACCTCGGGTACAGAAAAGATCTAGTACCTAATCTCTTGTATATAGACTGCCCGTCGTGTGGGGGGAGAGTATCCCGCATGAAATCCGTCACTCGAAGTCCCTGACCTGTTTTACCCGAGACGTCAAAATATGGCTTTTAAATAGGAATACATGATGGAAAAAGGGAACCTACTCAGGGCGATGATCTAATTTTTTAGTTTTCACTTGTCGTTTCGAGTTATAATGTTTATCAAGTTATAGCTCAGTGTGCTCCTTTGCCTTGTATGTCAGTATCGCCAATAATATGGTATAGGTATTATCTTCTGCTTTTATCGTCTCCTTTTCTTATTTTATTCCCAAACCCTTGTACCACTTTTCATAACGAGAACTTAAGCATGTGAATGTATGCAGCTTCCGTAAATAAACCATGTCTGAATTGAAATTGAATTGAATATATATATATATATATATATATAAAGTTCGAAAAAGTCGAAAAGCGCGGCATTTATATTGACACGTTTTTCGATTTAAATCCTCATGGTGCCAGTAATTGGCTCATTCAGTTGATGGATAGCAGACTAATGCTTATCTATATACTTAGTGGAATACAAATCCATGTTAACCATGACAGAAGATGATGCGTCATATTCCAGAATATGAACGAAAAGCAACTATCCCCGACATCTGCAGTAAGTTTCACCTAATTATCTCTTTTTATATAGGTAAGTGTTCAAAGACGGGCTGCCATACCCGCTTATTTTATGGAATAAAAATATATATATATATATATATATGTGATTAGACGCTTAGGGCAAATAGTGCTTGTATTTTGCAGTAGGAGGCGGCGACGGTTCATTGTACTGGCTTGTCGGATGTTGACTGAGCAGAGGGAAAGTCAAGACGGATCATACCCTAGAGGCGTGGGCAAAAAAGCGCATACAAATAGGTACAACCAGCTGTAGCGAATAGTGCTTGTTCTCGCAACTACTTTATCTAATGCTGAGCAATAACGACTCTCTACGTAGGTTTGTATATATATATATATATATATATATATATATATATAGCAGTAGCATACAAGAGCGATAACCTTTTCTGCAAAACCCTTAGTTGTAAATTTGATAATTTAGGAAATTGTAAGCTGATGAATAATTATATTTAAGTCAATTTGCCTGCATATAGTCGGTTGCATCCTGCTCTTTACACTAAAGAGCAACAATCCTGTGACGTTATCAACGAATTATTTATCATTTGAATTCTTACGCAAATAGCTATAGAAAGCTCTGAAATTGCATCCAATGTGGTTGCTAGGGGTGGCTATTTTTTCGGAGTCAAGCCAAAAGAAGTTTATAAAACTTGATTTCCTTTTAACCCGGGACGCTCAATTCAGCGCTATCACCACACAAAACGTGCAAAACGATAGACTTATAGAGCACGAAAAGAAGGAAAATCGTGTTAATCAGTACAACAGTTACAGAAAACGAGTCACCCCACAACCCCTCCCCCCTTCAGCGCATTCTTCAAAGATGAGTTTTATTGGGCCAGCATACTGCAACAGGTATTTCAAACGTGATGAACAAAGAAAATTAGGGTGTAGGAATGTTAAGTCTTTGCTTTGGCTACTATTGTCGGCTACTTTCGACGAAGTCGATCTTTTTGTTTCTACAGAGACATATAACTGCGTAGCAGAATTCAGTTAAAAATTTATAGTTATTTAGTTGTCCAATTACATTGCTCACTACTTGGCTTGTCGTTTGCAAAAATATGTAATAAGCCGCTTCTCGTTAATAAAAAACGTTCGTTAAAATGGTTTATTTACATTAATATTCAAATGTGTACGTTTACTTAAGATGTTTATTAACTTACAAAATTCAATCCAGGTAGGCGTTAAGTCGCTTTTGATGAGTACATTTTTTGTAAACAATATCCGGTAAATTCTATAGAATAGTCAACATATCTCTGTCTAGAGTGACGTGTTTATACGAAGCAGTACTTTACAATGAGGTGCCCATTCAACGTTGTCAAGTAACGAGCTTTGAATCTATCAATCATATAAGTAGAGAAGTTTCTAGAAGAAGTGGCCATGTCTTACGTTGTGTAACATGCTTATGACGCTGAATCTTCTTATATATTTATTTTCCTCCCGAATAATATTTGTAATGGTTTTTCTACCTGCTAGTCATGCAAACGACCTCCGTGATCGTTCTGAGTGCATATTTTAAATGAATAAATTTAGTGCTGCAACATGCACAATTCGTGGGTGCTTGCTTTTATAAATGGGACTTAAGTGAAGAAGAGTGTAGGACACTGTTTTTTGAGCCATCCTAAAGGAACCTGCAACACAAATATGACCTTGAAGTGTTCCCTTTAAACTTATTTGATAAAGCTGAGATGGCACACGATTAGTCGTGGTTGTGATGCATTTGTACCAGAACGCAAACACATCCAGTATCGTTCGCTGCATGTACACATATGCGTGATCGCATTTGTTCTGATAGCTAGACTTAGCTTTCCACTTCTATATTAGGCGCCGTTTGCCTAATTTCCTGGTGAGTCAAGTTACAATTTAACTTTAATGCTGTGATAATGCATGTTCACAATCGTATCCAACCAAAAATAACGCTTTGTCATTTCCTTGGACGACACAGCGCGGGAAGCCCAGCCTATGAAACCAATAATAACTTAAGCTTGTGGAGCAGGAAATATTACGCCAAGATAGAAAATACTATCAACTTCTTGTTTGAGCCCTCTGCACTTTACTGGCAGGCACATAGGTAAACGAGCACGACAAACCTTGTAGGCTAGTTCGTCTGCCGTTAGTGATTTTTAAACATGAAAGGATTCTATGATATACTATTGCCCCGAAAAGTTTGGTATCGAAAGAACAAGAAGCGAGCAGAAGACAGTGCAAAACAGAAAATAGACTCAATGTAGTTTAGTCACAATTTTTCTCTTGGCTAATGCCAAATTCTTCCAAGATCAATGTTATTTGAGCACAAGTTAGGCAATTAGGTGGCCAATAACAATGACGCTTCTGCATTAGGCCAAAACCGGCTAAATAAAGAGTATTGCTCTCGTTGTATCGTTGGTGAGAGAGCTTAGATGCGTCTCGCACCAGCTGCGGTCATTGCAAACAGGTTGAGCAGCAAGGGCTTAACAGAAGTATAAGAAAACTAAGTCAGTGAAATTCTGACGCGAGCGTTGCATGAGACGGGACATATACTTGTCAATGGACGACGTCTAAAATTTAAAAATAAACATGAGACTTGATTTGCGCTAATCATCCTTAGCTGATCCAACGTTACGAGAGAGGTTTGGGCGACGTACGTAGAGTGGCGGTCGCAGTGAGGCGCCGAGGGCGGGCGGGTTTAGAGCAACCTTTAGAGGCCTTAGAGGCCTCAACGCATTCTCGACGCACCTCCTCAGCACGGCAGAGCATCGGCGAGGCGGAAGGAGCGCTAGAATATGAGACTTCTCCCGTGAGTGTCGAAATACTGCCATGTAATTTCGAGCCTGATGGGGTTGGAAAGAATATCCATTTTAGTGGCTAATACATACATTTGCTCCGTCAGCGGTGGCACCGGCCTCCTTAACTGCGTGGGCTTAGATTGCCATCCTCACTTCGTGTTCTATTGAAGCAGAGTCGGACGTGGAACATACAAGAATGTCATCAGCGCACTACAGCGCTACAGAAAAAAGCAGCCGCGTAACGTCTATCTAAACCCAGAGAATCTAGCCTCGGTAGTGCAGCTAAACTGAGCGTGGGATCGTTTAATTTCTACATTTAAGCGCGGCTTTTTAAGAAACCGTAATTGGCAAACATTGTTGTAGTAGGCAGTATTCACAGTTAACCCTAGCGGAATACTTAGCGTATTTCTTGGAGGGGCGTTTTCAGATTTTATTCACCATTATTTGGGTGGATCATATCGTCGACTCTATAAAGGAGTATTTACAAAACGGGGATAAACAAAACACGCTTCAAAAA